>VXBN01010963.1:51573-162130 GCA_013397395.1 Sinosuthora webbiana | reverse complement strand
AGCCCCCCCCCCCCCCCCCCGCCCCCAAATTAAATATTTATTTATTTTTATTATTAGATATGAATCCTCGAGATTTTTTTTGTGGGATATGAAACTATTTTCCAAATTGAGATAATCAAGGGAATACCTACAACAATTCTACACAAAAATGACAAACCACTTATCTGTTGGCAGACTATCAAGCAACAGTCACCATAAACTCCTCTAGGTCAATTTGCTTTTATTTCTTTGACATGTAAATGATATGATGGACCACGGAAAAAACACTACACATTCTAACTTCAGAAAGATTTTGATTACCCTCTCTGTCATAGAAAAGCAATGAAAATGTATTCTAAGAAAATGATCCTGTAAAGTGAAGCCCAAACTTCACTGAAAAACAGTAACCCTAACTGCTATCAGCTGCCCACAAAAAATCCTAGATTGTCTGCCTTCCAGTATTTTCATATGCAGTTTTTAAAAACTGCACTAAATTATCTTACCCCCATCTGGAGATAATATAAAACAGATTAAAGAACTGGCTTTGGGAAGAAAAACTGTTTGCAAGTATTCATGAGGAAAGGACTATAATTTAAGCTCTTGAACAACTGGAGTAATGATCTGAAACAAATGGGATGAAATCCAATAATGATGCTTGCAGCATACTACAATTAATTAAGACTAATTCATTACGCAAGTGCTAGATGGAAAATTGGATAGAGAGAACTTCTGCAGAAAAGAATCTGGAGACAACAGTAAACCCAATACTGTGTCAGAAAAAGCACATACTGTGCTAGCATGCACTAACAGGAGAGCTGCATCTTAAGCACAGAGACTGATCTTTTCACTTCTGTTCATTTCTAGTAAAGTCTCACCTGGTATAGAAACCAGCAATGGACACTAAACTTCAAGAGAAGGAGCAACTAAAAGGGTTTACAACAAAAAACCCTGAGCTGAGTACACAGAAAGACTGAAAGAATGGAAATGTTTTGCCAAAAAGGGGGAAAGAGAGAGAAACTGGAGGAGAAGATAACAATCTGCAAATATGTATAAAGTTACTAGAAAAGCAATGATTCTTACACACCATATTTTAAAAGAGAAAGGATGGACTTAACACAAAATTTCCCGTGTTAGAGTTTATGTTAGACAATAGGAAACTCTTTCAAATGGAAATGAATGAGAAATTCTGGCAGATACTGCCTTAAGTGGATTGTGGAGTCTCCTTTTTCAGAGATTTTTGTAACAGCCTGGGCAAATACCTGTTTAGCCTGCTACAGGTATATTCGGATTAGTCTTTGTACATGAGAATAAAGCAAATTATGTCTGGTCTCATTCTCCATTTCTGGGATTTACCATGGGTTCTTTTTAAGTTTTACTTTTATTAATTGATTCATCATCTGGATAAGCAGAAGTATGATGTATTGGAATTATCTGGATAAGAAGACCAGTGCCACCACTGTGACACTGCACAATGTAAAAACGGGTCTTATACCAAGGAACAAAACATTTAAAGGATCAGATTTAGTTTAACCTACTAAGTTTAAGAGCTATTATATATAAAGAAGAAAGAACATCAATAAATCTTTAAATAAAGTATTGTATTTCTAGTGAAGCTTGTTCTGCTCTTTTCACAAATAATAAAAAAAGTTTAAATTCTTGCCATCACTTGAAAAATCCTTATATCTAAGGAGACAAAAGAGATACCAATGATAAATCTTCTGCTACATAGCCACAAGCAATTCTTTCAAATTCTGAGTTACTGAAAAACAGAGGAAAAAACATACAGAGCTAGGCTACTATTATCTGAGAATTTTCAAATAAACCAAATACATTCTCACAAAAACCTTGATACTGATGGCCTTTTGTGATTAAAGGTATGAAACAGGGCTTCATAAGAAATTAATAAATTAGACTATGTTACTCGGAGTAGCAATGGAATGGTGCTACCACAGCAGTCTGTGTAAGTAGGCATGACACCAAGATTAGGAACTAGATGTTAAATAGCTTACTGCAATACATAAATTTGTCAGCAAACGAAGAACCAAGTTACAGCATTAAGCGGCAAACTCAAAACAAAGTATTTTACACAGAATAGAGATTTTAAATTAACTTACTGCTTCAGAATACTGTGATACTACAAGCCTGCACAGGTTTAAAATACAATTAAATTTGCAGAACGGAAATCTAGTACAGCATGACAGGAGTGCCACCTCAATTTGAAGGAGTCCTGAATTTCAAAGCAGGAGGCCTCAGAGTATGCATAAAGCATTTCTGTACATTTGCAGTGTTAGTCATCTCTAAGCAACTTCTGTTGAAGGCAGAATACTGAGCTACCAATCACAGTATGTCCTTTCCATGTAAACTAGTGCAGTAATTATGGTTTATATTCTTATACAACAAATTCTTACTCTGGAATCTGAAAATCTCTGGAGGTGGACCTAATCTACAGCTATAATAATACCTATAGTCCTGTGTCAGTAGTTTAAATCTGGCACTGAAAAATACAAACATTTACAAATGAAATATGTTGCAATAACCCTTCCTGCACTTAGAACCAGGACAAAATTTGAAATAATAATACTAAAGTATACAATCCAGAGCATATAAAAGACGAGATTAAATATGCCTTTGAATAATTTTTGAAAAGGTTATTATTTATTACTTAGAATTTAAGATTAAGAGAGCGATAACGTATCTGCCTTCAGAACATACAGCACTTAGCATGTCTAGCTACATTTATCTTAACGTGGCAAACAAGTCTTATTTTATTAGAGACTAAAGAAAAATTACAGTTCCTACTTCAGGCAGGATGCAGGATACACTTGCTCATCAAAACTGGTAATTATTCATCTAAGAACACTTGAAATACCACTGACAGATCAACTTAATACCACTGTCAATCCATAATTCCAAGCAGAAAAGTTCAAGAAGCACCACATGGGGCAGTAACAAAAAAACAGAGACGCTGGGGATATGTCTCATTTATTCCCATCTGTTGCAGAACACTTTTACCCTGAGGCATGCACATTCATCTTTCTGCTCCTAAAAATAATTTCTTATAATCTTTCTATGCGGTTTTATTTTATTTTCACTGATACTTATCCTAAACAATATTTTAAATTGACAAATTTCTGAGGGTTTCATGCATCATGTAAGAGCAGCATTACCTTACATCAGTCTCCATTTTGTTGGCCTTCAACAGAAAACCTCCCCCACCAGGGTGAGGAAGCCCCACCAAGCCCCCCCAGGACCCTGAACATCCCATCAGCTGGCCCAGTGCTGGAACCAGGGCTGGTGACCTCTTGCTTTCTCTCATTCATTGCTTTTTTTTTCCTCTTTTTCTTTTCATCTCACCTCTTTATCCAAAACCCACTGCCACATCCTTACACAGTAGGTCAGGGACTAACATATCAACTTCCATGGCTAAGTGTGTGATTTACTACTAAAACTTGGAGAGTTTGTGCAGACTCTGACTTTTGTTCTTCCTTTCAATCGTGAGCATTTATGAATCTTGGGTACTCCTTTCACCTTAAGGGTGGCACCTCACATCCTGGCATTTCACTTAGACATCCTTTCCATTTAAAATGTTACAAATATCAGCAATTCATTACAGCATTGCTGACTTCTAGGCTGGCTTCACAATGATCACTATAAGGTCTGTGTTTGTTATTTAGCAAAAAAAAAAAAGTGAAATACTGCTCTCAGTGAAATTTATTGCTCAATACTTAAAATGAATTAAGAGAATCTTTCTCAAACTTCACAGTCTGAAATATGTTTTCTCCTCAAAAAATATCTGAAGTTGTATTACTAAATCCTCAGCTATACCACACTCTATATATTTCACATGTGTTGCAGAAGTAGCATTAATTACACAAATAATCAGAATGCTTATTTATTCCAATTAACATACAAACACTGCCAAGTTCCTTGTTTGGCTGAAAGCAGAATTGCTGTTTAGACATCTCACGGTGTACTCCAAGTAAGGAAACAAAATTTCTTTCTAAACATTTGTCTGATTATTTCTCTTTAGAAAATTATGTTTTTGAGGGCCAGCAAATATTTATATACATATATGCATTTTTTTCATATAAGCATGCATGTCTACAAACACATATAGGTATGTATATATATGCATATATGTACACACAAACATATACAAAAATATACTTGGACCTAAGAGTTTAGGCTTTACTTTCTTTTTTCTAAGATCTTTTTGACAGGTTTTCAAATATGAACTCTTTGAATGCTTTCAGTATAGAACTCCAAGGATTACCCTTCTTCACACTTTTATTTCTCTGAAGCTGCATAATGCCAGACAAAATAAATTGTAGAAAACAATTTTTTATAGTACTCAAAAATCTAAAAAGTTAAATGAAACATGAAGTTCTGCTTATTTCTCAATGGCATATGGACTTTAAACTCAGAAAATAATTATTTTTCTCTTTTTCATTAAATAAAACTCTGATATGATCTTGTGGGTTTTTCAGCTGTAGGAAACAAACATGGAGTGCTCAAATCAACTAAGGCAAGGAGTGAAAAGTCTATTTATTGGACTCCACATTTACATCTTGTGTTTCATTCTTATGTTCTGCTGTGAAGATCATGAAATATAACACACAAAAATGGTTTAAAACTTTTCTTATTTATATTTCAGGAAGTATTTTCCAGGATTTACCTCTCAAGAACAATGTTCTCTTTTTCTCTTTGTTGCAAGTCAGAATTTTATAATCATGATAGCAGTTCATTACATAGTATTTTCTTCTTCTTTAATCCAGCTTTTTATTAAGTGTGTAAAAAGAAAGATTCATTATTTTGGAAAAGACTGTTTTGCAGTGACTCTAACTGAAAAAAAATTACATGAAATTAAACAAGATTTTTTTCCTTCCACCTTTCAAAGGGTGGAAGTATTCTTTAACTCTAGTTTCTCAATTTTTTCTGAGAACCATTAAACTGAGAAACAAAAATCAATGTACTCCCTGAATATCCTTCTTAAAAACTGGGGAAAGAAAGGAGAGAGGACAAAAGACAGAGAAAGAAAAATTCATGAAAACATAAGAAAGAAAAAAGATTTACTTCTGAATTACTATGTCAACCTTAAATAAAAGTTCTACAGAATCAGTTTTAAAACAAGAATTCTACTTTACTCTCATACAATTTTGTGAAGGTATGTAATCACACACTGAAATATCTCTTCCCCTAACATTTTAACTCAGTTGTCCTGCTGAATTGATACCAAAATTAGAAAATATAAAAATAAAAACCACAAAACTCCCAGGCTCAACAACAGTGAACTGAGTAAAATACACAAACCCCAAAACTTCTCTAACTGGAAGTAAGAATCTTGTGAGGTGCCACTATGCCTGAGATTGCCTACGTGTGCCTGAGACACACCTACGTTAGCAATGGATTACAATTTCTCTTCCCTCATAAACACATTTTCCCAGTGAAGTGAAGATGTATCTGCTCTGGGGACAGCTCTTGATTCTCAGACACAGATTGACTCTTCAGGTGTTGCTAATATTTACTGACTGTCATCTTCTCTAACAATTTTATATTAAATATAGAATTATCTATTCTTTTCAAAATCTTCCTGGAACACACTGAAGAAAATTCCCTATTTCCAAAAAATTTATCTTTTTTACCATGGTAAGAGTCATAATTAATAAGGAAGATCCATACAGCTTCTCAGGAGACAATTTAATTCACCAGACTCCAAGATTTTCTACTGTTTAGGGACTACAGGATTTGAATTACAATATTCCAATACCCTAGCAACTCTATAAGGGTTTTTCCTGACTGTTACTTTTTCATGCTATTAGCAGTTAGTCTTTCAGAGAGAAATGTTGAAAAGAAACATGAAGATAAGGAAACTTATCTTTACTGGAAGGTAAACTGAAAATTTATTACGCTCAAATAATTAATACTTCCTCTGTTATCATTACTATTATCTATATAATGCCTTAAGTGGGCACTGAATCTTATACTTCCTGTACAATTAGTCTCAGCATAACAGGGATAGCTGCATTTCACAGTTTTATGGCATCTGGACTCAAGTTTCAACACTGCTTTCCAGTTTGTTGTCAATAAGACACAGTACAAAGCCTGCCCTTCCAAAACACATGCCAAGATGCTTTTAAAACTTACTTATTTTTCAGCAGAAGTAAGGAGAGAAGATGTGGAGACACTAAACTCCTTGCTAATGTTCTTTCTAAGCTATTAAGATCTTAATTCTTGCAAGAGGAGAGTTCTGAGGAATGGCACAGTTATCTCCAACTTTAGAAGAGTGTAATAAATAGGAATATTTGAAACCTCTCTGCACTGCAGCAGATTAGGCTTTTCTCACTGTCAAATTTTACTTTAAGGAGCTTACGTATCAAAGGAAAGACTGAGAAATGTGGCCTGGATAGATCCATATTTATTTAGTGGAAATTGATCACCAGACAGACTGTTATGAGCTGAAAACAGCAGGTCAATACATTTTGATAGTCAGGGCTAAGTATTCAAAGCAGATTGTTTGGCTGGTAATATGCAGGAACATACATTTTAAGCAAAAAGTGGTAATTGCTCTCTGATCTGCACTGTAGTAAGAACTGAAAAAAACAAAACAAACCCTAATCTATATCTTAAAATTAGCAAACAGTAACAATCAAAATTCAAACCTGAGGATATTTGAGACTTTCAGCTGAGCTGCATGAACACTTAATATACCCCGACATTTTTCCTTATGACACTTAATTTCCTCTGGAAAAGCCTGCTTAAATGCTTTAAGTTTAAAGCTAACATAATTTAAAATGTCAAAATATCTGAGTACAAATTTAAAGATTAACCTTAACATCATAAAACTTAAAGGATCAACAAAATATCAGATTATTAAATCTGCCAAGGTATATAAGCTCTTCTCCAGTGCACGATCTTAAGAAACAAATTCGGACTAATGACCCCTGGGGGGATATTATTGGTCATCAGACTCCAGCCAGACTTTTGCCACTGACCATAACCCTTTGAGCCTGGCAGTTCAGCCTAATTTCAGTCCACCTCACTGGGCTCTGAACCGGCCCGGACTTCACCAGTTTGATTTTGAGGATGTTACAGGAGGCTGTTGAAAGCCTTGCCCAAGCTGAGATAAACAAATCCATGCTCTGCCCCTGCCCACTGAGCTGGCCATGTCATCATGGAAGGCAATCAGGTTGATCCAGCATCATTATCCCTTTGGAAATTCTTGGCAACTACTCACAAAAATGTTCCTGCACTTTGTATGCTTGGTAATGTTTACAAAGATTACTTACTCCATCAGCAACTCAAGAGACAAGATGAGGGTGACTGGCTGTGAAGCTTCCTGGATTCTCTTTCCAGATGGGAATGACATCTCTTCCAAACTTTCCCCCTCAGATTGTCCTGACTTTTCCAAGGTTGTTGAATGTGACCTTGCAATGACATTAGCCTCTCAGCACTTGGTGAACCCCATTGGGTCCCCTGGGTTTGTGCTTGTCCAGTGGGTCCCTAATCTGATCCTCCTCCACCAAGGCTAAATCTTCCTTGTTCCAGACCTTCCCTTTCATCTCAAGGGCCTGGGATTGCTCAGTGCTCAATCTTAAACTGTAAAGACCAATGTAAAAAAGAAGGCATTGAGTCCCTCAAGTCTTTTCTGTGTTCTTTGTCTTCAGATTCTTTGCCTCATTTGGCAGAAAGAACAGTGCAGTTTAAGACACCAATTCATTTGGAGGCAGAAAAAGCAAAAAAGCTAGAGGAAAGTGAAGGCTAAAACAGAGGATTCAAAGAGATATTGAGGCAGGTCATCTCTGAAACAAAACAGAGAGTGTAAGATTGCACTCTTTTTTTGTAAACAAAACAGAAACAGGGTAAGATTGCACAATTAAACACTTTCATAATGCAAAGGCATAAGAGTAAGACTACGAATTTCAGAATTTTCTCTCTTTTTTTGGATTATGAGATCTTTTCCAGTGCTCATTTATACAGCTTGGGTAGAGAAATGGAAGTAGTTATTTCTGTGTGCCCTACAGAAAAGAGAATACAGAACTCATGAACCAAAAAACCTATGAAGAAGCTGATTTAGCAAGGCAGTATCTGTAACTTCCCATATGCAGGAAGAATATATAAACTCTGCCTTTTCATTCCAGCCTTGCACTTCTCTGAAAGCAGAAAAGTATAATTAAGTGAAATTGTAGGCAAGAACTGCAATGCAGATAAATGTCCCCTGGCAGTAACCACAGAATTCATCTTCACCTGTGACCCAGAGTCAAAGCTACAATCAGATTTGCACTAATTAATACATCAGCCTAGTGAGTTATCTGTACTGACAGCATGGTTTAGAAGAATTTATTATTATTTTCTGAGAACACCAATATAGTAATTAAATTTCTTTTTTTGGGTGCCAATTTTGGGGAGCCTTTAGAATTAAATCATTATAAAAAAACCCTACTTTACAACTGCTGATAACTACATGATGACTCATTAGAAACAGACCCCTCATTTTTATATTATAATTCATTATATACTCTTAGGAAACTAAAATAACACTTTCAATAATTGGCTCCTTCAATGCATCTTTAGTACATATTCCACTTGGACACCTGAAGCCTTTTTGTCTGATAATGTCCATTCAATCTGCACTTTAGGATTCAGATTCACTCCTCTCATCTTTAGAGACTATGACTCAATTAAAACTTTAATGTTAAATAAGATCTATTTTGGCACTCAGATTCTCCCCACTGAGCTCCCACAGACCAGAACAAGGCCAGCCATGCCTCAACACCCAGGTATTACTGGAGCCTGCAATCCAGAGAACAGACAGAGGGGATGAGGAATTTATCCATGCAGCATTTACAGTGAGCCACAACTCTGGCCAGAGAGAGCCATTCTCTCTGCAAGTTGTCACCTACACACAGGGAGCTCAGAAAAGCCCAGCAAAGCAGTGCTTGCAGCTCTTAGAAAGCTCCACTAAAGCAGGCACAAATAATAAAAAGTAATATATTGAAAATACACCTACCTACTGCAAGGCATGTTATTTAGCTAGGGAGCTCCCTGAGTTAATCATAAGACCAGACCCAGACTGTGTAAAAACAGCTGGTTTCTGTTGGATGCAGGAGGTATAGACTAGCATTTCACTCTTACCAGCAGCAGTATTCAACATATTTGAGAACAGCCACTACAATTTGTTTCTACACAGTAAAATGAGAAAAGCTAAGGGATAGTCAAATATGCAGGGTAGAGATTCTGCCCAAATGAGACTTACAGAAGATGACATCCCAACAGGTTATCCATAACTGAGAGAGGTCAGAAATACCTTGAGGCAAAAAATGACACCAGAATTTTTTTTTTTCAATATGTGGCTTATGAGCCATTCTGGAGGTCACCCCTGCTCATCACCAGACTGGCCTTTCTTGGTGCTTACCACACACCCAAAATTACTGCTGAAAAGGGCAGTTAGGGTCAGGAACCAAAAGGGAAAAATCATGAAAGAAAATAGAAGTAATAACTACTAGTGGTTGAACACTTTATCAGATTTGAACACCAGAACTTCCTAGATCAGTCTTAAATGGAAAGCGTAATTTTATCTAGCCTTACTCAAGCAATCATGAGTGTCAACCTGCTCTGGCAAGCAGGACAAGATTTGTAATCTGGAACCTTGGTCTCTTCTGCCTCCCCAAATGTCACTGAATAAAGGACATACAAAAATATTCTAAAACTTCTGAAAAGCTAGCTCTCAAACATACCACCATAAGCAACAACTATGTCTGACTATGAACAGGAATATTAATTAAGTAAATAAGTAATTACTGTTAGTACTTCCTGACAACATTAATGGAAAGAAGAAAGTGAGAAGGTTTACATCACCCTTTTATGCTTAGTTAAAAACTGTAAGAACACACAGAACACAGAAAATCCATCATGAACAGTGCTAATCAAAAGATGCTGATCTTGGAACACAGAAACACAAGGAAAGGAAATACATATGGGTAGGGAACAACATATCAAACAAATATTTTCAATGGCAAGTTTTCACAGTATTTCTATGAGTAACAATTGCAAAAGTCTACAAAAGGAGTATTAGAAGAAAGAACAGAGTGAAAGAATTATCTCACCTCTTTGACTATCTTTCCACACAATTTTTCGATGTTTCTCATATTGTTTATTCAACCAGATGAGGACGGTTCGTTCATATCGAGAATATACATTACTGCATAAAGGTTCTGATTTTATTCCTGGCATGTTGTGCAAGCTTTCCAAGCTCGATGGGTCAGGAACAACATGGGAAGAAACACGTGGAAGGACAAACACCTGAAATGATAAAAACTGTTTTAAAGCATGAACTGTAAAAAAAATTTCGAGCTGACAGATAAAGAAAAAAACCAAACACATCAAACTCAAAAGGTTTACTCATTTAGGAAAGGTTTAGGAGATTTCACATTAGCACCCACATAACCACGACACAGGATGGTGAAAGGTCTCAAGGGCAAGATAAATGTGAAGTCGCTGAGACACTTGGTTTGTTCAGCTTGGAAAAGGCTGAAGAGTGACCTCACCACAGTCTACAAATTCCTCAGGGAGGGCAGAGGAAAAGGAGGTGCCAATCTCCTCTCTCTGATGATCAGCAATAAGGACACAAGTAAATGGAATGAAGCTGCAACAGGGTAAGTTTGGGTTTTAGGAAAAGGTTCTGCACTCAATGGGTGGTTGGTCACCAGACCAGGGAATTGGTCATGGCACCAACTCAGAGTTCAAGAAGGATCTGGAGAATGCTCTTGGTCATATGGTTTAGTTTAGGTAGTTCTGTGAGGAGCTGGGAGTTCAAGCTGGGACTCGATGCTCATTATGAGTCCCTTCCAACTTGAGATATTCTATGATTCTAAATATTTTTTGTTTTCAACTTTTCTCCAAGTTTTGATGAACCCTGTGAAATCACTAGATCATCTGTATTCCAAGAATTACTGTGCATATTCTACCCAAAGCACTCATTGATGAACTACTTACACTGATGTCCAGCACAATCTATAGACAACATTCAAATTGTATCTTTCATGACCCAGTTGCTTATTTAGTCCAAATTACACTGCTTGTTACTCCTGAAAAGATTCACATTAAAGGCCTAAAATAAAATTCAGGACAAAATTGGTTTTCTGGGCTGACAGTGCATGTGGGTGGCTCATATCCAGCCTCTCATCCACCAGCACCTCCAAGTCCTTCTCAGCAGAGCTGCTCATGATCTGTTCATCACCCAGCCCGGATTGATACTGGAGGTTTCCCTGACCTGACTGATATAAAACCTGATTGAATCAAGGCATTTCAAACTACCTATTTTTTAGGGTTTCATCTCATCAGAAAAAAAAAATCAAAACACAAACAACAAAACATACACACATACTATTAATTTTGGTGTGGTTTTGCTCTGTGCTAGTCTGTCATGTACCTATGAATACTACAGCAAATTAAAAGAACAGAAAAATGAATTGCTTTCTGGTAACCAATTGCATTTTTCCACACCCATGCCCCCATGTGTTCTTAAGTCATCTGTCTCAGCCCACGTACACATACTTTTTCATGTCTGTTTTTTATTGTGCTTTCCCAATCAATAATCACATACTCAGAGAACAGTCGATGTTGGAAGGCAGCTCTGGAGATTGCCTGGTCCAAATCTCCTGCTCCAAGAACAATCAGAGTGCTTTTCCAGTATTGTATTCCACTGAGCTTTGGATATTTCCAAGGACAGTAACTCCACAACCCCTCAGGGTATCCATTCTTAGTGTATGACCACTCTGACAGGAAAAAGGTTTCTTAAGTTTGAAGGTATTTCCTGAATCTCAGTTCGTGTCTGGGGCTTCTTACCATGTCATGAGGCACTACTGAGGAGTTTGGCACTGTCCTCTTTACAACCAACCTCCCCTGAGGAACTGAAACACATTTCTTAGATACAACCCCTGCCCGAGACTTCTCTTCTCCTGGCTGAACAGTCTCAGCCCTTTCTCCCTAAATAACAGATGCTCCAGTCTCTTAAATCATCTCTGGGATCCTTCATTGAAGTCACATTGCAGTACATCCATGTCTGACTTGTACTGGGAAGCCCAAATATTAGCTATATTTTTAATCTATTTTCCATCCCTTGGAATAGAAATAATTTTTTCCTTTAGGCAAATGAATGTTACTGATCATTGATGAGCACATAAATTTTACTTTGGAAAACATGACACCCAAGTTTTTTCTCTACCATCAGTAAAAATAAAATTAAAAAAAAAAATTGAGAAGTCTATACTGACCAAGTTGATCATATTTTAAAAAGAATAGGTATTATAAAAAAATCCTTAGCTGTCTAAAAATTTCATTCAAATGTAAGGTAATAAAATGCTACAGTTATACATCTAGGCAATTGTGTCCAGTGAAAAGGGCTTCTAAGCAGGGTAACACAAAAGCATGACAGAGTTTTCTTTACTTGCACTAATATTTATATAACATTTAATTCTACAAAATGTAGACTGCTCTAATATAATATTTCCTAGTTGGAACACATTAAAAACACTTATAAAGTTTTAAAGAAAATTAAAATATTCTCACTCTCTCGTCTTCCTTCTCAGTTTGCAAGAAATAAAATACTTACAAGTATTTAGTTCTGGAAGATGTGTTTGGAAAAAAATAAACTTCTGATCTTTGCAGAAAATAAACACAGATCTATTTCAAAATAAAGCTTTTGGTTATCAGTTCCTTAGAATGTGGCAGTTAATATATCTGCAATTTACCTTGTATATCTGCAACAGCACGTCTGTCCAAGCTCGTTTGCTCATTGTCTCAAATGCTCTGTGCTCCAGAACGAAAATAGGCCTGCTACTTAATTTGCCTGAGCTCCTCATGCTTCCTCTCTTCACTTCAGGTGTGAAACACTTCAGATAAAAAGATGGGAATTTTTTTTCAATATTCATTTCATCAGTTTGGATAGGGAATTCACAAGAGGACAATAATGAATCAATGGCATAAATGGGTGATGACATCTACTGCAGTGCAATAGTGACCAACATTAGAACCATCTGCGGTTTGCTAAGTCAGGAATAAGAACCGTAATAAATTGACAGGAGTTAAAAGCAGAAATCAGGAAACAGGGAAAACACACAAAATACTTTATTTTAAAACGGTAAAATCTGTGTTTTAATCTGATCTCTACTTTAAAACATATCTGTTGAACATTAATATCAGGTATCAATAGTATCAGAAGGAACTGAAAAAAACAGAGAGACCAATGTAAATGTTGGAGTCAGCTTAAATTCCTACTTAGTCTCACACTTGTGCTTAGATTTACACAATGCAAAACAGTCACCACAGTAAGAACATTAATGGTCCACCAAGAACTTCCACTAGTATTCAAAGGACTTAAAATAGGCATGTGGGTTTTGTTAAAAAGAGAAAAAACACAAAACATACCTACCCTCAGTCCAGTATTCACTTCAGTCCATATCCTATAATCTTCAGGTGCAAGCAGAAATTCTGGCATAACATGAGAAAGATATGCTCCTTGGCCTCTGAAATCCCAGAGCAGGAAAAGTTAATAGGAAAGATAATTATTTTTAAGAGAAATCCATTTTTTTTTCAAGCTGTTCAACCTTTGTGTAATCTCCTCTATGTAAATAGCCTCTGGACTAGTGGTCCAGTTCCATTAATTGCTTAGATGAAATTGATGGATAGAAACTCATGTTCCATTCCTACAGCTACAACTACACACTATAAGAACATACAATTCTGGGCAGATTGGCTTCTTTATGAGCATTTCTCCTCCATGAAGGATTTATTATAACACAAAAAATCAAAACAAATTATATCCATTTCTATGTGAAAGCCTAATGACCAGTGTTGCATAACATCAGCAGAATTAAAACTTGATGATGCTTTTATGTCTACGGTTTCATATTTACAAATGATACTAGGAGCCTAATGGGTGTAAGCAAAGGTATTTCAAAACTCTCAATGGACCTGACATCTCTTCTCAAGTTCCTTAAAAATGCAACAACAAAAGGCAACTTCATTAAACTGAATACCAAAAAAGTTAATTTCCAAGTGAAGAAAGACTATTCATTATCTCAAATCACACAGTTCAAACAATTGTGCTGGAAAGAAAGGAAAACAATGTAGAATTTTTAGCCTTATTTTTCCAAGGAAAACAGAAAAGGTTCCTGAATTTTAGGTCAGGAAGATTATCACAGCATATCTAGATTTAAATTGTTCTCTGAGTTTTTAAAATGGTTAATGGGAATAAAAATTAAACTAGTATTTCTTCTTATACGACCAGTCTTTCATTCAAATGAAATGATCATACTTTTCAATATCATACAGTTCAAAAAAAATTTAATTTGTACATTAAAAGTCAAATATCACCGTTTGCAATTAGGATCATGACAAGTTACTACTCTTCTCACAGAATTATATTTTTCTAGTAAGAGTACAATTTCAGTTTCTGTATTTTACTTGGAAAATTATTTTTTATCTTTTCAAAACATTGAAATGTCATGTTCTATACAATTATCTAGCATATTTTTTGAAGCAAAAGTATTTAAACCAGAAACATAAAAATAGCAACAAGTTAGTAGTCTGGTTGTAAAACTCACCCTGCCTGAAATTCCCATTTTCCACTAACCCATAAACTCTGTTCACTTTTTAACTTCAGCTCCTCTCAAATGAAAAAATAAGAAAGCTACACAGTATTAGTCTTTTTAGGTATCCTATCTTTCATTTGATCTTTTTCCTTGGCAAATACATAGGAATGGGCGTAATCCATAATTTTCATTCCAAGAAAAGCATGTATTAAGGCTACATATCAGTGTGCTGGTTTTGCATTAATTGACATTTGGTGAGGAGGGAAAAAGTCACTACACTACAGTCATCACAGCAACGCTCTGTATAATTGAATGTTCTCATAATTGGCTGCATTTTGCTACCAAGGAACACTGTCTTAACAAAACTCCTCTTCATTCAGGTTAATATTAAACATGAAGCCAGTTGCCCAAGATCAAAATTTTCACACTGTAATACATTCTTCCTCAAGACACAAGGCTTGCAACAACCTGGCTGTACTGTAAAATACCCAAGCTTTTCCTTTACTGCTTTTTGATAATGCACCAAAGAAACCTTTTGACTGGAGAACAGTAAAACTGATGTTTGGAATCTTGTTTGAAACACTAAGCACCATTCCCCTGCTTTGGCAAGTGGAAAATCTGAGATACAAATTATGCTTTACTTGTATCATGCTGATCAGAAACCAGTGGTTGGTGTAAGAAAGCCAAGAACTATCTGTTGACTTTCCACAAATCACAGTGAACATGCAGGGACAGCAGATCACAGATAAATTACTCCTATCTCAGCTGGGTTTAGATGTCTTCTCATCATTACACACAGTCATGCCAACAGCGCAGATATCAGACATTTCTGTACTGTGGTCTATAAACACCTGTGAGGAAATGCAAATATTCTAGATGATCCTAAAATGCATAAGTAGGAAAAGTAGATCCATAAATGAGGGGCCACAAAGAAATCTTGCAGAATTCACACAAACTAGGAGAGGCAGAAAACTAACAGGATGTGGTAACCTCAAGCACAAAATGAACACCAAATTAATTATAGAAGAGTTCAGATTGGAAAAGACCTCCAAGATCATCAAAATACATATAAGCAAAGGAGTCCAGCTAGAAATACTTTTCTATGAAAACATGTGATGTATTTCTAAGATTGGTATGGATTACTACTTCATGTGTGATCATTTGATCTTAACAACCATTAGTCATTTGTGCACAGAAGCACTGGACTTAGCCTTGACCAACTGGATGCTGCTTCAATTCTGCTCTGAATACACCCATGACTCAACAGCCAAAGCTCAGTAAAACTGGTGTCTTTTATTAAAATTTAGCTACTAAAGAGTTTTAAAAAAAATCCCAAGAAACACATTAGAAACACTTAAGCAGTTCTTTCCAATTGCTGTTATTTTTAGCAAAAAGGATTGGAATCCACTTACCCCAAAACTCATAATTTTAAAGTATTCAAAAAACATAATTTATGCTAGTTTCAAGATTCCTAGATTCCTGGAAAATCTCAATGGGAAAACTGCACATAAGAGTCATCAATGAAATGGTGAGATCATGAAAGAAAAACTTGAACTGTCTACTGAGTCTGTCTAAGAAGCAAGGTTACAAGTCATGTTTTGCAATTAAGGAAGCAGAGTTCCTGTGGAATTCCTGTGTTGGATATAACCCTACCAAAGGACACTTTGATTAGTGTAAACTGCAGATAACCGTGGTAAAAATAAAGTAAAGGTTATAATACATACATCTTATTTGACAAAAAGGACAAAGTAATGTGTACCATCCAGTTAGAACTAGGCTTTAAGTATGCTAATTTTAAAAACTGGAAAGAGAAGGTGCACGCATGGATATCTCATCATACATGTACTTACCTAAGGAAGGAAAGCAATTCAGAATGCTGCCAGTGGAGCTGGAACATTCTTTCCACTGGATCAGAGGGCAATGACTGGCTTGCTGCAATGCCTGGTATTGGTTGTCCATTCAGATGGAATAACATCTCACAGAACCCCTTATCTTTGTCAACCTTCCGTTTAAAATTCTTTTCTTGTGCAACCGTTAGCTGGACTATACACACATCACTAGGAGAGAAAAAACCTTTATATTATTCTTCTAAATGCACAAAATGAGCTACAATTACATGTATCACAAGGCTAATTTAACAAACCATGAATTAAAAACAGCAGCAAGGAAGGTTGAAAATGACAGCACTTTTTCATCTTTACAGAACTTTCACAATAAAGTAAGAAATTTGAACTGCATGGAATATTTATTCCTTCATAAATAAAAGCTTTCTGTCAAACATAACTTGGATTTTTATCACATTTATAAATTGTTTCCCAGGAGAGTGGCTTCTTCACTATTTAGTATCAAGCTAGATAAGATCAAGTAAGTGAGGCCACCACAACTGATATGTATTTCCAGGGTGCTTGCAAGACTCTTGATTCTAATATAGTCTTTCTCATCTGTTTCTTGATCTTTAGATTACGCGGCGGGGGGGGAAGATGTATTGTTAAAGGACTTATTACGCCACCAAAAAAGGGACAAAGGCTAGAACTGTTTTCACTCTCAGAGAAGAATCAATTTCAGTTAAGAAGGTTTGAACAGTTTGAACTGCATATTTAACATACACTGCATTATGATTCACAGTGTCATAGTTGAAAATGTATTTTAGAAAGTAAAAACTAACACCTAGATGACATTTTCATATTAGCACCATATAGAAGCTAGAATTTTGATAGAAAACTGTGCATTAGAGTGTGTTTATATTCCTTAGATCATATCCAAACCACTTGAATATATCTGTTAGCCTGTTAGGAGACAGACAGGAGTTAGCTCTAAGGAGGCACAAATTACCGTCTCAGTGACTGAGGTACTGAAATAGGATTCTGCCCCTTAGACCAGCCAAAGAGTGTGAACCAACTCTTCACAGCAGTTAGGGTCTTTTGAAAGAAGGTGTACTCCTCCTTATCTTCATCAGGAAAAAATGATAATTCACGTTTATCTCTTTCCCCATCACTTTGACTGTCAGTTTCACTCTCTTCACTTGTTTCATTCTCTTCACTTTCATAATCATCACTCTCATAAGTGGTGCTCTCTGAATGATGCACACAAAATAAAACATCCAGAAAGATTTCTTCATTTTTGTCTAGTACAAAAATATCCAATACACAATTGCTTTCAAAGAACAAAAAACTGCCAGACAACAAATGATCAACTCATTTTAGGAAAAAACAATTTAAATTACATATACACATCTTAGGAATAGAACAAATGATATATTGAAATCTAATTTCACTTTTGCAAAAAGCATTACTCAACCAGCAAAAAATAAATTCAGGCATGGCTTACAAAACTACAGCCAAAATCTTAAAAGGATCAGTTTCACAAATAGTTCCAACAGACACAGCTTTGCCTGTCAGCCACTGCAATTTCCCTTTAACAGTTATTGTACAGGTATAACTCCCACTACATCTATAAGCCTTTGGATTTTTTTCCCTCTCTGTTAGGCTTTCTCACTCCTAAATTCTGATCTGTTCATAACTTATATATTTTAACAACTAGTAGTTGTTAACATCAATGACAATATCATTGCACAAAAAGGTAACTAAGAAAGCAAACAATAGTTTTCCTTAGAGCACAAATAACTTAGGTGACTCCATCCTTGAAGGTGCATTTTAATCACTGTTGCGGTTTCATTAAATGATGCAAAAATAAAATCAATTGATACCTTTGTGAATAAAAAAATACCTTACTGGGATTTAAGAAGAAGAAAAATACAGTATGCACAAAAGAAGCTCATTCTTTCTAAGATCATTGATTTTATGTGCTGTACTATACCTGATAGAGAATCTTCACAGGCTGAGACACTAGCTGCACCTAAAGAACTTGTGGAATAACTATGTGAAGATGATGGTGGTGTAAAACATGGCTGTAGGACAATTTCTCCACTGCTGAAGTCTTTATTGTCTGTAAAAAAACATTCAAGTTGCAGTTCAGAAAACATATTTTACTGTCTGTGCTCTAACAAATTATAAATTAACATCTACTTCTATTTTTTTTTTCCTATGTCATGCTTCAATTAATCAAGTAACAGTTCTTATTTGATTCATAAAAATCTCACTTTGGTCATTAGACTGGGGTCCAAAAAAATTTCATGCTGCTTTCTTTTTCCCCCATTAAGTGATGAATCTTCCTACCTGCTGAAAAGCACTTAGCAGAACAATGCTAGTTTAAGAATTCTGTGTCATGAACAAAATATTCCTAAGGACTTCTCGTTCCCAGCAGTGTAATGAGTCTCAGTACATCATTCTCATGTTCTTTCAGACTCCACAACATATTCTTACAAACCAAACTCAGAAGTAAACTTTATCAACCCATCAGTTCTGAAATAACAAATGTTCTGACATTCTCATGTTGGCCTAAGACAGGATGAGAGGACCCTCTGTTTTCAATCCAAAATAAAAGAGTCACCAAGTGTAGTTTCCAGGGAAGCAAACACGCCACTAAGAGAAGGAAGAACTCTCTATGATTATCTTTTAACTTTTGATTGCTGGCACTGTTATTTTTATCATCTGTAGGAAGTGAAACAAGATCATGGTGTCAGAGTGGAGGCAAAGCCTTCCTGGACACCTTTCAAAGACACTGTGTTGTACAGATATGGTTTGGTCACATTAAACAGCATTCCACACCAACACAGTCTATACAAAATCATATTAAAAAAGACTCAAGGAATTTAGAAGTAATGACTTCCTTCAAAACTCACACAAACTGATGTGTGAACAAACCAATAAGCAATTAATGAAGGACAGAAATATCCCATTATTAATGGCAGATCATTTATTATAAAACCATCACTCCATTTTTGTCTTAATCCTCAATGGAAATCTACAAAGCATCTTTAAAAACAAGCCTGAAAAAATGGTCTATTGGTCACAAAAAATAAAGAAACAAAATTACAAAAAATTACACATTAAGAGAGAATACTTTTGACTTAATTAAATTAATTTAAATTTGACTTAACTTCCTGTCTTCATTTAATTGTGCTATGATCCCTGAATGATGTGGTTCATATACCTACCTTCTTCCATTTGGGTGACAAAGACATTACCTGTCTTCTTGCTAATCCCTTTCTCGATTTCCCAAGTATCAATTCTCTTTTCTCATAAATACTCTGAGTGACACACTTCCATTAAGTTAATGCAGTCTTAGAACTCAGTCTTTGATGCTAGATCTGTCTCAGATCTAAGGACATATTTGCCCACCTAAAAAACTTCTCTGTTTCATGAAAATACATCAGATCACATTTACAGCTATAAAAAACATCATAATTTACTCCCCACCGAACCTGCTTTAAGCAGGTTGGACTAGATGGCCCCCAGGGATCCCTTCCAGCCTGAATTATACAAGGATCCCAATCTCTTCCCTTAAGCACAGCCACACACAGAGATTACAGATCACTGAGGCAGCAGAGATGGGTTGAGGAGAGGGGAGACAGGCAGAGATTTAGAGACAGAAGCAGGCAGAGGGAGGCAGGCAGGGAGATATAATGCAGATAAAAATATTTCTGCTCTCTGACCACAGGTTTTTTATTAAGTCTTAAAAGATAGCTGTGCCATTCTCCATTCAAGGACAGGAGTTAAAAAACCCTGAAAACTATTCCCAACAGGCAAATAATGATCAAGTTTTAAAATAACATCATGTGGTTTCTCTTCTGCTTTCTTCAAAACATGTGATCACTGTCTATTGATACAATTCAAATTAAGTTAACTGATTCTCTAATGTTTTGGCTGTTTTCCCTATTCATACTTAAAACACTTTACAAAACATTCTGGAAGATTCTGGTTTGTTCAATATTTTTCAGTAAATATTACCTAATCATTTATATACCTTGCCCTCATTTTCAACAAGAAAACTGAAGCTATTAAATGGTTTTAGAAGTTTAATTGCAGTATCCCCCTACAATAAATGAGGGAAAATGCTATCTTGACAATCACATTCCTATTATCACCCTGAAAACACTGATAATACTAATGGACATAATATAATTTTAGAGCTAAAGTCTTGACTGCTTACTGCTTCTCCAGATAATTTTTTGATCAAAGCAGTGCAACGCCAAGTATGGGTATAAGGTAAGAAGACAGTTGTCTGCTGTTCCAGAAACCCGAAATGAAAACCTGTTGAAAACAAAACACAGAAGTTACCATTTGCTATTTACCAATGGTAATCAAGATATTTTTCAGCACAAGAACGAAAGACAGAGTGAAGGTATCAAAACTCCTTCATTCTTCTCTAGTGGCTGAAGAGATTACACAGGTGGAACTGAACCTCTCAAAATGCTGAAGTTCAGTATAGTATTTTCACTTCTAGTTTTACTATGAGCATGAGTGTATCATCAGTCTGAAAGAGTAAGCAGAGATTTAATGAAATAAATTAACTCTGTATTTCTAAAAACAAAAGTAAAAACTACTAAAATTACAACTGACATTAAGTCTTCTAAAGATGCCTGCTAACTTGCTAAATAATTTGTCCTGTATCTTTTTGCAAGGGAAGTTTTCTTGAAAAGCAACTTCTATTTTGATGTAGCATTTATTCTATAAGACTTAACAGAAATGTCAAAATAAATATTTAAAAATAAATAGATTCAATTTAAAAACAATAAGATATTGACTGCAGTTGCTGGAATATAATAGAAATTGATGCCCATGCTCTGATGTTCACTAGAGTTCCTACCTGCAGCAACTTTATTGATGTGCAGCAATCCATCTTTTAACCCCCTTTTTGTACTTCACCTCAGTCTCTTAGAGTGTAGTCAACAAGCAAATTATTGCCATCAATGCAACCCTTGGAGCCATCTGTGTTTATGTTCTTAGCTCATGGCAACTGACAGGTAATCAAACTGAGCTCAGTTCTACGTTATTAAATAGCTGAGTTTGTAGTCTTCATTTACTTATTAACTAACATTAATTTTAATCAATTGTTTTGACTAAACTGTCAAAAGTAAAAAGAAAAAATGTATTTTAATAATTCAAAAAGCATGCTGATATCCATCTTGCTTTAATATACTGGGAATTGTGCATATTGAAAATATACCTTGCACAGAATAAATGAATATATTTTCTATTTCCTTGAAACAACCTAAGAGAAATTTCTGTTTATTGCAAATTTAGATTAATATTAAAAGATATCACAAGACCTTTCAGATTAATTTATTTATTACATAATTAGATTTTACTGCCTTTTTTTTTTTTTTTTTCTGTGAAATAATATGATCAAGGAAAACAGAAATGTTTTAGAAGTACCAAAAAGTAGTTTTGTTTCCTCTTTCAGATTTTACTCTCCAAACACAACGTTCTTGGATATCGCTTTCAAGGCAACTTTAATAAATAGAGAAAGGATCCAACAAAATCCATAGCAAACTTTCTTACAGGTAAATATTCTCATTGGGATTCCAATTTAAAACCTAACAGTCACTTAAGTAAATAATCCAGCTCTGCAGTGCTTTGGTTTGCTCTAAGGAAATGTTAATCCTACTGGAACTTGGCTGGGGGCAAGGCAAGTGCTCTGGACACTTGCACCTTGCAGCATATTTCTTGTAGCAAATGTCATTCCTTCTGCTTTTATTCAGCCAAAAAAAAAAAAAAATCTCAGCAGCAGGGCATCAGCAGGACAGATGGCTGTGAGAGGTACATCTATACCTATCTATGTGTACAAAACATACATTTGTACACGCTCACAACAAGTGTCAGGGCTTGTTTGTTCTACCTTCACCAAGCCATTTCAAGACACACAGGATCAATAACTACAACACTGAAAGGTTTTCAGCTTCCAACTCATGACTTTACTGTGATAAATGACAACTCTGCAGGCACACAGGTGAACTTCAGACAACTGAGTGAGGGGCAGGAGGGGAAGAAAGTTGTACCGAGGTTAATGGAAGACAGCTCTCAAGTTACATGAAAGTAATTCAGATGTCTCAGTCAACTCAGACTCAGTCAAATTCCTGATTTCTCAGTTTGAGTTGAGCACCTCAGCCATTTCTATCCTAAATGCCAGTTTGGGATTCAGGGAAATCTTCATTCATGCTCTGATTTGCACAGTAACGCAACACAGAAAAGTGTGCTTGAGAACAACTGCAGGACATCTGAACCACTCACACAAATTCCGTGAGTGAAACTACTCAGAGCAAAGGAAGTAACTGTGCAATGTAAAGATTATAAAGAGCAGCCCCACAACAGAACAGCTGTGCACAAAGAAACCCCTCAGAGCTCGTGGTGATGCTGCAAGTTCCTCCCTGTTCCATGGATGTGCCTCGTTGGCTGCTGTGGTAACACAGTAAGAGACATGAATACACCCAGCCAACAGCAAACACAATGCACACATTGAGGAGGAAGGGATGGATCCTGCAAGTCAACAACTGATTCTGCAGCTGATATTGATCATAAGGATTTAACTTCCACGACTGTGGCTGCAGAGAGCACGAGAGGGTGGAGGTCAGGACTGAAGGATGTAGAAGGGACTGAAGAAGCTGCTGTGTGGGGAGAGACTGAGAGGTGTGAGTGCTCAGCTGTGAAGAAAGAAGGCTCAGGGGGATTTTGTCTGTGTGCATAAATAGCTGATGGGAGGGAGTAAGGAAGAAGGAGACTCTTCTCAGTGATGCCCAGTGAGACCACGAAATGCAGAGAGTACAAATCGAAATACAGGAAATTCTATCTCATCATAAAAGGAAAAAAAAACAAACCAAAACCACGAGAGTGGCAAAGGACTGGAAAAGTCTGCCCAGAGAAGGTTATGGAGTCTCATCCTTGAAGATACTAAAAAATCAACTGGGCAATAGAGTTGATTCTTTGAAGAGGGGACGAGAAGATCTCTGGAAGGTCTTTCCAACCTCAGGCATTCTGTGATAATAAATAACAACACACCTATTGGCCACCTGTCCACTTATCATCAGTAAGGACTTTTCTACGGCATTTTCCCAGAAGTGCTATTTGAAATAGAATTCAAGAATGAATCTGTACCTAAAAATTTCATCTGAGATTCAAATAATGACACTCCATTCACAAGGACACATGGAAGAAAAGCAAAGGTGCTAGGTGCTAAGTATTTATCATATGCCTTTGAGGAACTGAGTCAGAGGGCACCAGACAGAAAAGCATGCACACTAGCATACAAATACAGAAGAAAGATTACAAAGACATGTGCATTCTGTACGAGTAAAAGCATCTTGTACCACTGACCTTTACTTACAACATCATTAATGATGTTACAAAACTAGAAGGCTTGTGCAACATATTTATTTTGTATTTGCAGCAGAGTTTATTTAAATAATAGAAAAGTCTGTATTATTCTATTGGAATGAAAGGTACCTGTATTGCTAGCAAATGTGAAGTCACTAAATACATTAAATTATTCAGTGTATTTGCTTTTAAAATGCTTACTAAAGCAAGTAAAAAATTTGTTATCCACATGAACCATCATTGCCACTGCTACTCCAGTGTTTATTCCCTAACGTGTATTTCCAAATAACACAGAACAGGAGAATGGCCATTAAATATATTGTGTTTACCAACATCTGAAACCTGCTGATCACCAAAAGTAAAGCTCCAACTGTGATCATAAAAAAATACCATTCAACACTCCAAAACAAAGTTTATATAAGAAGTTCTTTCATTTCTCTTAAAGTAACTTTGGGGTTTTTTTTCCATTAATTTGTTTGTTTCAATGTTTGTGGAAAGACAAAAGAACCTAAATCAAAATATATTTATCCATTTTAATCTGCTCTGTAGAATTTCAGGTATTTCCTAAGTACAAACAAGTGATTTGTTTTGTATCAGTATCCCCCAAATGTTCTAAATACGTAGGCATAGTTAAATAACCCATCAGTAGTATTCATTAAGCAATGCAGAATACCACTAAATTTCTAATGAGAAAGAATCCAAATCCATTACCATCTAAATGACAATTTCCTGTAGCAACATCATTTATGTCAAGCAAAAAAAAATATTTAAGAGAAACTCACACTGCCAGTTTAGGAAACAAAACAAATTGCTTGCAGAATTGATTAGTGACAACAGAAAACTTTACCCAAGAGTGTGGTATTTTACAGATCTTTAGGAATAAAGAACAAGTTAGATGCAGGGAAGTTGCAATTTAAATACCAATAAAGACCTGCCCTCCTCCCTCCCCTCAAAAATCCTAGAACTGATCCAGAGATGATGGAACTGGAAGAAAGGGGACAAGATGACCCATGCCAGCTCTGCCGTTACTATTGACAAATAAGCAGCTCCCCAACACTGAAGGGTCCTTATGCATTGTAGCAGGAGCTCAGGCTTCCCCAGCAACCAACATAATACAACAATGAATAGTGGCTGACACATAATTTCATGCTATATGTAAGACTTATAGCTGGGAAAGCATCCACATTTATTTCTAGCAGCAGCAGTGACGTTAGCACTTAATTCCTGAATAAGAGATGCTTCAGCTGTCAGGGACCATCACAATGGCAGAAAGCCACAAGCACAGAAAGGAACAGAGTGATTAATGGGTTTGGAGTTCTTGTTTTCAAAGCACTCCCAACTATCTGAGGTAAAATGCCAACATATTCTTAGGTCAGATGAATGCTGCAAAGCAGCATGCAAATATCAAGAACTCCAGTGTTCCCCAGCTCCCTGCTTTCTCATATAATGTAAATGATATTGAAAGAAATTGACAGCTCATGTTCTCCCAGGCATGCCAGCAGAATACATGGATTTGACATTTGCCAGCAGTGCCTATTAAAGAGATGGATGGTTTGGGCACATTTCCCAAGAGCAAAGGGAATGCTTTCCCCTGTGAGACACTGAGATCTGATGGACTATCAAAACAACTGGAACCAATCCATAATTGCGTTAGTGACTGTGTCTCAGTTCTATCATATTGTTATCAGAGGCTAAATTCCCTGACATTCTCTCTTCCCGAAGTTCCAGCCATGAATAATGTGAATAAATTCAGAAATTTCATGAGTTTCCATAGCTTCCCAAGTGGGAGAGAGAGAGAGGGAAGGGAGAACGGTAGAACATGGGAGGAAAACATCTCAGCACACTCGTGTTATCAACGACACACCAACTTATCTACACCACATGTGGGGATTTTTGTATATTTTGCTGCCCAGAGCACCATTTTCTTTGATTGTTTGTTTACTACTTATTTTCAGAAATAGTAAGTTAAATGTTATTTCAATCAAGATGGCAGAAAAAATTCTTTTCTGCTAAACTCTTTGTATAATCATCAAATTAAAATATATAATAACAATAATCAGAGAACAAATATATAAACATGCCATGTTCGCAGAGGTGGGGTTTTTTTTTTGGTGAAATATGTGTCTTAGCTAAATATTTCTCCCATTTATTAAACACTTGCTCAAGACAGTCTTAGATTTTATGTTAACTTTTTGACTTCTGAATTCCTATCAGTCCTGTGTAAGGAAGAGTAATTTCTTCTGCTTTGGAGTCAAAGGAGCAAAAAGAAAGCATAAAGATTTAAAGTAATATTAGAAATTAACTGCAAATTCTCATTTAAAGCAGTCATTAAAAGAACATTAATGTACTTACATACATTCCATTTTATGGAATCTGTGCACACAGTAAATTATTGCATAAATGACAACCATATTTCTCTTCAGTTTTCTTTTACAGTTACATTTAATACCCCTTTATTATAAAAAAAAAAGATTGCCTGTCATCTTTCAAATGTTTTCTGTAAAGCAGCCAAATCCAACATTATCTATTGTCTAGCTAAGGTTCACTCTGTTTTAAAGCAAAAAAAGTCATTATTATTTAGGACTGAGTATGGGCTATGTGAATCAGTCCTACTGACATTTTAGACCTGAATTTAGAAAAGTAAAATACTTACAGACCCTAAGTAAAGACCAATGGGTTTGTATGGCCAGGCTTTGGTAGTGGGGGGTACTGCAGGGGTGGCTTTGAGAAGCTGCTGGAAGCTTCCTCCACCTCCATCAGAACGCGAGCCAGCCCCAAGACAGATGTGCCACTGACCAAGGCTGGACCAGCTAGAAATGGTGGCAAAATCTCTGTGATAATATACTTACTTAAGAATTTTGAAAAAGTTATGGCACAGATGTAATTGCAGGCAGAGAAGAGGAGTGTGAGAATCTGTGAGAGGAGCAGCCCTACAGACTCCAAGGCCAGTGCAGAAGGAGGAGCAGGATCTGCTCCAGGCACCAGAGCTGGGATTCTCCTGCAGCCCATGGTGAGTCCATGGTGAGGCAGCTGTGCCCTTACAGCCCAGNTGAGTCCATGGTGAGGCAGCTGTGCCTTACAGCCCAGGGAGGGCACAGGGGGGCAGAGATCCACCTGCAGCCCGTGGGGGAGACCCAAAATGGAGCACAGGGGGGCTGAGAGGAGGCTGTGAACCCCTGGGAGGCCTGTGCTGGAGCAGGGTCCTGGCAGGGACCTGCAGACCTGTGGAGAGAGGAGCCCACCCTGGAGCAGGTTTCCTGGTAAGATTTGTGACCCCATGGGGGACCCAGGCTGGAGCAGGCTGTGCTTGAAGGACTGCACCCCATGGCAGAGAGACCCACACTGCAGCAGTCTGGGGTGGAATGCTGCCCATGGGATGGACTCACACTGGAGGAGTTCATAGAGAACTGTCTCCCATGGAACTGTCTCCCTGAGCAGAAGCAGACACGTGATGAATTGACCACAACCCCCATTCCTTGTCTCCTTCCACTGCTGGGGGAAGAGGTAAAGCTAGGAAGGAGGGAGGGGTGAAGGGAAGGTGTTTTTAAGGTCGTATTTTAGTTCTCATTATCCTGCTTTGAGCTTTTTAGTAATAAATTTATTAATATCTCTAATTCAAGTCTGTTTTGTCCATGAGGGTATTTGGTGAGTGATCTCTTTTATTCTTAACACATGAACCTTTTATTATATTTTCTCTTCCCTTTCAGAGAGAAGTGAAAGAGGGGTGTGACATGAGAGGCTTTGGTGGTNAATTCAAGTCTGTTTTGTCCATGAGGGTATTTGGTGAGTGATCTCTTTTATTCTTAACACATGAACCTTTTATTATATTTTCTCTTCCCTTTCAGAGAGAAGTGAAAGAGGGGTGTGACATGAGAGGCTTTGGTGGTCTCACATCCAGCCAGGGTCAACTCCTATGGAGTGTTTTTTTTCATCAATACTCCTGCTTTGAAATATGCCTAGAATTAGTTCTGCTTAGAAGTTAAGGCTTTTTTTCTAAATAGCTGTAGAATACAATATTTTACCAACCTCTGAAAATCTTGACTTGCTTATTTTAATGAGAATATCCCAGAACACAGAACAGGAGTTGAAGTTCAAAAGCTTAGTTCAAATCACTTTAAAGTACATATTATCACTTTGAAAATGGAAATATAAAGAGAGAACACCTGACAAATTAATATGTCTTCAGAAACTGATACTGTGAGATTTCACAGCCTATTAAACAGTCCAGGAACTTTTTCAAGACCAGTTAGCTTTTATAGGTGTTATAAAAGGTTATAGGTTTCGTTGTTTTATTATTAAAGATTGAGAAGACCCTGAAATCTTGTCTTTCTAACAGACCCGAATTAACAAAGCAGTTTAAATTCATTAGATACACAGTTTGAAACAAATTGCTCAAATGCTTAGGTAATTGGTTGAATCAGGTTTGAAGTTTGAACACGTTGCACAGGGCTCCCATGGGGGCTGGCAGGAATGAGGGGAAGTTATGCAGAGAACAAGAAATTGCAGCTACATATTATTACAGAGTGCAATATCAAAGCACATAATAATGCTAACAGTATTATCCAGACTTGGATAAATGTATCCAAGTCTGGATAAATTATCATGGGCTTTATTAGAAGAATAAGGAAATGGTCAGGACTACAGAATTGGGTGGCTTACTCAGACTTTCCTAAGTGAAGGAAAGAATTCTTTCTGGTTATGACAAAAATAATTTCATCTGAAAGCCAATCTGAATAATATTACCACACTGACCAATGACACATACATAACTCTTTTATTTCTGATGCTGTGTTATTTCACCCAGTTTTGCTCAGGTTTCATATCACCTCCTCCTGAAGCCCACCCACAACTCAACTGCCTGTCAGGAAATCCCATATACATTAGCAAACTGCTGTTACGAGTTCTGTCCTTTAACAAATATTTTAGTTCTGCATTTTAAAACCTAGCATAATTCTAAGATGATTTGACATTCTGGACCATGAATTTTTTCACCCTCACGAGCAGGAATGGCTGTTAAAGTTACTTAGATGACTTTAATTTGCTATCTTATTTAAAAAAATACATTCAGTTTGCCTTTAAATTGAGGACCATATTCTTTATAACCTTTTAATGGCAAATATAGAAAAAATTTTATTACACAGGAGAATTTTTATTTCTCTATAAAAAGGTTTGAGAAGCTGCTAGTGCATCAAATAAAAAGTTATTAAAACTAAATATTGTGCCTGCTCAGAAGCTGCATTTCAGACTTGATCATAAGCTTAAATTATCCTTTTCTTGTAATTACAACAAACTTTAACACTGATTTATGAATCACAACCTACACAATGATTAAATCCTAGAATTAAATAAAATTAACAAGAAACAGATTCGTGGCTGACAATCTATACAGAAAAATATAAAATATCAACCCAGCGAGCAGCAATAACCTAAAAATCCATAAGCCTTGCATCAAAGTAATGTAAAATTTAGTTTTATGTTTAGAAAAAAGCCTATTCTAAGTTGCAGGGTGGAATTATTTATCCCTCAAAGCAGTTGCTGTAATGAAAATAGAAAATAAAGGAACAACTTTAATCACAACAGTGCCCATCTTCCTCCTCTTGCATACATCCTCTCATGCCATCCCTGGCAGAGCTGAACAAGGGATGAGCTACCAGGAGATACAAATGAGATCTTGAAACAAGACATGAAGATGGACACTTAGATGAATTTTACCTTAGAGATCAAAGCTGCATTTTTTAGTTTTGAATTGCAATTCAGTTGACAAAAAGAAATAAATGTCTATCTTCCATTTTCAGTTTTTTTCCAAAGGATTCTTGTGTTCATTTACCCAACCCTTGTGATTTCTGTGTCTTATTTCCAACTTGGTCAGTCTGGAACCTTCCCCCAGGTGAATCTGAATTGTACACATTACCTGTTTTCTTCTTGATCGATGAAGAGCATTTCCCCTAAAAATGACAGTGGCTTAGATGACCTGAAGCTGATACGGCAAGTCAGCTCATTAATTGTGCCATCTGAAGAAAAAACAATATCTTGTCCCTCTAGGAACTTCACAGAAAAAGGGCAAGTCCTGGTACCATCTGCAAGTTCAAGCTCAGGAACTTTAACTCTAATTCGTGATTGCCTGTGTTAAACATAAATAGTAGGTGTTTGTGGTCACAGGATTGCAGTAATAAAGTTAATTCATAGATTCACACATTCACAAAACTCTTTCTCAGCTGAATACAGAATAATAACTTTAGTTCTAAAGTGAAAGTGAAACTAATTTAAAAAATAAAATTCTTCCATCATTTAGATGCTGGTTTGTTTCCTTTGTATGTATCTGAACATTTTATGCTGACCCACAATATCTGAACATCCAAATGAAATTTCTACTAACTGTTCTACAAAAGGCATAAAGAGTTTTCTGAAACTTAAAACTTTCATTAGTGCTCATTAAACTGCACTATTGCACAAATAAGTTAAAGCAAGTTATAAAATGGAAATATTAAGGGGAAAATTTGTGATGTTGCTGAAGATGCCTCAGTATGTAGTTATGCAGGTTTTACAGTAGTTATTACAGGTTTCAGTTCTGAAATAAGAACAGCAGTTCCAACCACCGAGCTACTGACAACAGACAAATCACTTGATAAATCAGCACAACTCAGAAAAGACAATAATAATTTGAAGGTAACTTAATTAATTTACAACAATAGGAAATCTTTGCTCTAATTCTAGTATTGAAATGATAGCTACATAAGAACAGCAAACAAATATTACTGGTCTTTACTAATTACAAACAGAAAAGCTGAATCTTAAAAATTGGAATAGTTGCAATGCTAGGTTATACTACATTATACAAAGATTACAAGAATTCTCTCTTTTAAATTCAAATAACAGGATAAAGTGAGAGATCCACAGACAAAATTAAAAAATCTGTATTTTTTTATTGTAAAAAATGGCAGGATTAAAATATTTCTGTGGTGCTTTTCAATAAAACCTCACATAGAAAGAAGGAAAAAAAAGCCCACCAAAACCTGCAACTCCACCAACTCAACTAGCTAAACCTCAAACCAGTGGCATAGAAAAAATAAAATAACAGGAACATTTATGTTATCACAATGTGAAAAATAGAAATAAGATTTAAAACCTTAGTATCTTGCTAAACGCAACAAAAAATCCTGGTAAGTCTCTGCTTTTAATTTTTTGCTATCCACGGTAATTTTATATTTCTGATATAAATTCACAGGGTCAAGATATCAGAAGACAGACAATTCATGAAGCAGGAATGTTTGAGGACAAAATGTGGGCTTCATGAATATTCAATAATATTAATTACATTAATTTTCTCCTAAATATACATATTCTTCTGCTGAGCAGAAAATTAATACTAACCTCCACAAACAAATATCAATTTGCTTTTTCACAAGTGAATAAAACAAACAATTATTCAGGATTTCTGCAATAAATTTACTAGGAGATTTTTACCTTATAAAATCCTGTGGAATGGAATTTACCTTATAAATTCCTGTGGAATGATGGTGATGACTTCTTCAGTTTCCACACCCAGAGGAACTGGCATCAGCATTAAAAAGGGGGGATGAAAACTCATTTTTGGTGACCTCAGCGTGCCAGACAATGTTAGTATATATGTTGATGAATTATCATTTAGACACAAGGGCATTTCAGATGTATATGTCCCAGGACAAGCTGTTGAAAAGTTATAAAAATATATATATTACCATAAATACAGGAATGTAAAAGAGTTATAGTAAGAGGTTTGAGGTTTGAATTCTTGTTATATATTTTTTTTTTAATTTAGTACTGTTTTCTTTCTCAAAAGGTAGTTCAACATTACATAAATATTGTATCAGAAGAGTATGTATTAAGAAAGCTCAGAACACTTGCCTGTAGCAAACCAGAAATTCACATTTTTTTAACTTATCAGAATTTTTTCTGAGTTCTAACTGCAATAAATGAATTTATTGCATTAATACTCCATGATATATAACATCAATACAACAGCAGAATGTTAAGAATTGCAGTCATACTTTGAATTACACTAATTGACACAGTGAATGTTTATTTTATAAAGAAGTAGCTATTGGAAGCATCTGACTACCAAGACAAGGAAAAGTTGGGGCCTTTTAAGAGTGCAATTACAACACCTCAAAGATGGTTCCAAAACCTAGTGTGGCCAAGTAGCCTCACATAAGGCAGCAGGAGGTTCTACCCTCCACTCAGAGCATCTCCCATTTCAGAGAATCATTTAGCTTGGATAAAATCTTAAGGATCATCAAGTCCAACAGCAACCCTAACACTGCCAAGTCCACCAAAAAAAAAAAGAAAGGGTGACCAAACATCCTTCTCTAGGTGTTCTCTACAATGCAGCTGGACATGACAACAGCAAAGAAAAGGATTTCCTTATGTTCTGCTCCTTCTCAGGCCATCTTGCTTCGTGCTGCAAGGCAGTTTTCTCTAGGATGGAAAACCACATTTTTTTCACTCATATGGGGAACAAAGTACTTCCTTCTACAGCTGTTCACTATGAAAATGATATCCCAAACCAAGCAGTGCCATTTACCCAACCCTCAATCATCCTCACCTGCTGAAGAGCTAGCAAAATCAGAAGTTTTGAGGGCAAACTAATGAACAACTCCTGGATTTAGAAATAAATCTGCAATGCTGTGTTGTAAAATAACCCAAAAAGTGTAATCCTCGAATGTTTGAGAAAAAACACCTTTTCCTTTGATTCCCCTCAATTAGATCAATATGGAAACACCCTCACCTAGTAATTAAGACAGCAAAAGTAAATTTTGTCTTTTATGTATCTGCATGAACACACACATGTCATGGAACAAGATACATGACAGGGTCTTCTGAGATTATCTCAGATCATTACTTTCACAGCCTGAGAAAGAGCTGTCACCATTTACATACAAAAAAGAGGAAAATCTAGTGTCTTCAAAGGACTTTGTCTTTTTCCCTTCCTGTAAGAGCTAATTTCCTAATGGAGGTGACAATAGAAGACCTTCATGGAAGCTGTCACGTTACCAGAACACAACCTGTGGATCCCTCCATTCCAAACCAGCAAACATGAAAATGGCAAACTGAAAACCAGCTCTAATGGGAATCTGCTGCACTGTTTGCAACATCTGATTGATTCCACGTTAAATGTAAATCAGCTTTGGGAGACAACACTGCTGAGAAGGCTAAAAATATTCTGCCTCCAGGTTTTGATACAACAGGAACACATCTTCCTCTGGCACTTTGCTCTTTCATAAAGGAAAGGTGAGAAAGCATCAGAAAAAAGTCATGGAGATGGATGAAGAGCCAAACAGGGTATCTTTCACAAGTTTGTAAGAAAGGATGTTATATACAAGCTCCTCCCTTGTACAAGCCTGTCCTACAGCTGGGCTGTAACTAAACCATATTTCTGGTGTCCTCTCTTCATCCGTATCTACCATAAACCATAGTGAAATGGTGTAACCAATAAATACCACAGGGATGGAACACAATGAAGGAAGAGAAGTACAGGAGAATATGTCAGTACCAAAGAATGTGCAAATTTCACTAACTCACGTTTTTAAATATTCATATTAACCATTGTTTCAAAGTTAGGCAATAGTAGTGTTAACATTTTCTCATACAAATTATTAATGCCATAGAATTTTTGGCTCACCCAAAGAGCAGAACAGACAGTGCCTATCCTGCATCACTGACCATTCTGTGTATGGATCCATTTATTAACACCAAAATTCATAGTAGTATGTAAACCAATAAATTATTGCCTATGTCAGAAACACCAGGACAATGCAACACCACGACCATTTTAAACAGACACCAAGACAGAAAAAAGTGAATTCTGTCATTTATTAATATTTGTTCATTAGTTTGGAATGCCTATAACCAGCGTTTTTTTAGAATATTTCACTTTAAATAAATTACTTAGAAATTAATGAGAATTATGTCCTGAATTGACAGCTGAAGTCATGAATTTATTCTACTCCTCACACCTTTCATGCCTGCTGTCAAAGCCTGGGCTGCTGTTACCATCCTGATATACCACCATTAATTTCTAGTCCAGCAGATGTGAACATTTTCCTTAGGGATATTTGATGGTACTTAAAAATTTGTCAGTCTAAATCTGCCAAGGGCTAATAAAATCTCTAGAATTATTTGGGAAATATTTTCTCTTCTCCAGAAATGTTAACACTATATTTTCAAAGTTTATGAGAAGAAAGGAAAAACACCCTCTGCTCTTCTTACCCTCTTAAGTTTGTATTATATGGTTTTGCAGTTCCTGCATTTGTCTCCCAAAAGCTCATTTTTAGTTTAGTTGCCTAGGACTTTATGATAATTCTGGTGTTATTGCATCTATATCCCTTCAACATTAATAGGTATCACTGAGCAATTTGCATACAGTGAAATACAGATTTAAAACCAGAAAAGCCACAGACAACTAGAGCTTACAGGTGTCCTACAAAAAAAAAAAAAATCAAAAGTAAACTAATAATTTCTTCACAGAATTTGTTAAAGGTCACAACAAGTTAATATCTTGCTGTTGGAGAAAAAAAAAAAATCAAGAAGACCACAAAATTAAAGTATCAAAGTTGTCATCTGGACCCATTACACGATAATTACCTCTTCCAGCATCCCTGAACTCCCAGTAAGGGAATCCAAGAGCACAAATTCCTTGTAAGTTCCTTTGCTGCAGTTTTTTCATACCACGATTAGATATAGTGAAAAGATGTTTTAGACTGTTAATGCATTATAATATAAAACAGCAGAAGAGGATCATATTAATACATCTTCAATTCTTGAAAATCTCTATTTTTAGAATACTTTTTTAACAGGAAGCATGATTTTACCACTGACAAAAACTCTGTCATTTAATTAAACATTGCAGTTTATTATAGCATTTTGCACTCTATCATAACTGCTGCAGCATATTTAAATAAATTACCTTAATGCACACTCAAAGTTCATTTTAAGGTTTGCTCACCCTCCCACATACTACAACTTTACAGCACTAGCCTATGAAAGTGATTAGCACGCCATGTTCATTAACTATGTCTCCTGTGTGGGTTTTGATGTACCTAATGCTCTCTTACAAGAGAGAGTAATGATATGCACTGAAGGTACAGCACAAGTAGGCTATAAATCATGGCAAAATACTTAGAACATTGAATTAAGGGTAATTGATCTTTACAGTTATTTATGATTTTCTGTAAACAAAAGATATGGAAACACAGCAAAAACACAGATAACTTCAAATTACAGTAATTTATCAGCCATGTTTTTGTGTGTATATATATATACATCTGAATTTGCACATACAATTTATCCAGTAATGCAGAATGTTGGCTTTTATTTTTATGCTGTTCTCTGCTTCACAGTTTGCAACTCCAAGCAACACGTGCAATTAAACATTGCTCTTGCATATTCACATTTACAGAACAATACTTAATGCAGTCTTCTCAATTGATCATACAGAGTCATGGCAAGAGTCTTATAACTTATAACTGTTTCCAGGGCTTAATTGAGGTTAGAGATTTCAGTGCTATGATAAAGAACAACAGCAACATCTTTCTTTAGGACAGGGATGCTCACGTGCTGACTCAGCATCAGATCCAACTGACACGACAGCTTTTCTTAACCTTGACAATGCTGCAGCCCCAAAAGTGCTGCACTGAAACTGTCCACAGGATGAGCTTCTGTGGGCATCAGAACTGCAGCATTTGCTGGTGGGATTTACCAGCTCAAATACAGTGTTACACCCTATGAATCCATGATTCTTGTAGATCACTGTCTACTCTACACACTTGGCTGGGAAAAAAAGTAGAATCTTAATTTTCCTATTCTTCTATTCCTTTTCTGGAGTTATGTGGTTGATTACCACCTTCCTTCATTCTCCCAAGTTTTGTTAGTAATCTGTTTTACATATTTTTCTTCAGGACTGGTTCCCTGACCAGTCTATTCCAAAAAATACCATAGACAAGTGATTTTGTATCTTATTGAGGCAGGAAATTTGTATTCAATTATGGATATTTAGAGAAAAGTTCAAAAGCATTTCAAGTACCCTTGGAAAGCTTCACTACCTAAGTCAGTCAGCTTAAGTGCACCTGAAGTAGCAGCTATGAAAATGATACACCTATCCCAGTCCTTGATGCTTTATGTGTGAAAAACCTGATGCTTTCTATGTGCAAAGCACACTTTTCAAATAATGCAATTTCAAAAACAGTGATTCCATGCTTTTTGTTAGGTCTGCAGCTGTATTATTTTCTTAGAACCAAAAAAAACCTTTAGTTGATCAAAATAAGCACTACAATTGATTCATCATAAAACCCCATTTAAACATGCCTATGCAAATGGCCAATCTATAGAAGAATTCATAAAATTACTTACGAGGGTGGAACGACACAGTGATAATGACTTCTTCTTTTCTATAAAGTTGTCCACGCTTCGGACTAAATCTGAAAATACCATCTTCGATATTTCTGTCTGCATCATCAAAATTCAATTTCCAGAGCACACTCTCGCTTGAGAGACACTTCAGGACAAGGTTCTGTAAATATTTAGAGCAGAGGAGTGATGTTGAAAGAGGGAAACAGCAAACACTGTGATACTTTTCACATTGCTCTCTCCTAAGCATTCTTTGTGCAAACACATCAGAGGGAAAGCAACACAGCACTAGAAAGCAGTGAAGAATTCAGTTTATTGTATCTGTGGGGTGCAAAGGTGAGTATGCCTATCTGCACAGACTAGATGCTTTCCAGACACTTACCACATTCACAAAGAGAATACTTTCTTTCCAGAATGGAAAAACCTTGTTTAAGTGAGGTAAATAGATCAAAGCATCACAGTGGGAGTGCTTAGCCAAACAGAATTGAGGATTTATTCCTGGTAAAAATGAAGTACAGCAAGCACTAAACACATGGCTCACATCTAGACTTACAGGTGCAGATGCTGAAAATGGAAGTTGTTCAGAATAGGTTTTCAAAAGCCATTCTTTCAAATTCAATAAGGTGACAGTGGAAACAAACAAACAAAACATTAAATTCCTTTATCTCAGAGTTACTCTCTCAGCTTTTGAAACATGCCTAGCTAGGAAAATGCCTTGACTTTGTATTATCACTGTTTCCTGAATGCACTTGGAAAAGCATTTCAAGTGTTTCCCATCATTGCCAAAAATATTTTTTTCTAATTTCTAACCAAAGCCCTCAGAAATTAGAAACAATGAATTATGTTATGGTATGTTTTGCATTCGTACAAATTACCTGTGTTGCAAATATTATATTTAGTGCCTTTTTTCCCTATTAAGCCATAAGTCATGACAAGGAATTTTTGGGAGAGTGTCAGCTGGCAGAATCAGCACTGTACAAGGCACTGGGACAGCAGTTTCACTGTATGACCCATCATGGCACAAATCAGTTCCATCCTGGCACCATCACTGTCTCACTGGTATAGGAAGATGCAGAAAATCTTCAGAATTATTCTATTCATATCTATTTCTTACACAATTCATGGTCAATTTCTCAGAGCGCCCACATTTTCCTATTGTCAGACTTAGTACAAGCCCATTTTTAAATTTTGGGAAAAATCTATAGTGATTAAAAGACAAACATGAAATAGAAAACTGAACAAAATGATAGTGTGACTACCTGAGAATTCATATTCTCATCAGGAGTACTGGAATACATGTCACTCGAATGTTGTTCAAATTTAAATTCCATCGAGGAGAACACCAATTGTGGTCTAAGCACTATTGAAAAAAATAATTAAAATGTTTATACAGCATCATTTGACAAATATTTTCTCAAAGTACCTTCACAAAATCATTATTTCTGCACATATTTAGGAAAAATGTTTTTCCCCTTTTTGTTGCCCCCACAGTATATACATGATTACTGTAATTTAACTTTGTCTTACTACTATTCTTTAGTCACATTAAAATTATTTAAATTTTATATCCAACAGACTTATAGCACCTCTCTTTCATAACACAAGAGCCACATGATTTTCCTTCTGCAGATGAAGGCACTTACATTTCTGATAGTAACCATTAGACAAGACTTGGAAGATTTTATATAAAATAGTATTTCTCTTTAATTTCATAGAGCTGCAACAAAGAAATCATCCCAACATGTGAGATTTTAAAGTGGGAGTTTGGAAAAACAGAGGTATGTGTTCCCACATCTTACTTCTTGAAAACAACACTGGAAATGAACCTAGCAAGCACACAGAACCCTTTTATTAAAATCTGCACGTCTGCTCCTTGCCCAGTGTTGATCAATTCTCTTCTCCCCCCTAAAAAACCCAAATAATTTCCTAATCATACATATTAAATTATGTAAACAACAATATTCTCTTTATTTCTCTAAATCATAGTCACATACACTCTATAAAGTAATACTGTTTCAAAGTAGCAACAGAATCTGCTGGAACCTTTCCACCAACACAGAACAGTGTGACTCACAAAGTCCTCAGGTGTCTCAGAAACTGCGTGCACCAGGAGAATACAGCACAACTGAAACTCTGTCAGGGAAAGGGGATTGTATACCCAACCAAACAAACTGTGAGTTGGATTATTAAAACATATGTCAGCTCCCATGAAGCCATTCAATTGATAGTACAAACTTCATTTGTACCCAGCTTAGATTAGACTTGTGTCTTTTCCAGTGGTTTGTTTGAGATTTTTCTCTTTCAGTTCTTTCTTAAACACTTTCCCAGAGAGAATTCCTGTAAGTATTTAAGTAAGAGACCTGCTTCCCTTCCCAGGTGCTGAAACAGTCTAAAAATTTGTTTTTTAAAAACACCCAAAAAACAGATTGCTAATGGATTGAAAACATATGGACTACACTGAATTTTAACTGAAGTTAAAAGACTGGGCTTTTAGGGTGATTCTTTTCTCAGGGTGAGCAATCCTGAGTATAAACAGCAAATATAACATATTTGTTTAAGTGCCAACCACACTGTTCCGTGCAGTCTGAATCTCAGTCAACCACAAAAATTATCCCAGGAAAATAAAAATTCTAAAAGCAGAAAACAAATGTGCCATAAGGCATCCAGCAGTGAGAGTTAGGCATATTTGCCAAATCAAAACTTAGAACTTCCAAGATACATCTTATTCAGTTTTAGCTTTTAATGTTATAATCTGAAATTATTTAATAACAGACATAATTTTTAAGTTGTCAGACTGTAATCAAATCATCAAGTTCTTTTTTTGACAGCAAAAATAATCTGGGTATTTGCCTGCACCCATATGATTACCTGAAATACTGAGTAGTCAAGAAACTTATTTAGACTTCTCTGCCTCCTGCCAGACCATTAAGATTCCCAGTAAGAATTTAATTTCAATACTCAAATTTTAATAGAAGCCACTTTATTTTTTAACTATTTCTTACATTTGAAAGTGTTATATATTCACTTTTATATTATGTTACTTGTTGTTGGCCAATGCACTTGAAGAAATTCTACATAGCAGAAATACAAATTTGTGATAAAATTTGGATAAGAGCGTCAATATCCATGAGATTTAGTGATTTCATCTATTCCACAAAGAAAGGGAAAAGGAAATAAGTATTTTCTTTTTTCTTCATATCACTTAAATCTCTTCTGCACTACAAATTTGTGACTTGGATTCATATTTTTACTTAGAGATGTGTTTCCTAATAATCTCATACACATATGTACATTCATCTTTATTCCATATGTCCTTCAATTAAATATATTTTAGAAACATTAAATATGAATTTACTTCTATGACAGGATCTAAAGAAAGTCTCACAGATTTCTTTGATATTTTAAACAATCTCAAAAAACTTAAGTTGCAGAAAAAAAAAAAGGGGGAGAAAATAGACAAATCCTAATAAATTGGAGTTGCTTTCACCCCACATTAAATATTTAATTGGCCAAGCCTTCTTCAGTGCTCCCAAGAGGTTTAAACATTACACAAACATCATTCTGGAAAACACTCTGTACTCCACTCCCATCTCAAATAAAAAGTGGTTATACATTAAAAAACTGGGATTAGGAAAGCCAGTGTATTCAAATATTCACAATTTATAGATCTACATGACAGTAAGAATAAGACAGGAGACTGAAGAGAACCATAAATTACTTCTGAGAAAAGCAGACAAGAAATCTGTAAGTTACTAATTTCTTTGCTGCAGGCAAATGGCCTGCAACTTGGCTGTTAACAACCTCTGACAAGCCAGATGGGATGAGGGCCATTCAGAGACATTTTAAAGGGTTTTAAATACAGCTAGAGATCCTAGTTCTGACATGAAAATTCCATAAAAGAGTATGACTGACATTCTGCTTTTCTACACTTTCCAGAGGAACTGCTGTGATTACTGGGATTTGCATGATGTAGTCTAGAAATGCTAATAAATGGATAGACACAAAAAAGAGTTTTGGTAAACTATTTTTATATAAGGCAAATGTCTATACAAAAAAATATTTTCTCCACATCACGATTAGGTATAGAAAATTCAGTTTCAAGCATATTTATAACCACGAATCAAAACTTGAAAATTTTGCAAGTTTCCACAAACTGTACAAATTATACAAATTGCAATTAATCAGCCGATCTCTGCAAAGGAAAAATATCCAGATATATGCATCCAGCAGGTCTTCAGGGGCCTGGTTTACCCACCAGAAGCTGTGACTCTACAGGATGGAAGAGGAGGAGCCTCCGGGGGTGGCTGAGCCGCGGGAGCACCGCGCTTCAGAGGCACGGGAGGAGCTGGAGGTGGGGAACTGGCCCGAGGAGTAGCAATTGGGAGAATAAAGTCATATGCTGCCATCTAAAGGGAAAAAAAATATTGTGGTCACTTTCACCTAAAAAAAAAACCAAAAAAAAACACAGGTACCTCTTGAACCATCTGAGTGGTTTGCTGTTTTGGCAGAATTAGTGCAATTATGGAGCCGCTCATGGTTTTAACAGGACGTTCATTTACTGGGACTCAGAATCAGTTCTTTAAGTAAGCAGTGCCCAGGTGTTTTTTCTCCCATCAAGGAAAAGCTCTATAACCAAAAGTCTCAGGGTTATCAGCAGAGCTACAGACAAGGCTTCTGGTAAATCACAGTGCTGTGTTCCACTCCTGCCACTCTCATGAGTGAAAAAAGATTGGAGCCATGGCCCAAATGCAGAAGCTCATGTGAGTAAAGAGGAGGGAAAACAAAGCTACATCACTTATGGAAGTCTTTCTCAAAGGCTGAAGAGCAAAGGTCAACCATTTCTGTACACCCAGCATAAACAACATGGGCTCTGAGATCAAAGGTGAAACATGAGTTAAAATTGAGAAACCTTGGGGAAAAACAAGTCTTAAAACCTTTGTCATGAAATGCCACTGAATTCTAGGAGTCTAAATTCCAGTGATTTTGATCCTCATTTTATCTGTGTTATCACATTCCCAAGTGGGGTTTAGAACTTAAAAAATGGCATCTTTTGCACAGAATCCTCTTTTTTCACAGACTGTGCATCAGAAAGGCCAAACTTATTTCAAAAAGCACTTTCAAAGACATATTTCTTGCCTCTTGTTCTGTCTTTCCAAGGACCAACACACTAAGGTAGTATGTTCTGCAGACAAAGATATGGATAACCTTAATAAAAGTAATGGAAAAAAACCCCAAAACTTCTGCACTAAAACCACTGTTAGAGTCCTTCAAATCCTGTTTTCACCTTGAAGGCCACTGAAATCTTAGAAAGGAATTAAACCTATAAAATCTTCCTGCTGCTTAGAAAAAGCAGTAAAACCAGGTATATAAAGATGTTATGAATCGTTTAAAAGCTTTCAAAACCTGCAGAAAATAAGTGCATCATTCTTCACTTTCACATCTGTGGTAGCAAGTAGAATACATAAATGACAGGAAAGAAAACCAAAAGTGTCCTAAGCCAGGGCATGAGGCACATTTATTGGCATTGTAACACCCACTGAGAACCAAGCACAGCACTGGGAGTGACTGGTGTTTCAGAAGGGTCTGTGACACACAGTTACACACTCCTGGACAGTGAGGTGTGTGCTGAGCCTTGTGGAACGTTTTGTCTTCTTTTTAGCTCAAAAAAAGCATGGAATGAGGGCAAGCTTTTGCAGCAAGATTACCACAGTCCCTTGTTTTATACTGATACTTCAAATCTAATAATGATTGGACTTTACAATATACAACTGGCTTTTCAAAACTGACATTTAGTAATTTTTAGTAACTAAAGCTCAAGATGCATCAAAAAAAAGACTGAGTAAAAATCTCATTTGAATTATATGCTCTTCTATTTTTAGTACCTCAAGTCACCCACATAAAACAGTTCATCAAGTTACATGTTCAAAATACATTCTTGTAACAAAACTAATTTTTTTTTTAAGTTTGGTGAGATTAAAATGTTTAGTCTATTATAGATTTCATTACAGCACTGGCCGTGCACAGAAGTGCAGTCTAGCACTGCAACTGTCATTCATCAGTGCTGGTAGGTTTATGTAGGGATGCACTTCCTACACCCAGCAAGTGTAGGAAACTTTTTTTTCCATATAGGAAAAGTTTAAGGCTTACCCTTTATGGTAAAGAACTCAGAAACTTCCATACTCTCCTGACAAGGATTGGCTCAGGGCCAGCACAAGGGCATGGATTGGGCTCTGAGAATGTAACTCAAAGCCCCTTGGTGATCTTATTGGCTGCAAGCCCCGTTTTCTCTCCTAGAACATTCAGTACTTAGGAAGGAGCAAAAAAGGAAGTAAAGGCTTTTTGGGGTGTCTTAGCAAGGTGCAAGAGATTTCTCAGACACCTGTGCATGGCTTTATCATTTGTTTTCTGTAATATTTGTTATTTTGGTATTTCTACTTATTAAACCTTTTGATTTACAGAACACCTCCGAGGAGCAGTCTTGCTCAAATTAACTATAGCCACTTCTCTGCAGAAGGCTGGGCCCTCAGACACTGATATATTAGCACGTGGCTTATTACACTCTGGCCATGTGCTACTCAGTATCAGGTTTAGGCCAGACAGCAGAAGATGGAATCCCTTTATCCCTCTCCCAAAGCAGCAAATCAAAACCTGCTTTTCACCCCAACTATCAGGAAAATCTGGTTTTGTCTTACTCTACAACAAGGGGTTTATTTTCTAAGAACTGTAAACAAAAGCAAATATGTGAAAGACTCAATTCACCACATGTGGATCATGATGCTCACTTAAAACCTACTTTTGCTATGAAGCACAATGGTACAAATTCATGGCCAACATAGCTCATAGAGATGTATTTATATAATTGAAACAAATCATAGCTCTTTTATTTTATTCATACATTAAGTGCACATTATGTAAACTACATTACAAATGAAAAATCATTTAAAAATTCTGTGCCAGTAGAAATCAGATTATAATTCATACACATACACATATTGCTGAAACAGAATTAAAAATTCATTTCAATTATTAGGGCTTCACTTTGCAAGTAGAATCATTATGTTTCTTTCTATAAATATTAAAAAAAAACTCTTTATGATTAATTTTTCATTTTTCAAACTCCATAATAGAAAACTCCCTCTTTTGCAAGATTGCACACTTTAAAAAGTAATTACAGTATTTAAAAAAATAATTCCTTAGACTATTACTGGACTTATCCATGCTTTTTAGATAACTCATGAATACTTTATAGTTACTTATCTATTGAGATATTTTCCTGAAGCTGCATTTACCTTCACACACCAGAGAACATGGGAAGGGCAGGAAGGAAGCAGCCTAGAGAGTGTTCTTTCACAAACACTCCTGTTTGTTAATATCATTACAAGAAACATTTCTCCTGTCCTGATGTACACTGATTATGCATGTTGGTTGGAAAGGAGGCATCATGTACAAAGTGAGAGTCTGAGAATTAAAAGACTTCAAAAGAAGCACTAAAAAAACAGGTGAGACAAAGTAGCTTTTCGTTGTGTGTTCACATGGAACACCTCCAAAGGATGCCAGAAAAAGGATGTTTGGTCAGGCTGCCGCCAGAATTTAACTCTTCAAATAAAAATAACATTCTTGGAAACTATTATTCAGATGGCATCTTAAAATACTTTCAATTTTTTTTTTTTTTTTGCTAGAATTAATAAACAAATAGAAGCCGTTGGTCACAAAGAATCTGTCAGATTAAGAAAGCTCCGCTACCAAAACTCATTTGAATTTGTGAAATAGGTTTGATACGAACAGTTTGGTAGCCCTGAGCTCAACAGTGGGGAGCAAGCATGGCTGATTCCTGCCTTGGCCCTAAATACCTGGTATAAGGCAAGAAACAAAAGGGGGAAAATCCACCCCATCAAACATTACAAGTAAAATAGTATTTTATATAAAAGTTATGGATCAAAAACAAACAGAAGCACAGCTGACAGGTGCCAAACTGAGAGTAGAAAAAAACTATTATTATTTTCAAAAAACACTTTCAAAGCAGTTACTTCATCTCTACCTTTATTAAGTATTCCAAGGCAATAGCATACTTTAGAAAGCACAAAAAATAATTCTGTAATTATTATTCTAATAGAGTATATATTCTCAAGGTTGAATAAAATTTTTGCTAATTCAGAAATTGTATAGTTTGTTTAGCACAAAGAATATGTGACATCTCTAAAATTGCAGTGTTTTCTTTCACAGTGCAACTTCCCAGGGAACTGTACATAAATCAATAAGCTAATTTATTACTTAAAATTGCATTAAAACATCTGTAAAAGATAATAATACTGTTGTATTTATCATATAATACCATGCAGATTGTTCAAGTATCTTGAAGGATTTGTGAAAGGGCTGACCTTAGAGTTTCTTTATTTATACCTCTAATAAACAAATTAAGCAGGGACACAAGGGGACAAAATGTAATGTACATTAGAAAAAATAAGTTTGATTCAAATTTAAACCTAACTGCAAAGCCAAGGGTTTATGTCCTGCAACTGAATCCAATATACACCCCCAACCTTCCCACAAATTTAACATGAGCTTTTCCTTAAGAGAGACTGAAATCTTTCATTCCCCCAGGTTTATATCACAGATAAGCAGCTTCCACGATGAATAATGTAACTGCTGTTCAAAACCATCATTCAAAGCACTGCAATAAAACAAAATCTTTCCTTTGTATATGGTCAGAGATGATGCAACAAGAATGGCCTGTAATTCCAGAGCTGCAGATTCTCCACAGAATTCACTTCTTACACGACAAATCTGTTCTTTCATAAAAAAAAAGTGATTTAAAAGGACAAAAAAACCCCACCAAAACACCTGTCACTTCCCTACAACAAGCTAAAGCAATAAGCTATGACAGCTATGACTTCTTCTATTTATCTCAATCAAAGGCACTCAAAGGCTTCATTATTACACAGCTGGGTATTTTGTCCTTTTTCCAAGATGCTGGAATTTGTCATTTTCCAGCAGGGTTTAAAAACAAAAAAGTAAAAAACTGATTTTGAAGCACTACACTCCTGCACTTTGCTCTGCTTGCTTTCCCCAGCACACCCTGCAGGACCTCTGTGAGCAGGGGATCATCCTGCCTGGAGAAATACAGATAAGATAGATATAGATGATAAAGATAGAGATTATAAAGATATAGATTAAATCAATACTGCTTGCACTGACACTTCTGACTTTCACAGCCCCCAGACACTAAGGTTAAACCCTCTGCAGTGAGGTGCAGAGCCCTGACACCTCTAACACCTTCAAAGACACTGGAATAACAGCAAGGCACAGCCACAGTGTCTGAGCAACATCCCAGCCTTATTTATAATGCATGGGCTCCATTTTCTCACTCAGAACACTGAAGGAACTGGCTCAACATTTTTTAAGGTTTATTTTTTAAGTATGCCAAGACACTTCATCTCTAAGAACATTTTTTGATGTCCCATGTATTTATACATATTATAGTTGAGTGAGAATTGTGGCAGCTCTTGAAAGTTCCTATATATGCACTAAATTTGTTGATCTAAAGGGTTTTTAGCAGAACTCAAGACTAAATTACTTGGAAACTTACATTAATAATTCAAGTAGCTTTAATAAATTTTTTAAGTAATGAAAATAATTTCTTGCTTTTTTATGTTTTTAGCAATGCTGCTGATTTTTTTTTTTTACTTTTCCTTAGCTCTAATATCCACTTTGTTAAAGAAAACATCAGTATAGTGGGGGTATGTTGGTTTATAGTGTAGTGTTGTCTAGTAATGAATACAACAGCAGGAAGTTCTAGTAAAACCAGAAGGCAGACAGAGAAGAATATGATCTGATGGGATACAGAAGGTTTGTAGCAGCTGGGAGGTAAGCTGGGGAAGAGCAGTTGTCAAAAAAACAGAGAGGAGATCAGAGAACAGCTGTTCAAGCACAGAGAGGGAGGAAAAAGCACTTGCAACTGTGAAACCTGAATAGGGGAACCTCAACATACAGAGATAAGAGGTTTGGGGTTTTTTTCAAAACTGGAAAATCAGGAAAGAAATCTGGTGAGAAAATGAGGACTATAGATGAGGTAGAATAATAAAGAGCTCAGATCCAAAGGAAAACATTTTAAGAATCAGTAACTACTGAGAGTTTCTTATCACAGTAAGAGATGCTGATACCTCAACCACTTTCTTAACAAACTATGTTTTTAATTAGTATTCTACACTGCAGGAGTTAAATGAAAGAAAAGCTACAGCATCCTGGGGGCTAACATGTACTTCCAGATGCTGCCTGTAGTCATGCCACACTGGCTAAGTTCATTTTACATTACTCAGTGCTCTTGGGGCCAGCTGTGACAGTGCTGCCAGCTCAGAGGTGCTCACCTGTGAGCACCAGTGGGCTGGAAGCTGTGAGGGTCGTTGGGCATGTCTTGCCCAGCAGGGAGCTGCTCCTGACAGGCAGAACACACTGGAAACACAAGGGCAGCACTGGCTGCACCCAGCTGACCCAGCACCAAGGGCAAAGGGAGACAGAAGGACTCTGAGCACACAGAGAGATGGGAAACTGAAGTAAAAACACTTAATTAAAGCAACAATTATTAGTTGGTTATGAGGGGCCCCAAGAAAATTTCCTTTTTGAAGTTTTTATTTCCTTATTTCTGAAGGAAGTTATTTCTGTTTGCCAAAAATGGTTCTTAGGACTTGAAAAACTCTTAGACCCAGAGTATTAAAAACAGAAAAAAAAAATCTGTAATCAATATGTGCAATATTCCACAGCCTTTTTTTGTTTGTTCTTTTTTTTAGGGGTTGTTTGGTGTGGGTTGTTTTTTTTTTTGGCAAGAACAGTCACAAAACTGATCCCGTCAAATGCAAAAATTGTTTTTCCAAATTTACACCACAATTAAAGCAGACTTCAAAGTGGCATAACCTTATCTTCACTTAAGCCAATGTACACCAGTATCAAATGAGAGTTGGACATGCTCATCAACACTGAACAGCAACCCTGAACATCATGTTCAGGTGACAAAGCTAAATTAGACATAGAGAGCACGCTACTATTCCAGCATTCTTCAGAAATATTAATTTTGTTAGTCACTTCAATTTACAGCAGTGTCAGTAGCAACATTTCTACTTTTATTCTATCCTGCAACTTGACAAGGAAAGGAAACAGGAATAGAGCTCAAACGTCACAATGGGAAATAGAGTTCTTCTCTTTTCCATTGCTTTCTTTTGGACTTCCTTTCCAAGTGGAATTGTCCCACTTGTTAGTTTAAACATGGCATCCCACATGAGAAAAGTGTGCAGCTGAAGTGCTATCAGCCCTGATTAGAGTAAGTGTTCTACTTGCTTTATAAATATTGCTTCTATTGGTATGGTAAGTCTCTGCTCTTAATTCTTGTTCAGCTTGTGGCCTGCAATGCCACACACACAGATCACTGCAGGAGCATTATCTACTCCTGTGTTTCCTACTTAAAGGAAATGCCAGCATTTTCCTTTGCTGAGTTTCTCCAGTTTGACTATAGGTCACTCATGATGCCCTGTAGGTACCATTTTGCAAACAATTACATACTTTCCTTACGCTGCATTCAGTCTGATTCTGACTACCTTGCTTATGAGTGTTGTATTAGAAGTGCCAAGATAGTTAAAAACATATGACAACTATTCCTTTCCCCTTAAGTCAAGGCCTGCCATACTACAGAAGGAATTTTTTATAAACCTATTGACTCATATTCTATCAGGAAAAATCATTTCAGAGTAGTGTATGTGCTCTAAACTCACTCCAATAGGCTTCCATGTGTACACAGAAGAAAATCATGTTATCAGTCATGGCCTGTAATATACAAATATTATTTGAATGATGCTTTGAACAAAGGAAATTCCATTTTATACTGCTGGGAAGGCAGGCCTGGGGGGTGGGTGGTGGTGGAAAAAGAATACTCCTGACCCTCTCAAGATGCATAATCTCTGTTATTCATTTTTAAGGTAGAAGTGCAGATAATGCAATGGGTTTATATGCTGTAGAAGTGATCCCCAGCTGCTTGTTCTGAAGCTGGTTTATTATTTCATACACTAAGTTTTGTTGCAGTTCATTTTTCCCCGAATATGTGGAAACCCCAAGCCTTCAATTTCCAAAGCATTTTTCAACGGGATTGGATTTAAAATTCACTTGAGCATTCTCTATTGACAGTTACTACCAAAAAAATGCTGATTTTCAGATGTAAAAGTAACTTAAAGTCTCATGTCTTCAATTTTTTTCCACACAAAGAGCTCAACCAGAAAGCAACTTGGCCAATCTTTATGACACATAAAACTCATCTACATTTGCAGTTTCTTGGTCATCTGGGAATTCAGGAGAGAACAGCTGCAAAAAAAGGTGGCTGCTGGTTTGTTGAATGATTTCATAAGTGTGTGGTATCACATTTCAGTATTAGTTTACACCATTTTTAATCCCTTGAGGAAGTGTGGTTTTTTTGTGCATGCAAACACTTGAACTTATAAAGAGATTATTTCAGAACCTGTTTTCTTAAGAATTGCATTACTAATTATAAAACTATTGCACACCCTAAAACATTCATCTAAAACGCACACCCACCACAGAAATATCACAGAGCATGATTTTAATGAACTTCATCACCACTGTTCCACAAACCTACCTTTTTTGGTGTCAAGACCAAGAAGCATTGCAAAGATGACCCTTCCTGTAAGTCAACTGAATACAAGTAAGGCTTTGAACGGGAACGGTCAATCGCTGCCAAACAAAATTCATCATCAAATTACAGAAGTTATTGCACAAAATATCAACTTTATAATAAATAGCTGCAGTATTTCAAAGTGATTTCCAGAATTAAGTATCTACATATTTGCATGGTAAGCATTTCTGACAAAGTTACAATGTATTATAGTATCTCTCATAAGGATTCTGAAGGTGATTTTGGGCAGTATTAATCACCAGCAATTTTCATGGAAGTTATTCATTTGGGAGAACACAGTATTTCAGAGAAAAAAAACCCAAAACAACATTGTTCTTTACCTTTGAATAAAAGTGTTAGGCTAAAATAGTTAATTACATAATAAACTAATATCACAGGGATAAAAACAGTTGTCTGAAACTGGGGTTTTTTTTTGTTAGGGTTTTTTTTGAAATTAGTTTTAGGCATAATCTACATTTCCAATAAGGCTTGCTTCATTTTTGAGACTTTCATGTTCAACTTTACGGCACAGGCAGGAATGCAGGTTTGCAGCAAAGTTAATATTCCTCCAAGATCAGTATTCACCATGGAACACCAGGAGTATTCATCCAGTATTCAGCATTTAAGTATTGAACCTGACTGGATGTCACACGACTGGTTTCAAGCACAAACTCTGATCCAGAGATCCTGTGCAATGAGTCTGATCCCAAGCTGGCTGCTTGCCTGTTGTAAAGAGCCTGAAAGTTCTTCTCCAAGTAAAGATGACAGACAAGGAGCCCTCCCCTTCCCTTTTAAGTACACCACATGGTAAGCAAACCCCTCTAATTTTGGGAGATCATTTTTTTGCATCATCCACATATAGTTCAACATAAATATACAACTAAATTTGATAATATTGTCTTGCAAAAGAAAGAGTCTTGATTTCCTGAGTTTGCAGCTTTGCTTATAAAGGCCTCTTGACCCTGCAAAATTCTCTTATGAATATTGATGGTGGAATATCCAAGGAGATGCCATGACTGAAGCAGGAAAGCCATGAGCAACAATGTGCAGGATAAGAATCTGAACTAGTTCTACCAAGCAAAAAAGAATTCAATTCCACTGCTGCCCCAATAACTTCCCGAGCTGGGCATTCACGCAGAACAGAGGCAATGTCATTAACCTGCAGACACCCTGTCCATTTGGGGAAAAGAAAAGTCTGAACCCTTATACTGGGGATGAAATAACCAAAGTCAAGAAGTGACTTTGAATTGTTAAGAAGTGAGTATGAGTCCATGAATAGGAAATTAATTACAATTGTTTGGGGTTTTTTTAATATTTTATTTTAACTGGTGAAAGAGTATTCAAATTTTTATTATACCTTAGCAACTATGGGGGGAAAAATTGGGTAAAAAAAAATCTACAGGAAACCTGAAATTTAGCCAATATTTTTTTGGTCAAATGTCATCTTATAGGCAAACCAAAATATCTTCTCTTAATTTATATTAAGCAACACTTTTAAAATAATTGCTTTAGGTTTTTCTTATGTCAGAAAATTTGGCTACCAGAAATGGTCTGACAGATTTTCTCCTAGCATTATTCATTCTCTATTTAATGAAAATTCTGATATAGCAAAAGCAAATACCTGAAGTGTCTTTAGCACTCAATTTAAAATCCCTATACTTGGAAAAATCAAACTCCACTCTGGTTTGTGAGTGTCCTTTGTTCTGCAGCAAAAATGGAATTGATTTTGTAGCACCAACATAAATACCACCATATTCAAATAGTCCCTGTAAGTTTAAAGAAAAAAAAAATGGGTCAAAGGACTGTGAAGGCAAGTTTCTAATAGAACATAATAGGAAAAAAATTACAGGATTCACATTTTATAACACAGTAACAGTACTATCAATAATGTCACATAACCCTTAGCTTTAAAATCTTTCCAGGACACAAAATAGAAGAGTTTAGAATTTAATATCAAGTCCAGTTACACCATCAGGAAAGTTTTCATCATTCAGTAAACAGATCAGTGACTTATTTTTCCTTTTATTGCATTTTTTGCTATAACTACCTTAAGAAATCCTCTGCCTTTAAACATACTTATTTCAGATTGTCAAGTTCAAAAACTAAAGCTATTCAGCAATCATTCAGTGCAACTGTTATAGGTACATTTGGGCTTTAATATCTCCTCCTAGGTTCATCTCTTTGATAATTTTCTTGGGAAGTTAGTTTAGGAGGAAATGAAAAATATGAAGTAGAGAGGAGCCACTTTGACATCTAGATGAAGCAAAATATTTAACCAATCTTACCAACTTGCTACAATTTCTTCACACTTACCACATCAATGGCTATTTCAGAGATCTCTGAAAATCCACTAATCCTAACCTGGAGTTCTGCTGCATTCCTCACGGCTACCTAAGTGAAGGGACAACACTGGGACTGTGGTCAAGGTCATTTTAACACAACTGTGTCACCAAATCTGTCATAATTACATCAAAAAAAGTTTAACACACACACACAAAAAAAAAAAAAAAAAAAAAAAAAAAAAAAAAAAAAAAAAAAAAAAAAAAAACCACCCCAACCCTATCCCACAGATACAGAGCGGAGAGAGTCAGTAAAAATTGCACTGAAAATATGAGAATAACTCTGCTCTTATAACATAATGCATTTCTGCTGCAGAAATACGAAGAGATAAAGTAAATGCCTTCATTTTATAGAACATATGCATGCAGATTCCAGTGACATGTGGCTTCAAATCATGCCTTTGTGGCATACCACATCTGGGACAGATATAGCTAGATAGATATAGCTGTTATTTAAAAACGCAGAACAAAAATAAAAACAAACAAACATAAAAAGAACAACTCAAAGTTGTAAGACCAGTGACCAGTCTTCCCCAATTCTGCAGAAAAAAATAATATTGCAGGAGGCTGTGTTATTAGAATGAGCAGTTTCTTCCAAAGGGAAAAAACTGTGTTCAGCAGCTGTGAGGATTGGAACATGGATCACAACACACATTGCTTGACAGAGGTGCTGGTACAAGGTAGACACTATTGTTCTGGGGAATATTAAATCTGTTGCAAAAATGGAGAAGTAAATTAATACTAGGTTTAACAAGCTTAATAAATGCAGCCCCAGAAGATGGGAAATCCAGGATCACTCAGCAATGGTAGCCAAGTTCAGGCCCTTGACAGCATCTTTTTTACCAATCTCATTTATCTCAGGAAGAAGGCATGCAGAAAACAGAATATGTTACAGGTTTATTGCACACCTACTATCAACAGAGCCATCTCTGAGAAAACCACAAAAAGAAGTCAAGAAATTAAAAACATTAGAGTATTCCAATCCTGCCTCTCTAAAGATTACAAAAACTGCAGGTATGTCTACATTATCTCATAAAGAACAATCACACATTACTTCCAGTATGAATCAGCTCAAACTGAGAGACTGCTTTGATACTTCTGAGCAGGACTGAGACAAAAGAAAAAAAAAAAAAACCAGAATAGGTTACAGCAATAATGATCTGCTGCAAGAAAAGCTTATTCTTAAAAAGCATTAGAACACTGGAAATAAAATCCAAAAGATACATGAACATACACACATAAGCACCCAGGATAACACTCAAAAGAAAAAGTTCTTCCAGTTTTGAAATACCTCCACTTTTTTATCAAAACTCATGTGTGTCTTTGGAGTGAAAGAGATTTTGAGATCAGCAACGCCTCCCACGGGGATCACTCCTTCAGAGGGGGTGATTTTCATTCCAGGCAGTGGGTTTGTGTCGTGAACCTTCACAAACACAAACAACAAACATACTGAAAAAGGTGTTTGCATTCATTTGTTTTGGTTTTTGTTGTTTTATTTATACCAATATAGCTATCATAAAGATTTTATATTCTTACAAGGAGAACCTTCATATCATGTAAGGCTAACTTGGACTTAGAAGTTTGGGGAAAAATGCAAGTAAACAAAATAAAGCAACACATTTCTAAACATAACTGTCAGTTTCTACTATGAAATAATTTTTGCCACCAATTGGAAACTTGGAGTTCTGAGTTTTGGATTGTCTTCATTAAGTTATCAAAATTAAGACTTGCTATCTAGCAAGTCTTCAAAATATTCTACAAAACATTTTTTTCAGTGACAAATAAATTCATCACTTCTTTTTTGACATTTACAGTAAGATGGGACATAAAACCCCAACTCTGTATAGCTCAGTAATAATATTAGAAGTAAATACTCAATTTAGCCACAGTTAGCAAAGACCAAAAGGAATTTGTTCTCTTCTAATGCACTCCTAACAGACAGCTTTTTAAAGTATAGCTACACAAATTATAGTGACCAAGACCAACCAGCTATGTCTTGGCTTAAGAGTAATTCTGGAGCTAAAAAGGCTGGGCATGTTTGTGTTACAGGCTATGCTGATTTTATTCTTTCAGGCCCAGCCTCCAAGACTATGGTACTACTTGTTATACAATGCTCAGTTGATGAAAGAGAAATCTGGTACAAATCAAAATAAATTAAACATGTTCCTCAGTGCTGTAACAATGCAGTAACAAAAACTGGATTTTAATGAAAATTATTTTCCTTCACTAAACACAGCAATTATCCTGTGATCAGCAGAACTAATGAGGTTAGGTTTTCTATTGATTTGTGTATTATGTCTTTACCCACTCTGGCATCCATCTCATCCCTTCCTCAATTCATTGCACAGCCCCTCTTGCCCCTGGATGTTGGTTTAGCAAAGTCATCCCATGTGCTGTGACTGCTCTGGGTCCCTGCATGCACAGCCAGTTTGCTCTGGCTCTCAATGCAGGAAAACATCCAATAAATGCTTTTCCATAGGGTACACCAGTATGGGGTTCTACCCTCACCCCTGGCTCTCAAGAAACTGCCAGAATCATTCAGGCCATCACCACTTTGCTTTTATTTGTCCCATCTACTCATCAGTGTAAATTTGACAGAGGGACAGAATTCCTATTTAGATCAATCTTGTTTCTGCAGAAAACATCACAAAAACCTAAATGGGTCTGTATTTAATATCTGTAAACACAAAACTATAACGTGATCTGGTAAAATTAACCCCCCTCTGCTCCCCAGCCCAAGGAATTAAATGTGGTAGAAATAACTTTCTCTTACTTGGAAGTATGCATGGTTGTATCCTGTGTTTAGAATACTGGCTGTCTTACAAGTAGTGAAACCAATTGGACTGTGAGTGAAGGATATACTCTGAGCCACAAACTGAACTCTAGTAGTACCAAACTATTAAAAAAAAAAGAGAAAACAAGCAAACCATATAACATATTCCTAAGTAAAAATAAATAATTCAGCCTAATTTTTTATTACATAATGAGCTAATATAGTTGTGCAGATAGATAAATTGGAAGTATTCAAATAGGAAAACACACCATAAATGTGAGACAAGATTTACTCAATGTAATGAATTTATCTAGATTCAAATTGAACAGATTGAGCCCTACAAATACTTCTGGACTAATTTCAAGACCAATAAAAATATTTTAATTAAATTTAATTTAACAGCACAAACTCCATTAACTCCAAATGTGTGATCAGGACAAGCTATTTCAGAGATATTAATAGCAGTAGAAATGCAAATATTGTAATTTACACACATTCTGGTTTACATATGGCAAACTTCCAAGACCTCAAAAGAAGAGGAAGAAAAGAAAAAGACCTACTGAGGAAAAAAACAGAAACAGGATCATCAAAATAAAGGGAAAAGTTTTCTTGACTCCCAATATAAGTTCTAGAACATGTAGCCAATAGAATAAAGTGGAATAAAAAAAAGTCTTTCTTCTTTGTACTCCCTGGTATGCAACATAAGACAACAAATAACTAACAAGAACTGAATGTCACTGTTTAGAAGACTACCCAGAGCATTGCCTCTCAAATACCATGTTCAAATAAATAACAATACAAAATTAAACTGAGTCTGTTGTTACCTTGAAACTCTGAAACATACCTTCCCACACACATCTAGATTTTAATTCCTTTAATAAATAATATATATCTAAAAAACTGTTGTATCACCTCTTAACATTTGTTTACTCAAACTAGACAAGCCAAGCACAAAAACTAGCCTGTAATATATAAGGATCACTAAGCTGTGATGCCAAAGGAAGACTATCATCAAAAGCAAGAAAAAGCTAAATTGTCCTTGCCTTGCCTTCTCCATCATGTCTTTGGAGCATATTCTTTAGTTAAACATGTTAAAGGTATATGAAATTAAAATACTTTAATAAAAAAATGGATGATAATAGAAATATATTTAAGGTATTACTTGTTTAAAGAAATCCACACGTTTTTTTCTCTAAAACTGCCACACGAATTGTTACCTTTGCTGAACACTTCAAGTTAATTGTATTTCCTTTGCGCACACACAAGATGAATTGTTCTGTTTCCGGAGTGTTGAACCCTGGGTGCCAAACAACTTCACATTCCACATCACTATAGGGCTCCACAAACCCTAAATATATGTACATAATTTAGATGTTATAGCACACACATGTACAACTGTCAAATTACATTGTATAATTAGAAATAACAGGCACACAGAAGTGAAATGACCTATTACTAAATGTAAGCCTACATCTCTTAGGTGTTGAACAGTCTGCTGAACTAAGTAAAATTAGGTCTTGGGTTCTCATGAGCATTGCATAATCTATTTATTAGTTCCCTGCACTAAAACACACTCAAAGTTTACAGATATTTTTAGCTATGAATTACTCTAATAGTGAACACTGAAAACAAAAATAGAAGAACAAACTATCTTTCTTGCAGAATAGCAACTTGGGGAAAGATCATATACACTTTTCCCCTTGCAATTAGGTCTGAATTTGTATTAGCAGAAATATCTTTTCTCAAGAATCAGAGCACACCAAATCTAACACAGTTAGCACTTTGTTCTTGCATAATGCAGCTCCAACATATCCCTGCAGAATATTATTTTTCAAAGAGAAGGTAAAAGCTATACACACATCTAACAAATACTGATCTATGATGCAAATGCAGACTAATCCCGGACTGATTTCCATTTATGCTACTCAACCTTCATGAACTTTTTAGCAGCTTTATTCCATTCTTTTGGAAAAATTCCTATCCTGATGAGCTGTATGATGTTGCTGCCCCACTCTTGAAATGTCAGCAATGTGTGCTGAGAAAAATGTTTACACAAGCACTGCTGGCTGGGCATGGGAGCAGGGAGCTGGACTGAGCCTGCATTCAGGGCAGGGCTTACACAGAGAATGCTGCTATGGTGCTAAGCTGTGACCTGGTACTGCTTTTGGGACACGCTGATATTGACAGAAATCTAAAAATATAGTTTATAGCATCAGCTAAATGGTTGTCTTATTTAATACCGTTGGCATATAAGATACATGCACACACTGTATTGGCACAGCATACCTCTAGTTGGCTTTATAGTAAATGCAGATCTTCTATCTTCAGTTACAGGTCTCCAAGTAAAGCCAACAGGATGGTTTCTGGGATTGCATACCCTGACAGTTCTTCTAAACTCTGTCCCTGCTAGGCAGCCAGGAACAGGACTCACAATCAGTTCCTTTGTAGACAGCTGAAGTTCAATAGGCATTGCATGGGCAACTACCAGCACATATCCAGTGTGTTGCTTGTTTATTTTGTAACTGAAAGAGCTGTAACATAAAAATTATGTATTTCTCAATATTTTTATGCATTTATTATGTTACAGTCAGAGTAAAATTTACATTAAATATAACCACTAGCAAGAAAACACTTAACAACTGAGTGTGAACACACAGTTCAGACTCACAGGAGAAAAGTTTGCAATTGTTTTGCATACTACTTAAATCATGTCAGAAGTGAAGATCATCCTAAAGGATGATCAGCCTCACACAGTTATTTTAACATTAGAAAACAGAGTTCAAACCAGCAGGCTAGAAAACAGTTTGCTTATACATTTTTCCATGAGTTGCATCAGACGACCTGAGCATGGTTGCAAGTGATGCAATTGCTGGGCTGGAAAGAGAACAGTATCCCCCATAAAAATTTCTCCTAGCAAATACACCATAACAGCAAACTTCTTTCCCTGATGCACCTCTAGCTATATAAGGCTTTTTACAGGACAGATTTTTATTTGTGGTTTAAAAAACCCCAAGAAACAGCACTGGACTAGGAAAATATTGCAACATAAAACTGCATTGTTATTGTAATGTCACCATTTATCATGATTACACTTTAAAATCAGCCAGGTGATTTTTTTTTTTAAAAAAATTACTACTGCCAAAAAAAAAGTGTAAATCAAGACAAATATAAAAAGCCTTACCTTTTAAACATTCCAACAGTGTCTGTCTCAAACACAATTGGAATATGCGTTTTTGTAAGAGGAGGCACCACCTGAGACAATGGAGATGTCTCCTGCAATTCTGGAACTTCAACCTCAATTTGAATCCAAATATGAACTGACAAGTTATTGATGACGTGCAGCTCTTTGGTGGTTGTAGAATACACACAAACATCACCAAAATCTATAGTAGAAGGACCTGAATTATATAAGAAATAAGATCCTCAGCACTAAAAGGTTAAAGCTAATGGAAGGAAACATAACTACTAAAATACTATGATCAAACATTTTAGTTCTTCAAATTACAAACTCAAGTCAGCTACAAAAATCCTGTAGTGGAACAAATTATCACTAAAATGTGGAAGTAAATATAATCAGTGTTTTCAGCAGTACAAGTCAAAAGCCAGCAACATTTATTTTTTAATTGTGCTTATTTTAGTCATCTGGTAAAACAGGAAATCAATGTGCTCACTACTAACAGTACAATTAATAACCATAAATACTTCTCTTTGTTAAGCAGATATTTAAAAGGCCCAATTAGCACCAATTCACTGAAACTTTATGTATGCAACCTGTTGGTTTGCTCCCTTATTGTGCAACCATTTGGGTTAATAATTCAAGTCAAGTGATGGTCACAGAACTACTTCACTACCTAGTTTACTGCTATCACTAGTTTTTAGGCTGGTCTATTAACTTGAATACTCATGGCACTAATCAAACATCTACAATACTCTAATATTATTATGTTTATCTTGTTCTACCTTTCCCCAGGTATATCAGTTTACACAGCTACACTATTCAAGTTCTGGCTTGGCTGAATATTAAAAAAAGCCCAGGAAATACTGAAAATTCTCTTTTTGCTGCAAAAAAAAATTACTGAAGAAAAGTTGATCTTAAAATAGACCTGTAGCAGTAACAAGTGTTGTTAATAAATCACTAAGAAGTTTTAGAAGGTGTTACTCCCCATCACAGAACATTACCCTAAAATTATTTTGATGGAGTATCCTGAAGTTTTAGTTTTTGGGGGCATAAATCTTCACTGTTTATTTCCATAAATATTCTGAGCACTTCCATGAATCTTGCTGATATTAATGCTGGTTCAGGTACTATCCACTAACAAGGCCTAAGGGCATGAGCAACTCTCATGCTGTGGTGATTTCCCTGTAAGAGGTTGTGGTATGAGCAATCTTCAAAGGAAACTCTCCTTTTACATATTTGTACCTAATCATATCCCAGTATTTGCTGAGAATTACAAAGCTTTAGTGAAACACTACTGCAGGTCTCAAGCTGCCTACCAAATTAAACTGTTTTCTATTTAGGGTGAACAACTATAATCATAAACTGTGTTAACTATACGTAAGTGCTTTTCTAACAACTATATGCACTTTGCAACCAAATTAAAAATCTTACCGATGAATATTTGATGAAGCTGTTTGTGTGTCAAAGTTAGCCTACAATCTTCCTTCTCCTGCATAGAAGATGGCATAGGACTAAACCAGCTCCAAACCTGTGATAAGCACAAGACACTCCCTCAGAGCAGGATCAAAATTCTTATGATTTTTTATATGGCAAACCCATTATGCTCACATACTACTCAAGCATTTAACTTACTCCTTCGTTTGTAGATTTACGAACAATTGCTGCCAATTTTCGACTTGTTAACATGCAATTCTCATCTGAAGGAAGCATTTTGGGCTCGGGCTTCTCCGTGGGAAAATCTGAGATTGAGATGTGTGGTGACTTAAGACCTTCACCTGGTTTAAAGCCTATGCTCACAGGATTGTTATAAATATAAAACTGCCTACAAGGAAGGAAAAAAAAAAAAAAGAATGTGGAAATCTAAAAGTTTGAGCATTCCATGATCCACACATTAAATTATTTAGTATTTTTAAACAAAACAATATTTTAAGTAGGAATATTTCATTATTTAAAAACCCCTCAAGCACAGAAAACACCTCGAAAATACTTTTATTCTTTTGGTTTTTACTGTAAGGTAAATCTAGAGGACCAGTCAGATTAAAAGACTCTATTTGCTTCAGCCCACAGAATATATAATTTACATACTGAATCCATCACTTGGGGTGAGCTAGACATCCTAGATGAAAATACATATTTCTTCTATAAAGAGAATCCAAAACAATCAATGTTATGTTTTTTCCTATTAACCATAACCAAGTATTCTTAAAACTCGACATCTTAATTTAAGTTCACTTTAAGGTGAATTTCAAGTGCCCTGCCTCTATCCCTACATTCCACCCAGGAAATAATCTCTATGTGTCAAAATACTTGAAACAAACAGCTTCTGAATGCATTATAAATTGAAGTCCCAAGACCATAAGCATATTGGCATGGGACAAATTTAGGTATATGACTGGTGCCATTAAGTTAACTCTGCACATATCTTCACATTATTTTGTGTATGAGCCTGAAGTATTTATTTACCCTTTAAACCAGGTCTTACCTGGCAGCCTCTTTCTCTAAACGACGCTGTCTTAAATGGGCAATGAAGTCTATGTAGCGTTTGGTATTAGCTTTTCTTAACAGTTGTTCCAAGTCAGTATAAGCAAAGTCTGGATCCACGTAATTATATCTCTCAGTCTTTGTGAAAATAGTCCTAAATGTTTAAAGAGAATTGTAGTTTCATTACACATGTAGAATGATACTGGGTCTTGTTAGAGTGAGAACATAATTGATTTTGATACATATATATTTCATTCCAAACATTCTTTTTATCACAGCTGATTATTAATATTTGACCTTGTAAAGGCAACCATAAAAATGAAATATTGCAAGTGTAATAGCTACATTTGTAGCTTCACGTAAGAAAACTCAATAAATTTATGTGCAAGAGACTCAGGAATGCAATGAATTTTAAAGTGCTTTCAACCTGAAAAAAACCCAGCGAACTGTCATATGAGTAACCAATCTTGATCTACTATATGATATATATAAATGTGTGGGTTTACATATTAGATCCATATAATTTTTACCTGTACTTTTTATTCCATTCACTAGGCCTGAGGCTGGCTGCACGATCATTGGGAAATGCTGTAAGTGCATCATCCTTACAGTTCCTGTTTTTCCGGTGAGTGTGAATTTGTGTTTGGGTTGATTTAAGGATTGCCACAGGTGCTGTATCACTGAGCTGTCCTGTGCCACGAACTACAAACTGTCCAGTTGCATTGGAAATCAAGGGTGTTAGACCTTAAAATTCAAATAAAAAATAAACTTAAACTAAGATTTTCTGAACAAAATTCAAAGTCTCAAAAAAATATATCTAATTTACAAGGGTCCACCCAGCAGCACAAGGGTCAGACACCCATCCCACAGTGTCTTCCTCAGACAAGAGGGAAGAAGCCATTCACATCATTCCAAGAGCCTTGGCTTCCCTTGGCCTGGACCAAGCAAACAAACACCAGAGTTCAAACCAGCTGTGTCCAGCTGTGATGCTATGCCTTGCACACTCACATCATCAGACACTCAGAGCTGCCTGTCATAACACCAATAACAATGTCCTAAAGCTTGTCTTAAGGGCTGAAAACAGAGGCATGAATTTTGACAATACCTCCCAAGCTAGAACAACTAAAAAGACAGTTCAGATCTTTTAGATCTTTTTCACTCTAGTTTTACAAAGCACGTATACATGAACATTAAAAAGTATGGCAGAAATAGGGTCAGACTTCAACTGCCCTTTCCTCCCTCACTAGCAAAAAAAAAAAAAAAGGTCATTAAACATTTTTTTACCTACTTTAGCCTTACTTTAATCCACCAACAAAAAAATAAAAAACTACTTTCCATCTTCTAAGACATAGGAGTGATTACAACTTTCACTGGCCAGAAAGGCACAGTTTGCAAGAAGGTTCATTCCTGTCTCTCTCTTGCCTTCACCTGAATACAGAGACACAAGTACACATATTCATCCACAGGCACTAGGAGAAGATAACAGGAAGATATAGAAAGAACCATCTGGGAAAGGATCTGAAAAAAAACAAAATCATTTTTTCTCCACACTTCAGTGAAGCTTAAAAGCAAAGCACAGATTTCCCTCATAACGTTTTTATAAACCTTCAAGTGGGACCAGAATGGGGCCATTAATAGAGCAAATGGTAGACAAGGGCATGTAGAAAGCCTGAAAAACTTGAGTACCAGATTAAATCTTTGATCCAAAAAACCCAATTCTTCTAATTGGGTTTCTGAAGCAGGAAAACTAAAGGAGCTCTGGATTTCAAAAATAGAACAAAGAAATTGCCAAACTTTAGTTTTTCATCAAGTCTTGATAGCCATGGATTGGAAAGACCTTCCTGAAAGTAGCAGGAATGACCACTGGCTAATCAGCCATCCCTGTACTTATAGAAAGAGCACCATTTCATCATGACTTTCCAGTAACTTCCACTTTTTACTCCCCCACAATGGAAAAAATGGGTACTGCTTTCCTGTTTCTCATTAGGGAGTACATCCTCAAGCTGGCAGCAGAGTAAATAAAAGGTAAATAAAGAGAATTCAAGTTCCCCTCCTGATCTACACATAGCCACTATATGTACAGTGCACAGGTCAGGCAATTGCACTGGTGTTGCAGAGGCTGCAGCACATCTGACATTAGAAAAAAATCATGTTTGCCATGACAGGTTTATAACGCAGTGACAGCTTAGGCAAATCTACTGCAAAGTGGTTGTTCATGGAAAACATTTGGAACACAGAGAACAAAGTATAGGCTAATTATGGCATATCCTGAAAGACTCTTTATGCTGGCACAGGCTTCACAGGATGGGAAGAGTCAGTGGACACAGGACTGGTAGCAGGCTGTATGAACTGGCAAATTCATCTGGCAGTAGGAACTTTGAATCAATGAAGAACATCCTGTTATCTTTCCTAGTTCTTCCTGTGCTTTAAATGTCTCTCAATTTACTCCTGAAACATCTTAGCACTGTGCAGAAGCATTGCTTGCAAAAACTGAACCTTAAAAAAGTCAGATAATCATATGATAAAAATTTATATTTTAACAGTTCAAATTTTGATACAATTATGGGAGGCTGTACCATATTTTAGCCTTTGTTTTGCAGTCTTATGGGACATGTCAACAACTCAGCAATCTCTCCAGTTCCAAAGAGATATGACTTTTTACAAGCAAACTAAAAGCAGTACAATATCTCCTTTAAAATCCAAAAATGTGCTTTTAAAATATTTTATCACTTGTCACTTATGTTTTTAGCATCTTACCAGGATTAATTGTGAATACAACGCTTGTTCGTTTACATTTGCACACACCAAGTAAGGTCAAATATATTTGATGAAAAGATTTTGTCTTCAAAGCATCTACATTATTTTCCTCTACTCCTGTCCCAATGATATCAATAATTTGCTTCATCTCAAATGTTCCTATTTGTCGTGGAGAAAATGAAAGCATCACTTCCTGGAAAAGAAAACTCATTATGAGACATGTGAGACACTAAAGAGTCAAGTTTTGTGTAATTCTGTATATGACTAAGTCCCTGAGTCACTTCTCTCCACATTTACCTCTAAGACAGGTATTCAAATCTGGGCTTGCAGAATACACCAAGAGGCACATAAAAATTAGCAATATAAGGTAACATAAAGATGTGACATGTTAGAACACAACAAAGCCTCCTTTGCTCACTTCTGAGAGAAATCTTGTGCCCTGACTTACTGGTTTGGGAAATTGTAAATGTTTCCACATTTGACTTATTATTTGGCAAAGTTTCTTCCACTAAAAGAAATTTTATCTTACTTGAATATTTGTCATTTACTGAAACAAATTAAAAGTGCCCTTCAAAAACATTTGAGTATGAATCAATCTTCTCAAATCAGTAAAATTAAAAAAAAAAAAAATTCACAGAGGAAAAACCCTTGTAAAGTGGCCTTAGTACTCCAATCTTTTTTCCTAATTTAAAATAATAGTTGTTGCTTCCTGGAGTAGGGAAAGAGCATTAAGAGACTGTACAAAATAAAAAAAAATATGTTTGGCTGATATTAAAAGCCATTGCTACTGAAATGAAATTCCTCTGCTTTTACTTTTAGGAAATTCCACTGCTAACCACTGTAAAATAATCTTCATACTTACATCACCTAAGAGAAAGAGGGAGTTACCTTTTCAGAGTTTACTTTAAGTGTTCCTCTTTCAGGAGAAACATTGAAGTGAGCAGCCTTGCGGAATCTGAACGTTACTGGTAGGAACTCGGATTCATTTTTCATTGTGCACACAACTTGTGTTTGTTCACCCAAATAACAGTCCTTAAAATTAATCACTCTTCCTGGCTTGAAACTTAATACCACAGGAAATCCAGAACCCATCAAAGCTAAGTCCACGTGACGAGAATGACTCCCTACATTAGACAAACACAAAAACAAGCAAACCAACAAAACCCCTCTCACACCCATTATCTCACTAACAGGACAGTCATGCTGTAGTTATACAGTCACAAAAACAAAATAATACTACAAACCAGTATGTTTTATAATGCAGTTTCTATAAACCTAATACAGAGATCCTTACTTCTAAAAGCTGTTAGATAATGCATTGCCTCAGTAAGGAAGTTGAGGACAATCAAACATGCACTTGAAAATGCACAGAACTGGTATCATAAAAGTGTTAGTGACTTGCAAATGGCTGGGGGTGTTGAATTTCCTTCAAATATTTGCATTTATAATTATTATAATTTATAATTAAGTGATAGGTGTTCATTCATGACACAAATCGCTCCTTTCTACTCACAGTTCAAAGAGGTTTTAGTGCTAAAGCATTCAAGATGCAAGTTAATTTATTTGTGTTGATATAAACAAACAAAAAAAAAGCAGATTCACCATAAAACTATTAAGACAACTAAGATTTTTTTAAAGTTTAAAAAAATCAAGCTATACAGTTTTATCATCCATATATACATTTCTGATGGTGACTATACATTTCTAACATACTTGTGGTTGCTGAGGCACCCCCACTGAGGTCCTGCAGACAGACACCTCTCCCCCCAACAGCTTCAAATCTCAGAAACAGGACATAATCTTGAATCAGTGATGCATCATTCACTTCAAACTCTCTTTCCAATTTTCTGTAAGAGTCACAATTTCAAATTAAAAGATAGAAAGAAAAATAAACCTCAAAATCCAACCCACAAAAAAATCAAGACATATTTCTGAACATCCAGTCTGGCTTCTTTGTTGTCAGTAAGAGCTTGAACAAATGATCTTTATAATTCCTTTCAGAAAATGCAAACAGTAACAAATTTAAGCTCATCAATATCTGTGTGCTCATTATACTGGTAATTTGATATCTTTTCTATTCTACAACAGTCTTCTAAACTAATATCACATGCATAAAAACTACCTGTATTGAGTTTAGGTAAGGGAAAATGGCAAGAGCACATTTGCTTTTTCTTTTCCTTATCCAAGAAGAAATGTTTCTTTATGTTTAGTTTTTGCTTTTCTTTTGGGTTGTTTTCATTTGTAATGAGATGACAGCTCTTCAAAATGTTTCACTCTCTTGGTGGTTAAGATATGGCAAAAAAATCTAATAAAATTCTTATTCTCACAAAACCATCTTAACCAATTCTTGGCCCAAATACACCCCAGGACATTATAAAACATAAAATCATAGAAACATTTCAGGCTCTGCTTTATTTGCAGAATCAGATCAAGAATTTTCTTTTAACACACATAAATACATAAGAAGTTACTCAGAAATAATCTGCAGACATATTAACTCAAAATTATTTTCTCTAAGACAGCTCTTGCAGAACAGTGTAGCCCAATCAACTTGTGTGTGTGTGTGTGTATTTAATTGGTATCATTCACTCACTCTGGACTAAAGCAGACTGTAATCAAAGATTTCTCATAAGGCAGCAAAGTTCCTTGATTGGGAACACACAAGATCAAGGTGGAAACATCTACGTCTTTCTTTTTCAGGCTTAAGTCATGTAAAACAGCATCTGTACTCCCCTGAAGATCTGTCCCCTAAAAAAATAACAATATGGAATAGTTCACCCTGCTCTGCTTTCCCTTTTGTGGTTTTTTTCCTACACAAACGTTTTCATGTATAACAAATAGAAGGATGTATCACAGGAAATAGCAGTCACATAGTTACACAGCACATGGCTAGTTAACCAAATTTTAAATCAATTTCATGTCAATGTCTTGAATTCTCTTTTCTGAATCGTGATTCTCAAATTATTTCGCTATCTGAGAAAAACAAGTGAAATCACAGATCATTAGTATCTTACAATTCAAATTGTATTTTGATAACTCCTAGTAAATAATAATAGAAAAACTCAATTTTAGAGTTAAATTGGAATAAATAACTTTTTGGTTGGACAGACATTTCAGAAAGCCTATTGATCAGGAAACAGCATGACATAATAAGCAATACTAGAAGATGAATGTTGAGAAATAAAAAATGCAGAAGCAGAAATGAAAACAAGTTTTCAACTAAAATAAAAACCAGAGCAGTTTCTTACCATCTCTCCCCCAACGGCATTGTCTTCCAGTACTGCTACCCAATCCACACTCTCAGGGCTTTCATTGTATAAATGGATTTTTTCTGTCTTTGAAGTCCCAAAGTAAAGAGGTCCGAAGTTAATGCATTTTAGTGCTTTTCCACAAGATACTCCAAGAACTTTAAGAACTTGTTCAACCACAACACCTTTGACCAATACTTCTGCACAGCCACGACTTTCCAACTCCACTCTTCCAGGAAGAGCAGAAGGCAACAACAGTTAATGTAGAGAAGAGATAGAAATTATCAGTTTGGTTAGTTCGCTTTGTATCAGAAAAAAATGACCCAATCCAATTATTCAAATCACAGAGATAAACTAAGTGGGAGAGCAGGGCAAGTGAGCATGTCCTTGACAATGTCCTAACAGGAATATTACCAATCAGGAAAAATCACACATTACATGGCCGAGTTTTGTGTTTGGTTTGTTTTCTGACTTTTTTTAAATGTTTGAAACGATAGGAGTGACATCTGCAAAGAATCAGGAGGTGTCCACAGACAATATACAACAGCTCTTATCCCTCAGAGTCTTTGCACCTAAATACCAATTTTAGCATATAAAACCTAATTTTCTTGTAGGGAACTGGAGCTAGAAGTTCATCTGAAGAAGCATGAAAGAACTGCAGCTGTTCCTGCCTGGAAGCTTGATCTTGATGATTCCACAAATCACCAAAACAAAACACCCAACAAATCAACCACACCCTTCCCCAGTTCCCACACTGCCCAGAGAGGTTGTGGACTCCCCACCTCTGGAAATGTTCAGGGACATACTGGATGGGGCTTTGAGCAGCCTAGTCTGATGGAAAGTCCCTGCCCATGGCAGAGGGGTTGGAAATACAGGACTTTCAAGTCCCTTCCAAGCCAAACCATGCTGGGATTCTAGGATTCTATAAGGTATCCATTTAAAAGGAATCTACTCCAGTGAAAATAAGATACACCAAAGAACGTTTCTGAGACTCCTCGAACACAGAGCTAAAAGAAAACATGCAGTTACAGAAGCTAAGAAAATTAAGGAATACAGGAGGTGCAGAAAGGTGAAAGATACAAAATCTCCTGATTAGTTTTATTCTGAGAAATGTGCAAACATCCCAGATCATTACAAATTATGACAGATTTTTATTAACACAGCCAGGTATACAATATGTGGAGATAATATAACAAATCAATTAAATAAAACGAAATATTACAGACAGCAACTGACACTTAGGAACTTTAATTTTAGATAAACATTCATAGTAAAGACTAGACTTAATAACAGACAAAAAATGGAATTTATAGAGCCCTATCTCTTCAGTCATACACTCACTTCATCGTTTCCTGGATGACTCCGGGTGCATCTGTGCAGATATCAACTCGAATTTTCCTTACAGATTTTGGCTTTACCACTCCTCTGTCAGGTTTTATGTTAAGCAGGACAACCCCATCATATGATACTCTAAATACACCTAAAAAAACCCAGAGCAATCAATAGAATGCTACACAAAAAAAAGCTGTAGATTTATATGCTTCTATTACACACTTGAAATTGCACAACACAATGCAGATATTCACAAGCAATATATCTTCCTATGAAAACAAGAAACATAGAGTTAACCTTTTTAGAAGCTATTTCCAAGCAAGAGTAGGTCATTATTTCCAGCCTTTCTTTAATTATTACACCCACGTGTCCAATTCCATTTTGCAAGCCGTGATTGTAACAGGAAAGGTACTCACATTCCAAACAAAATTCCAAACTCACATTCCAAACAAAAGTGACTATAGCATAAAGTGGCTATAAATAACATCTGCAAATATTATACAAAGCTCTAAGAAGCTACAGTAGCCAGAAAGTTAAGTGCATACTGCAGGGTTACAACAGCTACTGCAGAAGAGAACAGTAAATATTGCTAGGTTATAAAAGTATTTTTTTAAATGTGAAAAAATCCAGTATTTAACCAGCAACATTAATTATCAGACATACCATAATATACACTAAGAAATTGTTTCAGGAGTAGGAAATATGCACTTTTTGATTTCATATAAAAGATAATCTCTGAGATCAGAAGCAGGAACAAAGGACTCCTTTAGTGCATGGAGTGACAGGTGAAATGCAGTGCCTGAGTCCCAGGCCAGCACAGAGCACTCCCTGCTCACAGAGTTCATGGGCTGCCTGTTACTGTGACCTGCTGTGTTGGGATTTACAGAGCCTACAGAAACACAGATCCAGCTGCTCTTCCCTTGTCTGTCCCCAAGACATCCTTTACTAACCATCACCTTCTTTCTAATTTTCATCCAACCCTATCAAACTCCACCATGCAGCCTGCATGTATCATGCAACAGAGTTTATAACTAGAAACAGTTCCCTAGGCAATATGAAAAAATAATTATCATACAACTTAATTGTAGGTGCATATATACTGTAGGTTATCTAATTTTCTTTACCTAATCATAATTGCCCAAAGTAGTAAGTTAGCATATATGAGAAAGGCCTCATTATATAAACTACATCTCTAAGATGAACTGGCTAGGAAAAATACTCAAAATAATTTCTCATTTTGCTTCATGGGAAAAAAAAATAAAATATCTGCTTCATCTAGACAGAAGTTTGTTTATTTTTTATTTTTGGAGTTTTTTAAAATTGCAACTCTGTGTTTCTGTAATGATGTATTTTCTCTTGGTACAATATTTCATATAAAAATCTAGGAGACAATGTTCCCACAACTTTGGACTAATAAAAAAAAATAAAAAAAAAAAAAAAAGTAGCCTTTAATGTAACAAGCAGCTACACAAATGAGGAACCAAAATAATTAACTGCCTTAAATTTATTGTTTGAAACTCAGCATATTTGCCACCCTGCCTCTGGAGAAAGGTGTCTGCAGCTATGTCCAGTGCAAAAGGCAGTCAAACAGGTCCTTTGGATCATAGAAGCATTCTTATGCTCCTTTGTCCATGTTTCTTACTCTCCTTGGAATAGCTGCTCACAGAAATTTAAGGATGTGCCTGTTGTAAAAGCTGTAGAATTTCAAAAGCTATGGCAGCAAGATAAAAGGCCTCTCATTATCTTCTAGCAACAAATACAATTCAATTCCCATCACAGAGGACTTTAGCTTGGAAAGCTCAGGGAACTTGTAGCTGTTTATTCAAGAGACAGGTCTGGGGACCACAGAAGCACAAAGCAGGAGCAGATGTGATTTGCTGCTGTCTGTGCTGGGCACACTAAGGCAATGAGCAACTATTATTTTTACATCTTCCAAATGGGACTCAAAAGTAGAGAACTCATAACATTTTCAAAGTTCTGAAGTATTTTTTCTTTCCTAAATGGAAATACAGTACTGGCTACATAAACAGTGAGCCATGTACAACACCTGCTGCTACAATACTCATAATCTGCATAACCCAAAATTCCAGTTAATTGCCACTTGGTCACTGAAGTGTTAACTTGCATAAAATTACTTTTTCAAATAAAATAAAACATTTGTATTATTTAATGATACTGAGTATTTACCTGAAGTTGTTCCATTGTTAGCAATACGAATCTGTTTAGAAACCAGTTTATTGTTTGCAATCATCTCACCAAAATTAACCTCTGACTCTATTTCCAGATCACAGTATGGAACTAATCTGCAGAGAAAAGACAACATAATATTTCCCAAAACTAGAAAACACCTTTGCATTTTAAAAGAAGTTTGACTAAGCACTCCAGTGGAATAGAGCTCTCCTTTTGTCCTAGCTCTCCTATCAAGGTTTTGGCAACTCACTTCAGCACTAGAGCATACACAGGGAAGATCTAAAAGAGAAGTACTTATCTATCAGCCTGATTAATGACTCAGGATTTTAGCTTTAAAACAATATAGCTATAAACAATTAGTCAAAATTGAATGCACACATTTCTATTTCATTGTAAATAATTCATTGTAGTACTTTAAGTAAAACTATCCTGAGTTGGTTGCATCACAAAATATGACCAAATAATTCAGCATAATTCATTATGAGCTGCATGAACTAAAAGCAGAGAAGAAGTGCCAGTTTACAGTTTTGTGATTTCAACGAAACTTATAACAGACAGAAGTGGGTAATGACACAAGCCATGAGCTACTTCTATTATTTATTTAAGAAGCTCAGCCAGTGAGAAGACATCACTGTATTTGGTACTTTTTAGCCATAATGAAAAGATCATGCCTCAGGAAACTTGTATTTTAAAGACACCAATTTTTAATACAATGACACCTCTGGTCCAGCAGAAAACTGTGTTTCAAATCAATTGGAATTTTACATCAGCACAGGAGTCTGTCTCCTCTTAGCCACAAAATGCAGGAACAATTCCATCTCCTGATCTGTGTCACATGCAATACAGAAGAAATAATGGAGAAGAAAAATAAATATCCTTGGTCGACCAAGGCAGATCCTGCATATATAAATATTTTATTGCATAAAGGGGAGGGCAGGGGGAAGGAAGGGAACAGAAAAAAAATTAATCAAGAAATGCCACAATAGAATTTGCTTTCAGGAATTTCAATACACTTTTAATTCTCTTTGATAAGTAATTGTAATGTAAAAAAAATAGCTTAATTAATTCTTGAAAGACATGATGCTGGACCAGAAAAAAAAAGAAATTTAAAAAAATTGGAATCATCTATCAAAGTTAGAGTACACTCAAAACAATTGTAAAAATTTGACTTTCCAAGTATCCAGACATTCTTACAAGAAGATTTACTGGAAGAATGAAACAAAAGTATTTCTCCTCTCAAGATCCAAATATCTCCTTTCCCAAGTGGACAGAAATATGCATTCATACATTCTATATGCAGTGAGATTTTCTAATAGATACAGACCTACAAAAACGAGGTAAGCCAAGTTAAAAGGTTTAGGGTTATTGCTTAAATACAGTGTGAGGTTTATTTGCTTTATTTGCTGGTTGGGGTTTTTCATGAAGCTGGAATTTACTGCTTTTGCATGACACAAAATACATTTTAAAACACTGATTAAAAGAAATCATAAAGTATACTTGTTTCTCCTAATACACAAAAAAAATAATTATTAAAGCCTGTCAACATTTCCCCTGCAAAAGACACTTAAACATGAAGATGTGAAATACTTAATCTGTTGCCAGTCCTTTCCAGAAAGGAGTGACCAGAAGCATTATCAGCCTAAGTGGCTTTACCTTCACAACACTACCTTGATAAAAATTTAAAAACTGTCAAAAGTCCTTGACCAAGTGATATTGCTCTGAAATATGCACCGTATTTTTAGAATTAGGCAACATACGTTTCACTATAATCCAGATTTGCAACTACTATGAACAATTCCTGTAAAATCTTCTGTATCAGTGATTCAGTAGAAGGGAGGGCATTAAGAGTAGCTGTTGACTTGTCTAATAATACAGCATTCAAAATTATCAACATTATCACAACCAAGTCAGAATAAGGCAAAACTAAAAATCCAGAGTCTCTATGACTTTAGAGGGATATCACCCCAATGAATTTCTTACCCATGTAACGCCCTGAAAAAAAAAGACAAATCTTACTTTTGAAAGAAAACTTACTGTCTGCTTTCCATGCAATTGACAGACTAATTACAAAGCCATAACTGACAGCCAGAAGTAAACTTTCCACAAGATAAAACTGCAAATATTAACACAGCACATGAACTCTTTAATATCATACCCAAGCACGGGGATGTGAACTACATCATCATCTATTAAAAGAGTTAATTTATCCTGAAGATCTTCTGCACACTTGGGAGTATATTCCACAACAGCTTTAACCTGAAGTCCAGGAGCAATGGGTTTTTCTGGATTTTCCACAATCAATTTAAACTGCAATTTAAAAAATAGAAAAAAAAAAGTGTTTTTAATTGTTACACATTTCTAGATTAAGAAGGATATAGATGTAGTTTATTTTCAGAAGAATACAAAGATTGATTTAAAATTTACCATGAACTTATATGCAGGTTTTTATAATTTTACCTCCCTGTTTCTTGAAGTTCAGACTTCTTACAGGAAAAGAGAAAGACAGAATAAATTAGAAAAGTTTTCTAGTCTTTCCAAGAGAGCTCCAGCTTTTCCTATTGTTACAAAAAAACCTTCTGAAGCAACACAAAATTAAATCAGCTGTTACTCAGTGAAGAATATTTTTGGTGCCTGAGAAAATAACAAGGATTAAGTCTCAGTTCAAGCAGCAACAAAAGGGGAAAGGAAAGAATTTCCTCCAGGTCTGACTGATATCAACAGAAAGTCTCACTGCTCTTTGAAAATCTGCTTGAAAGGCCCAAGGCACCTTCAGTCTGGGGAGTCAAATGAAGGAGAAAAAACTAGAGGGATGGAAAGCACTCTTTCCTGTCTCAAAAAAAAAGAAGTAAGCATCTGTTTAAATGAAACACCTCCTGCACCTTTCCTTGAACAGAAAACACAAGTAACCCATTAGCACATAGAGGGAAAACCAGCATTTCACACATTCCTAGGAAAGCCTCAAAGTCTAGTCTAGAGCTCCTCTGGTAGTTCAGTCTCCTTAAAATTCACATTATTACCCCACGCACAGTGGGCTTCCACTCTTTATGTCCAGTCTCAATATTTTTTATTTCTGAAAGGCAGTCTCCTCAGTATTTTCGAAGTTTCCTGTTCTAGTTTATGTTTTAAACATGCAAACAAAATCTACTACTTGCTGGTTCTGTTACCCAAGCATCTCCTTCTATTCCTTTAGAATCCTCCTAGGAGTATAAACACTCAGCTAAAGGAAATTTATGTCAGGGACGTCATGATTATGGGCTTGATATTGAAAGAGTAGCCATGTTTTAATTCAGAGCTATGTACTATCTATCTATTCTCTAAGAAGAATTAAACATCCAAGCATCTTCATTTTATACAAGGCAAAATTAACATTTTGCACTAGGAACATTCAAGGAAGCCTATGGCAAACTGCTTGTGAGCTTTACTCCTGGGAAGGCATTTCTTGGCCATGCACTATGGCAGCTGAAGGAAGGTTATTTTTCAGTGCTTGCACTATAATACACCAGAATGTATTTCAGAGGAGCCTTGTAATCACAGGCAGCAACACGAGGTCTGGGAATGAGAAGGGACAACACAACAGAGCTCTCTGGAACTGGGGCTGTGGAGTCTTGTCCCCTAGCTGTCATCTTGGTCATCTCATGTACAGCGCCATAAAAATACACAGCAAAAGGCAAGAGTTAATCACAGAGGGAAAAACCACAAAGCTATTATTTAGTAAACTTTTCCCTTTTCTAACATTGACTCTGCCTTTTCCACTTCTGGAGCACATGAAAAAATTGGTAAGGTTGATGAAAACTAACAAAACAGAGTAAGCACAGCCCTACCAAATCAAGCACTCTCAACAGTTTCCAGCCCACGCCAAAAGTCTTCAGCTGCAGTTTAGTAAAGAATCAAGGTGCCACTCTTGCTCTCAAAAAGAAAGGCTCACTACTCAGATAGTGATTTACTCAAAGTACTTCAATTGTCTGAAAATCAGACTGATGACTACCCTGAATTATTTACAGTTCAAGCTGCTACGAACAAAAAGCAACATCAGCTTCTGTTCAACCCCTGATGCCAGTTCAACCCAACCTTTTGATCTGCATTTTGACATAATTTAAAAACAATAAACCACTAACCACAGCAGGCTTTTACTGGAGCCACATAGGTTACGAGGGCTCAACTGGTTAGAATTGTAGAGATGCATTTGCCTTTAAAAACCCTTGCAATGCAATGACTTTTCCAGAAGTTATCAGATGTTATTCATAGCAATCATACTATCTTGAGAGAAGATTGCAAACGTCCTCTTTTCTGAGGGAGCCTAAACTTCCTCTTTTATGAGAAAGCTCTCAGCAAACAAGCACTACAAGGGCAGTATTCCAGTCAAAAAACTTAAAAGTATACAACTTAGAAATGAGGTAAGAGAGCTGGTACTTCCCAGATTTGGTGTTCACAAATCAAAGTGACCCATTTTTACAGAATGTTCCCTGAAGTTACGAGGAACTCGTGGGCTTCTTGCGGGATGAGTTCTGGAGAGGGCAAAGCCAGCCAAGAAGGCAGAACAGGATTTGTTGCCAACAAGGGACTTGATCACAGAACCACTAAGCCGGAAAAGACCTCCAGCATCATCAAATCCAACTGTTAATGGCTGATGCAGCAAGGAAAGCCTGCTTATTTCTGCTGAAACTATGGATTTAAGAGAGAAGGAAGCTCTCTCTAAGACTGTTCGCAGCCTCGGGAGAATAAAGACCGGGGAAGCTCAGAGTTCTCTTCGTTCTGCCGCTGCTCCCGCGGGCTGGAGGCAAACGCAGGGCAGAGAGAGAGACGGCCGCGGGCACGCCCCGCCGCCTCCCTCACCTGGGGCTCGCGTGGCGGCAGCAGCCGCAGGTGGCAGGTGCCCGGCCGCAGGTTCTGCACGGTGAGCGCGGCGTGGTAGCAGCTCCCCGGGACCGTGTCGCTGAAGCGCAGCTCGGCCGGGGCGATGCGCACCCCGCACACATCCCGCCACCGCTCCGCCATGGCCCGCCCGGCCCCAGCGGCAGCTTAGCAACGGACGCGGGGCGCTGATTGGCGGAAAAGCCGCGGCCAGGCCAAAACCACCAATCGGAACAGGAGAAGAGGGAGGGCTCGCGTGAACTCGGCTGGGTTCGTCTCGGTCCGCCTGGGCTCGGGTCAACTCGGCTGGGTTCGTCTCGGTCCGCCTGGGCTCGGGTCAACTCGGCTGGGTTCGTCTCGGTCCGCCTGGGCTNGGCTGGGTTCGTCTTGGTCCGGCGAGGCTGGGCTGGCCACGGCTCGGCTCGGCTCGGGTGCCGAAGGAACGTATCCTGGCGGGGTTTAAATGTCTCCACACAGAGGAGACTTCTTGACCTCCCTGGGCAGCCTGTTCCAGTGCTCTGGCACCTTCAACATAAAGTTCTTCCTCGTGTTGAGGTGGAACTTTTGTTTTAGTTACGGCCGTTGCTCCTCGTTCTGTCACTGTGTACCACTGAAAAGAGTCTGTTAGCACCCTCTTGGCACCCACTTTTGAGATACTTATATGCATAAATGAGATCTCCTCTCAGTCTTCTCCTCTCCAGACTAACCAGGCGCAGCTCCCACAGTCTCTCCTCATCAGAGATGCTCCAGACCCCTCATCACCTTTGCTGGATCCTCTCCAACAGCTCCTTGTCCTTCTTGTGCTGAGGAGCCAGGTTGGACACTCCAGGTGTGGCCTCACCAGGGCCAAGCAGAAGGGGAGGATCTCCTCCCTCAACCTGCTGGCCACACTCTTCCCAGAGCACCCCAGGATGGGATTTACACTAAAGAGAGACCTGAGCCAATGCCCACCTTGGGGAACAGGCTCAGGGCTGTGCAGCCAGCCCATCCCCTGTGTCCACCCCAGGTGTTTCCTGCCATGGCTCCCACTCCAACAGCAGCCTGGGAGAGTGACGGGTGATACAGACATGGGTGTCCTGGGATTCTTAAAGTAAAGATGGATTGCACTGAGGTAAATCCAGCCTGATTACTCTTCTGGGCCTCCAGGTCACTTACAGACGCGGCCTACACAGAGCTAAAGCAGCACTAACACTCCTCAGTGCAGGGAGCTCAGTGTCTGCAGTGCCAGCGACCACACTAATATTTCATGGCACACATTTATTGAGTGGTGGAAGATGTGTTCCTGCTCTGATCCTTCTTGTGCCCTAATTTAAGTGGTAAAATGAGGTTGACAAGATTCCATCACTTAGACTTGGAGTGCTATGGGCCACTCCCAAAATTTGCCCTAAACCAGGACAGCCACCTTATGCTTGCCTTCAAAGTAGGAGAATAAAGGAGGGAGAGCAGCATGCCCAGCAGGTACAGAGAACCTCAGAGTTCTGATTAACTCAACATGTTTTGCCTTGGATTACTTCATCTTTTGAAAGTGCATAAGGACTGAAATGATCCCTGTTTTAAAAGTCAGGTATGAGCAGCTGCAAACAGGGATTGCACAGATCAGAACTACAACGTACAAAAAAAGAAGAAAAAATATTTTTAATAGAGGGGAAAAGGAGAGTGAAAAGCATTTGTTTCTGTTGCTAGGGAAAGATGCTAACAGGTCTTTTTGTCCCTCTTAAAGATTCAAATTATAGCTACCCATCTGTAGATCACTAAAGAATGTGCTAGAACGTGGCATTGCAAGCACTAGGAGTAAAAGCATCTGGAGGGAGTTCTTTGGGAAGACTACTTGAATCTATTCTATGGTAACATGGTTGTACTTAATGGAAGAACAAACAAAAAAAGATGAAGTAAAAAATTAAAATAGAAGATTACCTTATCAAATAATTGCATTTTCTCTTCTTTTTCAATACAGAGTGGAGAACACTCCTACATAGTTTCTCTGGTCCTTTGATGCAAATTCTTTCATGACAGAATTGATTTTTAAAGATTTCTGTCCCTGCTGCTTGCTCCAGCTCTTGCTGACAAAGTTACCACTCCACAAGAGAATATCAAAGAACATTGGTCTATTTTCCCTTGATTTGACATAGATATGTCCATACAAAATTTTAATCAATTTAACTAAATCTTTAAAAAGCAAATTTAAACTGCTTGTGTATAGAGGAGTCAGGTCCAGCATTAAAAGAATCCTGAAGTCTCTGAAATAGTTTGGCTAGGCTCTCTTCCTCTTCTACAGACTATTATATCCAAATGCTTATTATTGCCATCACTATGATAGCTCATGATGAAGCACCATTAAATAATGGACTCTTCTCCTTCCTTTTATCAGCTTAGTCTGAATTCATAAGCAGNTTTTTTTTTTTTTTTTTTTTTTTTTTTTTTTTTTTTTTTGTTTTTTTTTTTTTTTTTTTTTTTTGTTGTTTTTTTTTTTTTTTCTGGTTAACTAATATTCATCCCTAGTGAAGACTTTTGTAAAGGAACAGGTGTACTTTGTTGAATCTTTTTATGACAAAGGATGACAGAATCCTTTATACCTAATGCTAGCATATAGATAATGTATTGTCATTCTCTTTATCATCTGACCACATTAAGAGCGATTTTAGTTCTACGGAAATTTTACAGTAATCAGAAATTTTACAGTACAGAAATTGTCCAGTGATCTGTGCAATTCCCATTGCATTCACCTTAGCAGTATCAGATGATGAATAAAAAAGCTTCACAGCAAACTTCTCACTATTGTATTATAGTCATCAGAGAGAAGAGTACAGTCATATAAATCCCCACCACACCTCAGTATCATTTCTAACTTCTCTAGTCTGAAAGTCTTCAGACTTTCAGATCTGAAAGTTCCTTGACTATCCACTGATCTGACTATTCTCCCAGTTCTCTGGCAGAAAACTGGAATTTCATCATTAGACTTTTTCCATTTAATAAAAAGGGCTAATTTGTTTAATATTAAATAGCTCCTAGCTTGTTCAGATCAATCCTGGGGCCATAGCCAGTGTAAAACAAGAGAATATGTGTTAGTAAAGAGCCAGATCTGAGACACTTCTCCTACCTGTCCATGTTCTAAATGCAGATGAAAGATGCCTGGAGAGCATCTGAGTCTTCTATTAGACCTGAAGTAGATCTCACTTATCCAGGAATCTCTAAAAGCACAGGGAAATCCCTTCGGAAAGTATTCCAAAGGATAAAAATGGGGCAGTTAAACTGATCATAAGGGTGGTTTATTTGACAGTAATTCAGTAACAAGAAATGACATTGATATGTGAAATAATTAAAGTAATTTGAAGAAACTGCCACTCATACTTCCCTTCCTTTCTGGAATCTGAATCCAGAGGAACTGTGATTTGAACTGTGAATGTTGACCTATTTATTCTACTTTGGGAGGAATAAATATTTTTAGAATATACAAGAAGAAAATACAACCACTTACTGGTTAAACAAACAAAGGGTGTATATTTTTATATCAGCTTTTCGGAATCAGAAACAGATAAAGTCCAAATAATGAGGAGTAATAAGATATTCCTTCGCATTTAATCTTGCAAATTGCTCTGTTTAATGGAAAACGAGGATGTTCAAAATGACAGATTAGAGCTCTAATTCCCTGTAAAGGTCTCTTCACTCAGCAAAGCATTTTGTTAGAGGCAGAACTAATGAAGATTTTATTGGGTCTTTTTTGCTGAATGAAACCATCAGTCTTCACAGAACATGTAAGAATTGCCAATCTCTGAGGTGTCCCTCCATCTCAGACTGGGCTGAAAGGACCGTGACCGAAATTGCAAAAATAGCGAGCGACAGAGAGGTTCTTAGGCAAGGCAATCACAAATGCCTTCCCTTTTTAGAGTGACTCTGTAGGAATTGGTAAAGGAAAAAACCCGTATTATAAATACAAACAGTCGCCATTATTTGACAATATAGCTTAGGGCCCCCTGAGCCACACACTGAGTTATTGTATTTGTCGTGGAGCAGAATCAGAGTGGTTTTATCAGCACAATCAGTCAGTTTAGCCAAACAGGAGGTCAGCCACGGTACAGCCGGAACATGACAGCACTGATCTGGGGATCAAGGCTACTCCCAGCACTCAGTGCTGAGCTGAACGTTTTGATCTTATGAGCTCACAGCAGTTAATCCAAAGATTTCGGCACCAAAGTACAAATGCGCCCTTTGTTTCCTGCAGTCTGCAGCGCTGGAAATGCTCTCTGCATCTGGCATAATTTTTAGTCACTGTTAGTGGAAACATCCTTGTTCATGAAAAATTTAGCAACTCTAAAAGCATCCATATCCACTCCCATATTTCATGTATTAGACAAATACAAAAATTGCAGGGTAGAAAGAAAAACCCTTGAGCCACGCTGAGAAACATGATGAAGATCTATCTTTTTGTGCTGGGCAGATCATCTCTGATCAAAACAGAACACAGCTGTGGGGAAACTGCACAAATGTACATAAGGATGGTTGGTAAAGGGTGGTTCTGAAAATCTCACATTTTCATTAGTGCTTTTTTAACAGCTGTCTGTGGTTTTCAAATACCCCCATAAAATCTCAATATTTACCATGCTGAACCAGAACAGTAGTTTCCAGGTATCAAGATGTCAACAGTTATTGGCATCAATAAATCAATATTAAATTTCCACTATCCACAACTAAGATGTGATTTTCTATAGTTGCTAATGGTGAGATTCATCTCAGCACACTTCACTGATTGAAAATCAATGTTCAGTGCAAGCTTCCACTATGGTTAGGAGGGAGATAAGTACCTCCATGATCATTCTCCTCCCCTTAAATAGGTATTTGAAATAGAGTTCCATATATCACATTGGCTTTGTGTGGGTCTCTGGGTATCTAGTCACTTATGCAATTCCAAGAATCTTTTTCTAAGGCAGAAATGATAAGATTATTGAAAGCATGTTCATATATTACTGCTTTTTTTTTTCCTTTAGCCAAAAATTACTGCCTAATCATTGTGTGGTGGAATTCTATGTATTTTTATTTTACATGTATCTTATACAGTTTAAATGAAATTATGCAACTTCCTTAGAATCCAGCTGCTTAGCGAGATAAATTAAATTTGCATTCCGACAATCTAGAGTATTGGATCACTCCCTGGTTTTCAGTTTTTTAGGTACTGATCCTTCTGAGATCTTGAAATTTTTATGTCCTTTTTTCAATTACAGTTGGAAACCATTACCAAAGACACGTGTCTATTTACTCTAAATGCTATCAGGCTGTAATTCAGTACACCCTCTCCACTCCCTTCTTTCATTTTAAAGCCACCACCACTTGTGAAAAGTCCCTCTCCAGCCTTCTTGTCTCTGGCTGCTCTGTATCCATCCACTTTGCCTCAAATACTGTCTCTGGTCCTGATGAATGTCATCAGAGCTTGTTGCATTATGCTGGGAGAGCTCATCTGTCTTCATAAGTTACAGATGAAAGGATATTACCTAATTTAGCTGGGCCTTTATCCAATGGTGGCTTTGAAGATCAATAGAGAAGTTTTGGAATTGCATTAAGTGATAGTTAGGATAGAACATATCTTGCAGAGTATAGAACATACAGACTCTGGGGAATTTATGCTGCTCAGTGGCTTAATGATGCATTGTGTCAACATGTGCTTTTTCTTATGAAATCTACACTATTTTTTTCAGATTATTATTTTAATATTTTATCCTACACTAGGAATAAATATAGGCATTCAACTGACTTTCACTATTGCATTCACCATTTAGTAAATCTCCTTCCTAATATTTCTTGCTCAGCTAAGTCCTGTGTTAATATATTTTTCTTCACTTGAGAATTTCTCCATGCTGTTTTCCCTTTTCTAGTCCCCTGATATTTTCAAATTATGCAGTCCACCTGTAAATCTACCTACAGATACGTGTCCTAATGCAGTTTAATGTCCTCTCTGTATTGATGTTTTGTATAATGCAGACATTAAATTGATTTCTCTTCGCCAACACACATTTTTCTTTCTGACTGGTCACATCAACATAACACAGGTCTTAATATCCTCCTTTTATCATGCACTACTCTCACCTTATCTACATTTCACCTGCCATCATGTGGCCTAATTTATCAGCTACAGATACAGCACGTCTGTTCATTATGGTAGTGTGAGGTATGTCTGAATTTTGGCTACCGATGATGGGCTTTTTGCCCTTCCTATTTTTTTCTGGCCATAGTGAAATTATTTAATGTACTTGGGGAAAAAAAAAAAAAAAAAAGAAAAGAAAAAGGCAAGCTTGAAGGTAAGACCCTTGCTGAGACTCAAGAGCTGACATAATTTTTTTAGCTTGGCAATGAACTTTCTTTCGGCAATTTCATTGGGCACCTATATAGTATACAACTAAATTACATCCATCAGTGCTGTAAGACAAGAACAGAAAATAGAAATGCATAACAGAAGCAATTATCCGGTGGGAATAGGGGTCACCAGTATTAGCAGAGCTATTCTCAAAGAGCTATTAGTTTGGGAAACTATTGAGAGCTGAATCTCATTTCTTCAGTACTTATTACTTTCTATTAACTGAAGAGGAATCCACATTCCTGAAATTACAATTACTAGCCCATGTTCTCATGGGGGACTTTGAATTACCAGATGTCTGCTGGAAATAGAGTACAGCAGAGAAAACAGTCTAGGAGGTTCCTGGAGAGTCTGAAGGGTAACTTCCAGACACAGCTGGTGAGGGAGCCAGCAAAGGAAAGCGACCCACTGGATCTGTTGTTCGTGGACAGAGAGGTACAGGTGGGTGATGTGATGGTCAGAGACAGTCTTGAGCACAGCCATCAGAAAATCATATTCACTCATGGAGAAGGAAGGGAGTCAGCAAAACTGTGCCTTGATGTCCATAGGGTAGACATTGCCCTCTTAAGGAGCCTGGTGGAGTGCCTGGGGAGAAAGTCCTGAGGGGTAAAGGAGTCCAGGAAGACTGAAGCTTCTTCAAGAAGGAAATCTTTAAGGTACAGGAGCAGGCTGACCCATGTGCCAGTTTGGTGGAGAAAGAGACTCTCAGCTGAGCCCATCATCCATGGGGATGGTGATGCACTGGGGATCCGTCTGCATGACTGATTTCTCTTGTCTTCCCTTGCAGACCTCCAGTACTGAGAACAACTGTGCACTGAGCTGCACACATCAAACAATCTACTGTGTTTAGGGTGATGCCTCAAGTTTTAGCTTTCATATTTTCCAGATTCTGTACTGTCTTAGTGTGTGACTCTGAACTTCATATAAAGTGTTAGCGAAGTTCTCTTCACAGGGCAGTTAGACCAAACAATCCTTTTCCAGACTGAGAACCAAGGACACAGCACACAGGGACCAAGGTTGCAGCTTCTGGCCCAAAAAGGTATAAACAACAGAGAACTGAGGAGAGCAAACTGGGAAGATGGGACTTCATAGCCTGAAGCTGTCATTGGACAATTAGCCCCAATATGTAAATGGACCAAAACTTATAAAAGTGTAAAAACTCGTGACCAGTCATTCATCATGGATCCATCTTGAATGGAGCCTCGGCCAGGCTCTTGTACTGCCCAAGAAGGCCTTGAAGGCCTTTTTAATAAATACCTACTTTATTCCTTTAACACTGTCTAGGGTCTGTTCCAGGTAGCCTCTCAAGGCATCAATGGCAGTGCTCTTCTTTCTTCCGTTGCCAAAAGAATGGTCAGATGTAGCACAGCAGAATTCTATTATCTCATTATTTTTATATTTTTGACCAAACTTTGAAAATACATTCATCTGCCTAATGCCACTATTTGTTGAGGAAGTATAACAACATTTTAATGCTGATTTTAAATTCCTTGTATTTGAATTAGCTGCTTATATTTCACAGTGGCATAACTTAATTCAAATTTGGCTTTCAGCAATCACTGGAACATTTCCCCACAAGTTTTCACCCACATAAGGCTATAAGCCAGCTTACAAAGTTTTTCAAGTTTCTAGTCATGAACATGATTCTTTTTGGTAACATCATGAGGGCAGCACTCCTCCGTTCTCCTTTGTAGCTTCAGGGGTCCAGCCAACCACAGTATTTAACACATCTCTTGCTACATCTTGCCAAAGATTGTGAAGCATTTCCTGGCAGTTGCCAAGCTGGGGTTTCATAGTTGTCAGTGACTTTTTATAACATTTAAGATTGAAAAGGTCTTGTGATCATCTAATCAGACTTTCAGCAATATAAAAGCCTCGTGATTTACCAAGGTCTAATTGCTTTTTTAATTCCAGCAGCTGGAGTTGTACTAAAACTTATCCTTTAGATATCTTGATATAAAGACCTTCAGTTCTGATGTACTTGTATTTTTTGATTGGTTCCAATTGCTAGTTACCCTTCTCTTTATTCTCTGTACTGTCATAGATATACATCCATCATCTATGGATGAGCTCACTATGTCTCCAAATCCAACATCTGTGGCTGAAAATAAGGATTCTCTCACATCTGCAGGAGTAATCAAGGACGCCAGAAGAAGTTTTATTGACACTTTGAATAGCAGACTGTTGTTCTGGCATTTAAAATACATTACTGGCATTTCAGAAATCTCTGATTAGCCTCATCTTAGTTATATTCAGTCTCCATTTAGAGAGGCAAAAAAAATATAATATATTAACATGTAGTTAAAATCTACAAACATCTATTCCAGACATGAAGAACAGATAAAATCTTAAAGGAAAAAAAATTAGGGTCTTTGTTGTTTCTGAAGCATTTAAATGCTATGGATGGATGAAAGAAAAATGAATATAAACAAAAAAGTAACAAGGATATCTGGATACATAACTTTTTTCCTCACTGTCACGCTACCAAGATCAGAACTGAAGCACTGTATGGTCTAGTTTGAAGTGAGCATATTAACGAAGCCTGCTGGAAATTTTGGCATAATTCTTGAAGTATCTGAAGGAAGACTTAAGATCATGAAACAACTAGAAAACATTTCACACATTGCTAGAATGAAATAATTAATGAATCATTTTTTCCAAATTACCATGTACGTTTTTTTAACAGTGAAAAAAATTAAGGATGGTGGTGCAGTCTGGACAAAACTTGCTGGCCATTTGCAATTCACAGCAGAAATGCTGCCATGTTCAGCTACAAGGGACAAAGGAATAGAATCTAGAATTATAGTGTTTCTTCTCTGTCGAAAATATGTAGGGGCTGTACACAGCCCTCTCATGACTGTGTGGCCTGCATTCAGACTCAGAAGATTATATAAGCATTTAGTCTCTGAATAAGGGCAATTTTCTGTAACTGCTCTGTGCCTTTGCTCTCTGTGAGTCATTTTTAGGAGGGGAGATCAAGCACATTGTTTGACAAGAAGCTTCTGAAGACAGCAGTTCTTTCATGTCAACTATATCCTGTTAGATCAGTAGATCTGACTAAGCCATCTTGGTCATTTAGTAACACTAAAGGTTTTTCAGTGAGTTAAAAAAACACAGGGCGACATCTTTCCCATCTAGATTCTAAGAGGGAGTCCTAGAATTGGCATTATTTCTTAAAAAACATGAGTTTGTATTTTAAAACTGAAGGAATAAACACAACCCATACTTCAAAAGGCTCTTTTGTAACTCGCTAGAAAGGGAATGTTACAAACAAAAGGCAAACAAAGAACCCTCAGATATCTCAACTTACTCTTCTGCAAATGAGAAAAACAATTTCAGAAAGGCATACACAAAACAAAAAGGACTTACATAAAACAAATTTAAAAGTCTCTCTACTTTTCCAGGCCATCCTGTCACTACCTACACAGGAATCAGGAACTGTGGCACACACTGAGCTTTCACAAATATGAAAGCTCAGAGAACAATTATTCTTCCTTTTGTTTGTCCTTACTCTTTATCTTTCTTGCCTAATAAAACTGATTGTTTCATTCTCAACATGACCATTTGAAAATTGTCTTTGTTAGTCATGGCCCTCTTTATTAGCTAGGACCCTCTTATCTCTCTTTGACCAACTCGCTCCCTTTAGACCTCTCTGAGTCACTTTTTTAATTTACCTTTTTCAAGTTGACTTTCTTTCTCCCTTGTTTCTTCTTTTTTTATTTTTTCTTGTCCTAAGTTTTAGTATTTGTCTGATTTGCCGTTCTGTGTTCACGTATCATCAGTCTTTCTGGTTGTCATTACTTTATCACTTTTCTTTTTCATTTGATGATTTATTTCATATCCCAGCCTGCCCAGAGAAACTTTTTTTTTTTTAATTCATTCATTTCCCATTTATTTTAAATATTTTCTTCTCTTTCCTCTCCATGGCTCAGCCTGTGTCTCCCATACTTTGAGCGTTTATTGTAGTTGTAGCTATTTTTCGTTTGTTCAGCATCAACTACTGGAACTTTCAAAGGGCATGAATACATAGAGGCAGCTTCTGTGCTGATTGAGATGATGTCAGCAAGATGTCAGCAATGTAGCTTCTGAAAGCACATTTCATTCCACTGACTTGCTAGCAATTAGGAATCACAAAACAAATTGTTCTGTTGTATCTGGAAGATACAGCTCTTGTAATGTGTCTCCTGCACTTTGTTTCAACTATATTGCACTTAGATCCTGCAGTTATATGGAAAATTGTTCTAGCTGTTTCAAACAAACACACTGCATGATCCTGCAAGGAGCAATTTAATGGCAACCAGTAATCATGAAATCACCACTTTAAATTAATTAGTAAGTCAATATCACTGCAGTTTGCAAAGCAATCCTTTTTACTTTCAGTTTTGGAAATATATTTCATACTTGAAGCAAATACAGGTCCATTTCAAAGTACAGAGTCAGCATTGCAAGAGTAACTTCTATGTGACTTTAGAGTAATACTGCTTTAATCTCAAGGGTCAGAGAACCAAGAATATTAACTCTCCATTGTTTCTCTTTATTGCAAGTATCATTTACTAAAGGATAGTAAATGATCCTCTTTTTCTGCTCTACTCCACCTGTTTGATCTTAGTAGGGTTTCTTCCAGCTCTGACAATCCTACCCTACAGCACTGAGTTCAGCTTTCTATCACCATGATATATGACACTATATATGTGAGACAGAAACAGGTTTCATGGCAATTCAAGATTGAATACTTACGCCTTAGTAGTAAGAAATTAAAAGAATATTCTGTCCCAGAATTTCAAGAAAGGATCACAGCCATTGGTCTGATTTATAACATAATTGAATGGCGCTTTCCAATCCAATTTCCCATGTAATACTTTTACTACAGTTTATTCATAGATTGTTGCCTTTGGGACCAATATTAGATCCTGTAGTCTGATTTCCCTTATAGCACAGGCTATTAAGCTTTACATGGTACTTTTGTAGAGGCCAGTAACTCCTAAAGACAATTTTTATCCTGATTTCCAAGACATATCCTTAGTTTTATAAAATCCACTGATTTTATATTAGCAGTGGAAACTTCAACTCTTTTGGAGTTTTTTGTTGTTGTTGTTTATCAGCCTTGCTTTTAAAAAGAAAATAAATAAAAATGTGTCAATTTTTATTTTTAACATTTTTGGCCTTAATAACCAAGCCCAGATTCTTGTTTTGCTTGGCTCCACTGAGAAGCCTTTGTTAATTATATTTTTCCTTTAAAAGTGCTTATATCCTCTTCTAAAGCTGCCTTCTATTTGATAAGGTAAAAAAAAACACAACTTTTTCAGGATCTCGAGGTCTTTTGGGCTATTGGATGGGCAATTTCTGATGAACAGCATTTGTTTAACACTATCCACAAGTTAACAATCAGGTTGTAAAACTCTGCCATGTGTTGTGTGTCTTTATTCATTGCTCAGCTCAGTGGTTTAATGCACAAGGGCTGCTGGATATGATCTTCATGTCCTTTGTGTTGCTGTAAGGTAAAACCATCTCTTATTGTCTCCAGGCAAACACAGAGGTGTCACAGTGGTTAACATGTTCCTGAGAGGGGTGAGAGTAGCAAAGGAAAATAATCCAGCCTTCATCCTATATAGGTCAAGAGTATATAATACACATAAGTATAGAAATATAAAATTATAAACTATAAATATATATAAAAATCTCATTTGAGGGCACCATTATAAGGTCTTGTTTAAAAGTTTGTATAAATATATAAAGAGCTCTCTTGAGGGGACCAAAAACTGACAGAATTACGGTATTGATTGAGTGGTTTTCAGGGGCCTTGACTTGCATTACCTATGCAGCAAAAATGTCTGATGGATTAAAACATTTTCCTTAACCTTGGAGTAATTGTTGCCATTCTTCTCTGCCCCTGCTGTTCTTTCAATCATATTTTTTAAAGTGTTGGAATCACAGCTGCACACCTGAGGAATTTTATGCAGAGAGGTGAAATCATGTCCATATTCCCCACTTACAGTTCCGGGGTTTATGCACCATAAACCCTTTATTACAGCACTTTAAACTGGGAGACCACGGTATCTCTAGTAAACCTCTCACTGTTACCCAGGAGACAGCCTCTGTCCTCCTCAGGAAGATCTTATTCCTTGCCCTGTGTTCCTCCCTGTAGTTCATGTTAAAGTCAAATGTGTTTCATGGAGCTCAACTTTCTCCCTTGTTATCCAGAAGACTCTGTTTGGGGAACTTGTTTTTTCACATCCTTCACCACCTGGGACCATTCACAAGGGCTAACACCACTGATTTTATTTTTCACTTATTTCTGCCAATCGATTGAAAATTATGAAGAACACAGAGCTGATGAAAATGAAGCTGATTTAGAACTAGGAGTAATCACTACAGAACCTTCCTAAAAATGTCATAATCAGTAATAACTCCCTGCTGACAAGTACTCTTGCAGTCCTGTGAACCAGTTCTTAATCCATTTAAGACGTACTTTATTGATATTGCATAGTCCTAATTTTCTTATCAACCTGTCATTTGTAATAAATCAAATGCTTTACAGAAGTCCATTATGTACTTAGTTCTATCAACTATAATTGTAAGAAAGAAATCAAATATATTTGACAAAGCCTATTTTTCATGCATTTACCAAGCTTAATTATAAACCCTTCTCTTTTAACTTTTAACCAACAGAATCGTTATAATTTTTCCAGTATTTTGCCAAGAACTGATGTTATCGAGCAAACCTCCTCTTACCTTCTCTTCCCTTTGAACATTTTGAATACTCATAAAATATGATTATGTTTTTGATCTTCAGAATCATCCACATGCAAATACTTATTCAAAACTGACATTTTCAGGAGGTAATCTGAAAACTCATTGCTTTTAGGAGTCCTGGTGTCAGGATTGCCAATGTGAAATATTCTTCTGCTCATACGTTCATTTAACATCCACATTTGCTGCTAACAGGGTCATTCATCTCACCTAAACGTGTCTAAAATTAGAGTTTTAGGGATTCCCACAATAAAGAAAGAAAACTAAGATTCCCATACAGCCATTTGATTCCAATTATCCTGAAGAGAATCAAGTAAATTTAAACATCTATCAGTCACATTGCTGTAAATGCACAGATATTAATAGCACTAGGCTAAAATACACACATATTCTTGCATACTGTTCCACATGAAGGGAATTTTCAGGAACTCTAAAATGGGAATGTGTTTGTGACCAAAAAAACACTGTTCATGCCTTTAGGGACTATTATCTTGAGGCCTGCTAAAGCAAAGCAGACAGTGGAGCTCTAATCAAAAGACAAATAATGCTTTCCATGGGCAATTAGGAAATGCAAAATGTATCTCCGAAGGCATGGATATTAATGAGAACCAAGTTAAGGGTGTCCAAAGAGCTTATTGGATGTGCAGTTTGGGCATTGCCTGTTTAGGAAGCAAGCAGAAAACAGGATCCAAGCCCAAGAGCAGTTTGGAATGTGATACAATCACAGAAGGATTAAGGACAGCAGTTATGTCAAGGGGTTTCCAGGAAAAGGATAATATGGAACACAGTGAACACTTCCCAGAAAAGGGAGTGAGTTAAGCCAAAACTTCTGTGGGAACCAGGGTGCTGTTTGGATTAGACTGTGAAATAAAAAGGGACATCAAAAATATTTAATTTTTAAAAAAATAGCTTTAGGAATTAGGGATCTCAGTAGGAAGACTAATGAGGTGTTACATGTGCCCACACCCATGATTATTGACCACCTGGGTCTTGCCTTTAACACTCAAAATTAATTTCATTTTGTATGATACCTTTGTTAATGTGAGTACCCTTAAGCCACTTCTTTTAGCTTTCAAACACTTCAAGATATCTCCATGGGTACCTTGACTGGAAATCACATAAACAAAAATACATCAATGTGATAAAATTTTGAACTCTGAAACAAACCATTTAGAGTTTGTTAGTTAGGTTGAAATTTTTCAAGGTTACAGCTCAGACTGCCATTCAACAAACCAATTTCCTTACAGCTAACGGTGTTGTGCTATTTACAGTTCTCTTCAAATTAAAGTCTCAAGAAACAACCAAACTACAATGGCTGCTCTTCTGACCATGAGTCCAGAGACAGCTCTTCATCCCAATCTTTATCACTGCCTTTAAATAATTTTCTAAATTTCCTTGCTTGTCCTGCAGGAATATTTCACTTGTCCGGAACTTTGAGGTTGTCCTGCTGTGTGAGATTCATTTTTGCTTGATTCATAAGATTGTGCACAACTCTTTTGTTATTTGCTCTTGGCATGGTTTCCTTGGGAAATCTCTACTGATAAAAATGCCACACTATATATTTGCATCACAGCTGTGTGACAGCTTCCATCCACTTTGTAAACAGGTAAAACAAACTAAACAGTGCTAGTTCCCACAAGTGGGGTTGTGTGGAGGTAGTCTGTACTCTGGCCCAAAACCCTCACTCTCACTGCAGCTGGATTTGGGGCATTAGAGTATTCACAACTTGTCCTGCCAGCCAGAGCAGTGAACCCACTGCCCTGCATCACAGAATCACTAAATCACAGATTTGTTAGGGTTGGAAGGAACCTCTGGGGATCACCCAGTCCAAGCTCCCTGCCAAGCCTGGGTCACCTGGAGCAGTGACACAAGAACATGTCCAGGAGGGCTTGGAATGTCTGCAGAGACACCATGACCTCCCTGAGTTGTGTCACCCTTCCTGTGATCAGCCAGCATCACACAGTACTAACTCCATCTAATGGTTAACTTTCCCAGAATAAAATTCTCCATGAAAGATCAGGTCAGACTTCTCTGTGCCAATGCTCTGCCCATGCTCACAGACTGTTTCCATCTGCTCACCTTGTTTCCTTTGATTGGGCAAATGCCAGCTACTGTTGGAATCGAAGTCTCCAGAAGCCCAACTTTCCAAAGACAATATGGAAAGTCATAAGGTCTTTTAAATCTGGTATAGAGTTACATATGGTTCAAATTAACTCAAGTAACTGTTCCATTAAACTTCCTAATTATTCAACTGGAATGTATGCTGAGCAAAGCCTGTTTAAGCAATGGATTGAGAAATATTTGAAAATGAAAGGGAGATTTAAGTAATTTATTAGGAAATTTAGGTGTAGTGAATGGAACACTGAATACTGTAGACCTTGAATCCACTTGGGATAAATTATCACTGATGGGCAATGATGTGATTAAGGCCTTCCTACAGTTTTCAGTACATTACCAGGGTGGATTATTGCTCCTTGAAAAAGCTGTGTTCTCATTAGCTTCAAATGCTAGAATAATTGCAAAATAATCTGATTGCAATATTCTCAGGTCCATGTGGTTCACTGATATTAAAATATGCTCTCACTGCAGAGATTAATAGAAGAAAAGTCAACCTAATTAAGTGTAGAAAAGTCCACCATCTTAACCATATGTTAGAAGACTGTAGAGCCATAGCTTTATTTAGTTCCTGTAAGGAACTGTATCACAGATCTGTGAAAGGACCACACATAAACTGGTAAGCCTTGAACTAGTAAACTCCATCCCTAATGGAAACCCATCATTCCCCAAGAAGAAGCTGCCTGTGTACTTTCAGGAGATTATTAGGATGCATTCTTGCTGTAGATAAGTGGAGGGAAATACTTGCCATAAAGAATTATTCTGATCTAAAGCTCAGCTGGTAGGACTCAACACTAAAATCATTTATCATGGTGTCTTCAGAGTAAGACTGCATTAAAAATTGAAACCCACATTTAGCAATGATATTGTGGTCATTACTTACCAGGTTTTAGGTGTACAACCAGACGTCATTCTCCAATCAGAATGACTGAAAACAATCCTCCCCAGTGCATGTCAGGTACTCTTGTAACAGGAAAAACAGAAGCTGAATGTAAAAAGTTGTGGAAGAAAGGATTTTTATTATGAATCCATTGTAAACCAATCAGTGACACTGTCTCAACAAACCAAGGAGAAAACTGAATATAATCAGCCAGAAATTACAATATGGGTATCAGAGATTAAGAGAGTATTTACTAAAGTCTCAGTGGGACTGGCTGTTCTGCAATCCTACAATATCTAGTTTGTTACGTGTCTTGTTTCACCCAGTGTTGAACTGTTAGCAATGCAGGTTCTGGTATTACATGCTACAGTGGTAATTCATTGCATGTGTTTTCTCAAGGTTATTTTCCAAAAAGCACTGAACAATCAATACATTATGAAGCAACCCCCAAATGTTTCCTCAGAATGCCAGTGATATGACTGGGAACTGAATGGTCTGACCAGCTGCACTTTTAGGGAAATTGTGATTTGAACAGGTCATCACAAAGAGAGAATTACTGTAGTCCCAAGAGAAGTAAAAAAATTAGAGCACATGCCAGTAGCATTGCTGTAAGCATACAGATATTAATAACACATAGGTGACAAAGCATTATAAGCATTATGTACGCCGACTTGAGAAAAGTTCTGTGCACAGGGAGTTTTCAGGAAAAATGAAACAAGAATGTGTACGTGACCGAGTCACTGACCCTGGAATGAGTGCTGAGGCTACCACAAAGCCACATCTGGAAAATTGCCAGGATATTTTATAGAATGATAAGCTCTGCCTGAACAGACAATGGTTTTGCTGTCACACACTATTATCTTGACAGCTGCTAAAAAAAGGGCACCTTCAGTGCACGACCAAATCATTCCTTCCGTAGGTGGGGATCATGAATTTAGCCATGAACAGAACCTGCTGAAACTGTCCCTAACCAGCTGCTTGGGTGGAGCTGTCGAAGATGGTGTCAGCTAGTGTGGCATCAAGAACTACCAGCTGTGTGTGTAATTTTATTGTCGTTCCAGGGTAATTTAACACGCACACCTGGCCTGGTTCCTCATGAGCCTGGTGGTCATTTGGATGCTGCAGTTCCCTGCACAGAGTGGAATAAACTCCCCTCAGGAGTACCTGCCCTTGACTAAAGAGAATCAGAGGATCCTTTAGGTTGGAAAAGACCTCTGAGATCGAGTCCAGCTGGTAATCACCACTAAACCATATCCTCAAGTGCTACAGCCATGCACTGTTTGAACACTTCCAGGGATGGTTCACTCCCCCTCTTCCCTGGGCAGCCTATACCAATGTCTGATCACTCTTTCAGTAAAGAAATTTTTCCCAGTACTTGTTTTCCTGGGAGAAGAGACCAACCCCCATCTTGCTACAACCTTCTTTTGGGTGGTTGTAGAGAGTGGTAAGGTGCAGCTGACTAGCACAGCTTGGATCACTGCACTCAGCCTGGGGCTAGTGGGATTCCTTTCACTCAAGCTCACTGGAAAGCACTTTTCCATCCTCATGTGCTATGACTAGATTTCTCTGTTTCTTTCCAAATGAAAGACAAAACCATTTATTGAATAAACAGCTTTTCCTGTTGCTCTTCAAAAATTTCCATCTCCTTGTGGCAACAGATACCAGTTACATTTTATATTCTCCTTAATACCCTTGAGGTGTTATTTCCATCTTCAGAACTTCCAGTCTCTTTTGTTCTATCTTTATCTCTCCTTATTGACATTCCTTTTTTTGTTATTGTTTGTAATTCATACTCACTTATTGTTGGCATTTTAGGTTTTTTCCTTCCTTTAATTTCTTTCTCAAATTTTCCTTTAATTTCTTCCTTCACTAACTCCTGAACAAAAATTAACTACCAAACAACACTTACTTAACTTCTTACTTGACTGTGACAACGATCTGGTATTGGATTTATTTCACAGATTTAAGGTTGGTTGTTTTGTTTTTTGTTTTTTTTTTTTTGTTGTTTTTTTTTTTTGTCTTAACCTAGTTTATTTCAGAAAGTGTCTCTACTTTGGAAATTAATTTGCTACTTGAAGCCAATATAAATATATGCACTGAATATGTAATGCAGAATGAAACTACCAATGGTTCTTCATGATGAGTGTAACCCTGCTGGTCCCAAGGTAACCATTAGCTTAAAGTCCAGAGAATTTTTATTTACTTTTAAGTACCACATGAGTTCAAAATAGAGCTACGATTAAGAAATTAGGTAACTCACCCTGAGGATATTGGATCAGATATTGGATTTCACTTACATCATGGCTAAAATTAGCTGCTGCCTGTAAACAGGCAGCAGGTAGGGGAGGATCAGCTCCCTTCCACCACAGCCAGGTGAACCTTTCTCAGACAAACTGACTGCAGGATACCACAATTGCTGTGAGACATCCACCAAGCTGAAGGGAATCTCACCCAGTAAAGCAGCTGCCTTTATTGCAGGACAAGGAAAAGCTGCCCAGCATAATACCATGGTCAGTGAAAAAGTGCTTCACACTCCTGACTGGCCTCGTGCCTTTGGATCTGAAGTGAACAGGAAAAAGAAAGAAGTGTTTTGAGCTTAACCTTCATTCCAAAGGTGTTCCTTTGAGTTTTGTGGGAAGGATATAAAAGGCAGTCATCTCAGAGAGATCAAAGGCCTACAAATATAAATCCCAAAGTGTACCAAGTCAGATATACTCGAGTGAGACAGAAGTCACTAGCTAAATTATTTAACAGGATGAGTAATGTTTTGACTTTGTGCTGCCACTTTTTATGGCATCTAAATCAATTTATTTCTCTAAATAGATCCTGGTGCTTTGCTGCAGTAACTGGAAATTACATTTGCCTCTTCTACTCTGTCAGTAAAAAATAAAATTAGCTGTACCACTTCATTATAAGTTATAGAAAATTACATAATTAAGAAAGAATAAATTACAAAAGGACCAAAGATATGCTCATTTCTCTGAGGCATTATACAGAAGCATTCTTTAACTTGTAAATAAGGAAGGTTATTCCTTTTTTTCTTGAGTCCTAAATGTGGCTTTTATAATTCACAGAGTAATAAATAAAGAAATAATAACTGAGCAGTAACTTGTGGAAGTTAGTGAAAACCTGGTGTCCACAATGACTGTTTTCCCAGAACACCTAGAATGTGGGTTTTACATCAGAAAGACATATTGTCATTGTACATAAAATGGGACTTTATTCTCCTTCCTACAAAAGTCTGCAGGACTCCTCCACATCAGTACCACAGAGGCTTTACAGAAGAGCAGCAGGCAGTCCTGCCAACGCACTTTACAATAACATCTGTCTCAAAACTCTCTTCTTTTCTGCCAGAGGCTATTTTCCACAGAGAAGAGTTGGCAGACTACAGTATGTGCACATACTTCAACTCCTCCAGAGCAAATCCTTAAGCTATCAACAAAGATGGGCTTGAGCCACAGCAGCAGGCTGCTGGGGGATGGAGCTAAAGAGCTCTCACATCTGCCTGCTTTCCAATAAGGAAAAGGATGGCAACCTCAGGCAGGATGAGTGAGCCCGTGTGGGGTGTCAGCAATACCTGCCCCAGCCAGACACTGCCCACATCCCTCCTGAGACTGTGCATCACAGCCCTCAGTTACAGCAAAACTGCTCGGATGAGTACACAAGTCCCTGAAGTGCATGGAAAGGCACATGGAACTGCGGAATCCAAAGGCAATTTGCCTTTGTTAGAGGAGAGAGATCCTGCTGGAGGCTGCCAGAGGGAATTGTGAGGCCCTGAGCAATGCTGGCTGAGGCTGCTGTGGTCTCACTGCTGGAGTGTGTATGCTGCTGTCATATCCCTGAGTCAGTGCAGGCTCCCCATGCACACCTTTGCAGAGCAGCTGTGCAGTAGCAGTGCAGCAGCTGATGGTCCTGCATCAGCCTTCCAGGCTGCCAGACATCTGGAAAAGTGACTGACAGGAAAATGAAGGAAAAGCCATCTTCTAGCTATTTTAAGGTGACAAGATTCCAGAGTCTGAAAGGATTCCCAAGACCCTTCAGGGACTTGGAACTCAACACGGCTCTGAAATTTTTCCATCTTGTTTCCCAAGAGTGAAGAGGTCATTGCTGTGATCCACATGCACTGATTCTGCTGGGATAGAAAAGATGCAGAGAGATCTCTTTTCTATGATAGTCCTCCTGTTACCAGCACACAGCGGATAAAACAGCACATCCAGAAACATGATGGCAGCTCAGGAAGTTGTGGAGAAGGGAGGAATTGTGTGCATGTGTTCCTTGGGAGGCACCACTGCTGCCTCCTGCTTGAGGTCCTGGGGATGGGAAGAGCACAACCTCTGTATGAACAGCTGTGTCAGTACCTCTGGCAAGTATGGGTTGACATTTACTCGACCTGAATCATAAATCATACCTGAAACACCCATGCTCCAGGTCTTCCCAGAAATAAACCAGGAACGTTATGGAGTCATATCTTTGCTAAAATGCACATTCAGATTCACTTCAAGCAGTATGTGTCCTTATCAACACAAAAAACCCAACATGACACTAGAATCACAAGTGCTTTTGTTCCTTGGTCAACTGATATCCTTTTATATTTGTTTAAGCAGCTTAAGATTCTTCTATATACAGAGCAGTATTTACTCAATTGGCAAGACCATTTTAGACAGGCTGTGTAAATACACATTTTCACTTGGGGAAGAATGAAACTCTGTAGTAGAGAGTAAAAAATACCATAAATTCTAAAAGAACTTACTTGTCAGCAGTGCGAGTGAAAAAAATGTGACTAGTCAGCTTTCAGCATAGTTTCCCACAACCAGAAAAAAAAAATGGAAATGCAGAGAACAGCTTGACAAACAGCTGAATTTATTTTAGAATAGGACTCTCATGCAAGACTGAACTCAGAATGTGTTGATGCTACTGGCATTTGACAGATTACAGATTGTTCACATGGAAAATTATGGTAATAAAAGGTAAGCTGTGATTCTAAAGTGCTACAAGGCATTAATACAGATTCATATGTGGACACTTTCGTCTAATTATGAGAGGCCTTTTTTTCCCCAGTTTTGGCATTATTCCTTTAGAACTGATTCAGCTGCAGCACAAAAAGCCACTCTCATGCTGGAATATGCGTTTATATAGACAGTTAGATTAGTACAGCTAGGTTAGCTAAATTATGCTTCTGTAATTTCCAGAAAAATTTTGTTGTTCAGAAAGCAGTTGTAGCTGTTGTTATATATATATTTTTTAAATGATTTTATTTTGAGTGCAGAATTAGTATATTAGATGACATCCACTACCTTTGACTTTTACTAACTTGTGAGTATATAAATAGCCCTTGCTTGTTTTTCTCACATCTCAGTTCATATCCAAATAGTAGTATCTCACTCTTAAAAGAACAGGGGTTTTTACCATCTCTAGGAATAAATTGGTGTGATTAATTGAATTTTGAATAATTTTCTCTAATGAACTTCTGTACAGATCTGAAGTTTTTTTTTTCTTAGTCAGTGGTCCTTTGCAATAGGTATGTAAAAATTCAAAGGATACGATTCAAATGGTTATTATTCAAATGTCAGGTGACAGATAAAGTATAGTGAGGTACATAAATGACCTTTGATGGTCCCTGATGAAAGGCCAGTGTTCAAAATTGAGACTTCTTCTGTATTCAGTCTTACTCATCCTCTACCACCCTGAGATACAAAATATATCACTCACCCAGTGAGCTATGTATATTTACCTGTATGAAACCATTATGAATCTAACAAACAAAAACATAAGCTATTACCATTGTCCCACTCCTATTTCATATAAACATAATAAAAAGTGGGAAAATATTATTATCATTATTCCAAACTAATGTGGAGTTACATGGGGGTTAAAATCCAACCCTACATCACTGTCATAGCTAAACAATTTCTGCCTGTAACATAGACTTTCGGCAATTAAGACCTTTATGGGTGTCTTGAAATACCTAATCTCCTTCAGGTTTCAGTATATTTACCTTTGAATAATGTATTTTCATCACTGTTATTTAGACTACAATATTGAGGACTGGGGTAGGCAGGAGATAGGCATGTGAAGAGGCTTCCCCAGAAAGAAAAACTTTGTGTGGCCCTGAGGTTGTTCAATCTCCCAGCTCTGTGTGCTTTATCTTCTGATTTGTGAGCTGCATCACCCTGGGAGATCAGCTGTCTTAGTAGCTAATTGACTGAAATTCAGCCTTTAATAGAGTTTGGTCTTGATTTTTTAATCACTTTAAAGGTTTGGCTCTGAGGCCCTCAAGCAGCACAAGTACCCTGGGACTATGTGAAGGCATTAAACACTGACTTGACGTGTGCACAGATGACTAAACCACTGAGAAAGGGAACCTTTGCATGTTGTACCAGGAGGGAGACAAGCACACCTTCTAGAGCTCAGGAAATCAAGTTTTAATGAAGACTGCAGTGCACTGCACTGAGCTGCAGGCAGGACTGAGGGGGGAGTTCTCTGCAAAGCATATTCCACACCTCTGCTCTGTTCTTTGTGTTCACTCTGCACAGCAATGCTCTTCTTGCAATGTTTATTTCCCTTTTCTGCCTTCATCTAACCCTCAGCCCATTCCCTCAGTCCATTAATCTTAAGAGATTTCCCTGAATTAAAAGCAAACTCTCAAAGGATAAGGAAGATGATAAATGCCTACAAGCTCACAGTTCTCCATGGATATTGTGCTAACGATTTCCGTTATCTTGATAAAACAATGCATTAATAAAGCAACAATAGGGAAAGAGAGAGTATCGGCATTCCAATAAACAGAAATGAAGAATAATTATCACAGTTCAAGATATTAAAGAATTAAATACTGGGTTTTTGGGGTTTTTTTTTTTGAAAACAAGAAAGACGTAATGGGAAGAGATAAACAGGTTAGTTCTGTTGGGCCAGCCTGAGCCAAAGAATAAATTTCAGCCTGAATCCTGCATTTAGTTCTGTGCCTACAAGAACAGGCCTTTGCTATGGAATTCAACATATCCACAGTTTCACAGAATGCATAACCCTCTCTGATGCCTAATGAGAAAACACATTATTTCTCCTTTTACATTAATTTCCATTTTGACTGTCTTTTTAAAATTATTTATCTCTGACAGATCAACTCTCCCACAGAGCCTCTGTGCACACCCCAGTTTGAGCACAGCTATTCTGGCACAGCAGCCTGGTGAAGATGCAGTGTGAATTCCTTCAAGAGGGGCTTTATGTTAACTTGGGTGTTGTTTTATTTTCCCCTGCAACATTAATCAAGCCAACAAGTTCTCTCTCCTGCAGCACAGCTCCATTAGCAAGGGAGCACCATTATTTTCACACTTGCAGCTGGAACTGCAATAACTCTGGTGGCAAAACTCCACAGCACAGGTCAAATCTGAATAACAGCTGAGGGAGACTTTATGACTGATAATAAATAATACATGCTCTAAAAGCCATTGTAAGTTATTTGGTTTGTCAGATTTAAAGGGACACAGCTGTCCCATGACAGGTTTTCACTCTTCCTGATAATCTGGCTTCTGTGCACTGTGCATAACCGCCTGGTAGTAACAAAATAGAAACCATTAGAATGAGTTAATACAGCAGCATTGGCACCGTGTGCATTTCTGATTGCAGCCAGCTCCCTGAGAGCTGCCAAAGAGAAATCTCACAGCTGTAAGCAAGTTTACTGTTCACATTACAAGCACCATCTCAGCAGCCTCCCCTGTGTAAAAGACAGGCAGCAGTTCTTAAAGTTCCTTCCCAAGGGCGCCTCTGCACAGATCCTGCAGGCAGACGTGGTCTGGGGAGACTGCAGACAGCCCTTGTCCCAGGCAGGAGCTGTGCAGAGCTATTGTCAAGGGGCACAGCTAATAAACTCTGTGAGGGTATATCAGCCTGGGCTCAACAACATCAGCAGAGCTCCCAGTTGACTTGGTGTCTGATGAAAATGGGTTTGCATCTGCCTGTGAAAGACTGAAGGGTTTTTAAAACTCTGGAGAACAGGAAAACTGAAACGTTCTCAAAACACTGTGAATATTCAGGACGTAATGAAAATCAGGAGGTCTGTCATTATTAGTGGGATAATGCTTTGCACTACAATACAAGCAGCTGGAATATATTTTATTACAGACTGGGCTGTATATGCCATTAAAAAACCTTGGGTTTGTAATCTTAAGAATATGCAAAATTCAGTTTCTTATGAGGAAATTTCCCCATATCAGGTGCTTTCATAATGCTATTTATTTGCAAAAAATTCAGTACTGATTAGTCACACATATGTGAAAATACAACTAGGGAATCAGATTGGTTTGCCTGAGTTATAAAACAGTCCTGTCAGCCTTTTCATTGGATGTTCTGTTTTCTCCAGGTTTTAGAGCAGGAGCCTGAACTTTATTTGTGGGTTAATATATCTGCCAGGGAGAAGTCTTTTGCAACTTCATGAAAATCTGTTCAACTGTCCAGTGAGGACAAAAAGAGATCTCAGATTTCACCCACTTGTAAAGCCTCATTATAAAATCAATTACAGCCCACAAAGAACCTAACATCTCTTAATTGCTGTAGAGCTCCTGAGACTGACCAAATCACACATCCATGCTATCTAGGGGAGGTTGTATTTCAGAAAGGTTTTGTACCTTCTGTTCCTCTGGATTTGGTGTGCAGCCAGGGACTGCAACACAGTGGAGGAAACTCTCCTCTGTACTTGGGAGGGCATTGACCCCATCTAATTTTAGTGATTTGAATCTTAGATTTCTAGGCTACCAAAGAAAGAAAGAAAGAAAGAAAGAAAGAAAGAAAGAAAGAAGGAGCCATGGCAAAGTTCAGTGTATGAAGATAGTGCTGAGAATTTTAACTTTCTGAAAACCCTCTGGAGATAACTACTTTCCTCCGATGACTAGAAAGATAACCTACAAATCACAGTTAGACTAGATGCCTAACTTGTAAATAGCTATGCAAAAGCAAGAAGAAACTCACTTTAGATAAGTCTTGCTTATTCTGTAAATTGAATGGGATGGTGATGTAACTAAATATCTTATAACACAAGTATAAGAGTCCAACTCCCTTCTGCTTTCCTGACTTCTGGGCCCTTGGCACTGATCTCAGTAGTGTTTCCATAACTGCTGTTGTGTAGGTAATGCACTGCTGAGCACATTTACCTGCTAATGACTACTGTGTGTGATCAGTCACAACGTTTAAGGTTATAAATCCATTAAGGCAAATTTGTTCTTCTTAATAATGTCCTTTTTAATTTTTGTTCAATTACAACTACAATGGAATTGAGTGATGCATTACCTCAGCTCATGGAGCTCTGCTATGTAAAAAAAATCCCTTTCCCAGCATCTGTAAATGCTGGTCCACTACAGTTTTGAAAAACCAAATTCTCAATTTATCACCTATTGTTATTTTGTCCCTCTTGCAAGGCATGTAATGTGTTTACTTTAAGACAGACTCACTCATAGCAACTTTGTGACTTTGCTTAACTTCCACAATGCATTTTGTATTTAATGTAATACAGAAAAAAAGAAAAAGCTACCCACACTTTATCTGTCAACAACCACAATACAAGTTGTAGATGTTTTGCCATGCCACTGATTTCCTGAAAGTCTAAAACAAGTAAGGAAAAAAGTAGTTTATTCCCATGTAAAAAACCATGATGATCTGGACCTTGGACTGTGTTCAACGAAGCTAACACAACTGTGAAAAGATGCCTACTGACCATCAAAGGAAAGCCCACAGCTATTTATAAGAGCCCTGAGTGCATTAATAAGCATTAATAAGCCTTACTGGCCCTGCTCAGCACCCTCTGGGCCTCCCTCAACCCCCGCCATGGCTCAGAAGCCCCATTTCAGCCCAATCTCAGGGTGCCAGTCCCTACTCCAGTGATGCCACAATCCCACTGGTCTCTACTGGAAAATTCTGTTGAGTTGAATAAGGTGTTTTTTCAGACCACCAGTTTAACAGAAAAAAAAATTATTTCGGTTTTAAATAATAAAGGAATAAAACTGCCAAATGGATACAAAAAATGATGGTGCTGATTTGAACCTAATGTTCATGTGTTTGTTTCCTAATTTGTTTTCTTTGGGAAGAAAAAAAATCCTCATTTTGCATTCATTAATACTGCTGGGAGGGAACTTAATCTTTCCGAAGGGTTATTAATGTTTCTATGTGTGCAGAATAAATATAACATCACCCTCAATCACAGCCTCTCAGCCTCATTAGTGAGACACGCTGGAGATAGCATCTTGGCAAACTCATTAGGAGTTTCTTGTTGCAATCAAATTTGTCCTGACTTCAGTTGCCAGGGACATTATAATAGGGAGAACAAAACCTTGTAACAGCTCTTCCCCATTTATTAAATTCTGTACTGAATGCACCATCTTTGTTTCACAGAAAACTATCCACAAAGGCTGATTGAGTGTAAAAATGTTTATGCTGAAATAAATTTCATTAGTCAGTGCTGGACATGGATTAGCATTATTTATTTCTTTGAAGTTGCCATGGTGTGACTCAAATGGACAAACCAGGGATGCAGGAGGATTTTCTGTGTCCTGTGATTGCAGAAAACCACAGTTCTGTGCTTGAAGAACTCAGGGGCCTTCTCAGTAGCACAGCTAACCTCTTTAAGTAATTTCTGTGTTATTGGAGACAAAATACTCCCAAAACCTTTGTCACTTCTGTGTCTCCTAAGTCTATTGATGCCAATGCACAGAGTTCGTTTTCAGAAAGTGAGTCACTAAAAATTCATTGCTGCCAGGATGGGTGAGGTCCTGAGGTGGTGCACATCAAAAATCAATTAAAGCCAACAACTTTCCGTCTGTGTGTGTGTAAACCCCAAAGACAGTTGAGAAGAAACAGATTGTTTTGTAGATATTCACATTCATATTGTGTGGCACAAAGTGAACATAGGGATAAATAATGGAAAGCAATATAGTTAATATCTTTCATTGCAATAACTTCAGAAGCTGCCTGAAACAAATAAATCTTTTTGTTGAATTATATGAATTTTAATCTGATAGTTTTCAGCACTAATGATTTGCATGACTTGAACTGAAATCATTAGTCAAATGCAACTACAATATAAATTCATAAAGAGCTCCCGGAAGAAATCAAAGATGTTTTATATAATCTAAACCAGGTAATACAAACATTCTTATGAATTTCAAAAGAGTCAAACTTAGAGGAAAAATCCATTGACTTTGAATTAGTATTCAACAGCCAAATAAATTACTTCCTATTTGCATATTTTAAATCTTTCATTTAATAATCAGTATATGCTGGAAAGCAACACAGCACAATAGTAATACAAACCATTTTTAACATGAAAACTGAATATGAAAGTAAGAAATGGAATTTATTTTTAAAGTTGTGGCTTGCTTAATGGACATACAAAACACAGCATTTCAGACAACAATGCAAATCTGTTTCCTTCCAAGCCAAATATGAAATTGTCCCCCTGCATTGCATTATTGCTGACAAATTTGCCATAATGTGATATAAAGACAACTATGGAAGCATTCAGATGCCTGCTTACTTGGCCTGCCTTCAGACTTAGAAAATAAATTCCAAACATGAAAGCTGCCATGCATTCTATGGCTCATTCACTATTTCAAATCAGATTTCAAGGACATATTCTGAGCGTTCTGTTCAGAAAAATTTGGATAAAAATGTGATCTTCTTTTTGATGTAGTGAATTGGTAAAATCTCCTTAGTTATTAACTATTAAGTAACTGAATGTACAACGGCACAAGTTTTGTGACAAATTTCCTTGGAGAAACAAGAAATGTCACTTATCAATTATGTTTGATAAAATACTGTTACTAACTGTGAAGAACATGATAACACTTCTCTTTTTGTTAAAAAAAGTTTGGTATTTTTCTAGCCCTGAGTTGGCAAGGGCCACCTCAGCTGAAATGTAACAGTTGACAGCACACATACTGCTGGAGGGCTGGAAAGCAAAATAAAATCTGTTTGCACAAAATTGCCACTGAATGTTTATAAAAACTTGTTTCCCTTGGCACCACAACAGATACAAAAAGTGCTACAGTAAACCACCAAAGTTGCACTGGGGGAATGAAGTGTAACAGCAAAGGGTTGGGAAAACGCAGCTGCTCCTTTTGAATGCCGCCAATGGAATTGCTCCAGGTCCACAAAGTCCATTTCTTGGCAGGAAGCTGTACAGGAAATCTCAGAGCCCCCAAAGAGAAAACAGAAGCAGGAGCTGAAGTTTATTTGGTATCTAATGTATTGGGACTGCACACAACAGCAGCTAAAGACAAAACACTACATGGCCTTATAACAGATCTGTTTTTTCCCTGTCCTGCTCTGAAAACCCCATTACATAATGCAGTGGCATTAAACAGAGTGCTGGGGTTGTCTTCAATCACTCTGGGAGCCCTTTCTTCTCACAGGTAAGCAGTCTTATCAGGGATACCTCATAGAATCATAAAATATCCTGAGTTGAAAGGAACCCACAAGTACAATCAAGTCCAACTCCTGGCCCTGTACAGGACAGCCCCAAGAGTTCACCCTGTGCCTGAGAGCATTGTCCAAATACTCCTTGATCTCTCTCAGGCTGGTGCTGTAACCACTGTGAGGAGCCTGTTCAGTGCCCAACCACCCTCTGGGAGAAGCACCTTTTTCTAATATTCAGACTAAACCTCCCCTGACACAACTTCAGGCCATTCCCTTGGTCCTGTCACTGTCACCACAGAGCAGAGATCAGTGCCTGCCCCTGCTCTTCCCCTCACAGGGAAGTTGTAACTGCAGTGAGGTCTGTCCTCAGTCTCCTCTTCTCCAGGCTGAACAGACCAAGGGACCTCAGTCACTGATTGTACATCTTCTCCTCAAGGTCCTTCACCATCCTCGTTGTCCTCCTTTGGATACTTTCTAATATCTTTATATCTTTCTTATATTATGGTGCTATAACAGGCATTATGAAAAGATGGCCAGTCTGTATTTCAGGGCTTCTGAATGCTTATCCATCCCTGGAAAGTAGTTTGAGTTCACATATACAATACATGTATGTAAACTGTCCAATATACGACTTTTCATTTGTCCTTGTACAACCTCATCTTCTATTTTTTTTCAGTTTAGCAAGACTATTGTTCATTCGAATTGTATCCTCAAGCATACTTGCAATTTTTCCACATATTATCTAATAAGATAGTAAGTATTTTTTCATATTTTATTGCTCCCTAAATGGACCAGGACAACAGACAAATACACCAGAAACTCTTTTAATAGTGAAATTTTGGTCAATGCTCTCCATGCCTCTCTTGCCCTTCCCTTTCACTAAATACTAGAGAAACCATTCCCAAGTCTTCCTCTAATCATTAACATGGTTACCTCTTTTGTTGTTTGCACTCTCTCTGCATATTGCTGCTCTATACCCTTTTGGTTAGATCCCTCACACATACCATTTTTTCATCCTCATTTTCACTCATCTGACAGTTTCCTATTTCTGTGCTATTTTTTCTTCTCTTTAAGAGCTCTCGATTTTGTTAAGATGGTTTCTTATCAGTTTTCTAGATCAATTGTGGAGATGCAAACTGTGGAATGCTTATCAGAACACCTTGTGGCAGTGACCATTGGATCCAGCTCCAGTGTGGTCATGAAAAAAGAATGATCTTTCTCAGGGTTTCTGAATACTACAAAATTAAAACAAGGTGAGAAGGGTACATCTTTAGCTTGAAGGTTAAACTGCCTTTCCTCCTACTCCTGACCACCCATCAGTTATTTGCTAATAGGCTGTTAGTATGTAGAAACGAGCTGTATTGAAACTGCAATAATCCCCCAGGGTCAGCCTATAAATCCCCCCGGCTATCCAGAAACAATAGTTAACACATTTCAAAACAGAGAATGAACACATGAAAGTCACTTGCTCTTTGCAGTGCTAGGTAGGATAAGCCAAAGGTGAACGTTTACACCACTGAGGCTGATAGAGAAGCTCAATCCTTGTGATTCCATGCAGGCCTGGGTGCAGCCCATGGGAAGCCTCTCACTCCCTAACATGTTTCTAACATGTGTCATCCAACTTGGTTCACAACATGGGACCTGGCCCAGCCCACTGCTATTGTCCTAACCCTTACAAAACTCACATTTCCATGGAGGTGGTCTGGAGAAAGAGGCACAAACCAGCTGATGCAGGAAGGTGATGCTGGAGATCCAAAACTCTGCTCGGAGCAGGTTGCTCAAGGCCATGTCCAGACAGATTATTAATGGCTCAGGGATTGAGCCTCCAGAGTTTCTCTGGGAAGCCTGTTCCAGTGTTTGACCCTCATTACAAAAAAAGAAATTAAATGAAATTTCCTGTATTTGCTTTCATCTTTGCCTTTTGTCCTGTCCCCAGGCACATTTGACAGGAGTCTGGCTTTGTCTTCTAAGGGAAAAACACTCCACTGCATATTTATACCCATGGATAAGAACCCACTGAGCATTCCCTTCTCCAGGCTGAGTGGTCCCAGCTCTCCCAGCCTCTCCAGGTTTTCAGCTGTCTCCATTGCCCTTCTCCAGGTGTGTCTCACCAGGGCTCGGCAGAGGGGAAGGATCACCTTCCACCAGCTGCTGTGGACACCCTGCCTGATGCAGACCAGGATGTTTTGCCACAAGGGCACATGGCATGGTCAGCTTGGTATTCACCAGGACTCCCAGAGGCTTTTCTGCCAAGATGCTTTCCAGGAGGTCAGTTGTACGGGGTAATTCCTCCCCAGGGGCAGGAATTGTCACTTCCCATTGTTCAGCTTCATAAGACTTCTGCTGATCCATCCCTCCAGCCTGCCAAGGTCCCTCTGAATTGCAGGACACCCATCTGGCCTGTCAGTCATTCACTCCAAGAGACCTATTCTGCCCAGAAAAGAACTGGGGTCTTCTAATCACATCTCTCAATTAACAGAACTATTGCACAACAGAGGGGTTTGTCATCATTGTGTTGTGAGGAAATTCGAGATATGTACTTGAGGACTGTACAGAATAAATGTCCTTCTCTTTAGACTTTTGTTTACAATCAGAAGGCACAAGGGTCTGCGTCTTATAAGATCATGTCAGTGGAATACTGACAGCATGAAGTAACAAACCAAATAAATAAATTTCCAGTCATTTACATTTTTGTTACTTTTTATACTTGAGATACTTGCTATTTTTGTATGCATGCCTTGTCACTAAATGTGTGTATCAGCTTTATATTGTCAACAGCAGAACAGACTTCAAAAAAAAATGTAACAAGGGTTCTATTTTGTTGAGATGTTCTGGAAAAACACTACAAGCCACAGAAAGGAAATCTGAGTTGCTTGTGATATTACAGGGATGTGGAGACTGCTAGAACAGCCCTATTAAATGTGGTTGCTTATTTATTTTTTATATCAAATGGGCTTTCAAAAGCTTTGCACAGTGTTATAAAATAAAAAGGTACTCATCTATTTCCTACTCTTCTTCTCTTAAAAGTATGGAAATGTATTCCAAAGTCACAGGGTGGAGTTTAGCTGTGTGAATCCAAATCACTTATTTCCACAAATATCATGGGAACTGGAATTTCCCTAACGGTTTTCAGACACTCTTTTAAAGATGGTATTATTTCATCACAACAAAACTTGCAAGCCCTGATTAGGAAGTTGCTTATTTTGTTGCCCCAGCCAGGATCTGGGCACATAATCTTCAGTTGCAAGGTCTACAACTGTCTTAAATAACTTGCAGATTCATTTCATACTGCGCTGGGGGTTTGTGGTTGCTAATGTGTAGTGAAGAACTGTACAGCTGAAAGACCCAGTTTGTTCTTAAATAAGTCTATTTTCTTTCTTTTTTTTTCAACACAGAAGAAATAATGAGATACAGGATTAGCCATGATCAGAAAAATAATCATGGCACTTTCCCATGTGGAGGCCACCAGTCAGACTAAAATATACATTATAAAAACAATGGTATAGGACTTATATGCAGCCTGCTCTCCATATCAAAGTTAGAGAACATTTGAAGTTAGAAGTTAGAAATACATTTGCAATTACTTTGTAATATTTGGCTCAGATCAATGGCACACTGGTGTGATCTACAGTGATTCAGGTGAAGACCTTCACAGAGGCAAAATGGTGCCTTCTGAGCAATTCACAAAACAACTGGAACACATCAAATCCTGTCAATGTTTGGGGAGGGAGTGGAGCGAATCATAAATTAATTTTTGAAGGAACAAAGCCATTTAGATGTGAGCAGTCATTCAGAAAACTAAACATTCCTATGTTGCTTTGCTGGAATAATGAAGGATTATTAAAAAATCCAAAATATTTGAATCAAGTTAATGTATTACACAGTGATATTTAAATGCACTTGAAAACAGCCCAAGAGTGTAGAATTTGTGTGTGTGGTGTTACATTCCCAGAGTGCAGCAGGAGCTGCTTAGTGCAGCAGCAACAGCACTGGCTCATGATGAGACATTGAGAACATCACTCACCAGGGACCAACTATCCCCCTGAGTAAAAGGTACCTTTAATGGGCTCTAAAAACCAGCTGATTTAGCCCCATGTGGCTGAGAGGATACTGCTCCAGTCCAGATCTCAGGGCAGAGGGACTGGAGGAGGGAAATGAATAGGCTGGAAAATATCATACAGTTCCCCACAGCAGCCATAGTTTCTTTGCATCCTGCATTCCGGCATTGAAACTGGATGTTTCAAGAAGTTTCAAAACTGGATGGCAAACTCAAATGAAGGGATAAAAGGAGGAGGGGAGATCTGTGTTGTTTTCTTGTCATCAGACTAAGCCCTCCAGTGCTGAAGTTTTTCATTTGTCAGAAGAGAAGAAGTCACAGAGCAGGAAATACCAAGTAGTGAGGATATTGGATCTGCGTGTGACATGGCACTTTGGAAGCCTCTTAGCTTTACATTTGTTTGCTTGGCTTGATGGCAAAGAAGCAATAAACCAGTTACATTTATAAGAAATTGTGACATCCAGAGAAATGTTCTAGTGCAGGGTACACATTAGCTGTGCAAACACAATGCACAGCATAAACAGGAAAACTCATATGTGAATTTAAAAGGCAGCACTCGTAATAATCCTTGGAAGTAAATCACACTTTATGTTAATTTTCCCCCTTTGCCCGTTTCAAGCAAGTTCTGTAAGTATCTTTACTCCTAACATATTACACAAAAACTAAGAAGACTTTTTAAGGCACACTTCCTTTATATGTGTGCTCTGTGCCTAAATTTAGAGTACATACAACAATATTTTTTTTTTCTAGAAAACAGTAGAGTATCCCAGCTATTGTGCTGGGACACAATTCTGCTTCCTTCCATTTTTTAAGTCTTGTCACTTCTTTTACTGCAATAGCTTTTGAACTTTCATCTCTCTTCAGTCAAAATCCTTGTTTCTCCCACTCCTTGTCCTGGTCCTGGGCTGCATCATAAAGATAATTTTTTCACCCCAAAAAAACCTGGCTGAATTCTCCCTTTTGTATCTATTTTTTCATGTTTTAGGAGTGGGCCCCCTGAAGGTATCCTGCAGTTAGAAGCAAATGTGTAATTGTCTATGACAATCTTTTCAAAATCAAATGACGGTTTACTCCTAAAGACGAAAGCAGATACGACCTACAAATTGTATTTTAACATTAATTGTATTAATATTTTTTTCGGTACCGTGACAGAATTTGGGGAAGAAATGAGATTTAAGACTGTGAAAATTGAGAGTCATTCAAACTCTCTAAACTGGAGAGAGATGGATTTGAAGAATGGGTGTTAGATGGAGAAGTGATTGGATGGTGGCACCCAGAGAGTAGTGATCAGTGGCTCAGAGTCCCAATGATATGACAGACAGGTGGTGCTCCTCAGGGGTCTGTTTTGGGGCCAGTATTATTTGATATCTTCATTAATGTCACAGACAGAGGCATTGAGCGTATCCTCAGCAGCAGGATGTTAGGGCCTTTGGTGGGTTTGCTACTGCTGTTCTCATGAATATTTAAGTATGAAGTAAGACATCTCCAAGAAGTGGGACCCAAGCTTTTCTCCCATGTATGGAAAGTAGAAGAGTCAGGATTTGAATTCATTTTCAAAATCCAAGGGAAGTACTTACACAGCAAAACTATTATCCATACTAATGGGCTTCTTTCTGTTCAGAAATTCCACCTTGGACAAATAGCTTAAAATTTATTAAACTATATCCTTTAAAACTGACAAGGTTCCCCAATGAGTTCTGCTCAGGTATTGGTCTGTTTTCATGCCTCTACGCCTTTCAGCAGGCTCAGTACCAATTTTGTCTCTGCCAATAGGGCTGTGACATTTCTTGTCCTCTGTTCCCAGTGTTTTCTAACTTTTTCATTACCCTTTTGAGCTTTTGGCCCTAAGCCTTCACAAACAAACTGTGCAATGCACCTGGAATCAAGGAAGAAAGCGCTGCATAATTATTAAGTTAAATATTGTCTCCTGACCCTTATAAAGAATTTTTTCATCTATCGCTTTTCCCGGTTATTTCCCAACCACCTGCTATTAAATTAAACGGATAAGGTTGAATACTACATATCCAAACAACCTGTAGCAAGTATTTGTAAATTATTACAGGAAAACTCCCTGCCTTCCAAAGAAAAGCAGATGTAAATTCAATTCTCTTGGAAATTCAGCCTCTGATGGTGTGTGCGTCCCTCTATGGTCACTGCTGACCCTTTGCTGTCAGGGCCTCAAGAAACTTTCAAAGAGCAGAGGTATTTTGTCTCCTATTGATTCAAGGCATTGGAGTTTCTAGTTAATTCTGCCAAAGAACTGTCAGATGCATTAATGTGATTTCTTTTGTCTAAAACCTGATAGTCTCAGAATCAGTTTTCAGCTGACATATATGGAAGCGTTAACTTTTACTATAGATCAAGATTGATTAAAGAAGCTGAGACATGGCCTGAACTATTGCAAACTGTCTCATCTTTCCATTCCCTCAACTCCTCTGTGACTGCAGTGCTACCTCATTCCTTTTTTGTTCATTGTCAGTTGTCTCTTAATATAAAGTAAGGTTTAAAAGACCTGGTATACAGCATAGTAACCCACCAAAAATTTGAGCCACAAAAATTCATATTCGTATTCTTCATATTCATTGAATCTGCAGACAGCAGAAATGTAAACTTTAAAAAAAAAGAAAAAGAAAAAAAAAAAAAAAGTCCACTGCCACTGCATATTTATAGGGAACTTCAATTCCATTTTCAAGGAATAAATGGTATTTTACGCTCCACACCATTTAGACCTCAATCTCTCTTCTGTCAAGTCAAGCTGTTATTTTTTGTGGATTGTTCCCAAGTCATTTATAATCAGGCCATGGCACCACTAACAACAGCACCTTTGAAGTCAGGTAGGGATTATTAATTTGCTGTGAATTTTCTGAGGAGCTTCATCTTCTTTCCATACACATCCATTAAAAGTCACAGAGGTGAAAATGAAGGTACCAGTCACAAACAAAATTAAGCTATCGAACTCTCTGGCTTCAGATTAATTCTGGGCAATGCAAAAAGCCAACCGACCTTTACTTTTTAATGTGGAATATGATGTTGTAGGGTTCCTGAAATACACCTTCTGGGGAGTGAGGTCTGAGGGCATTCAGAGGCTCAGAAGTCTGAGCAATGAGCCCCACAGCTCCATGCAGCCGCCCTTGGGGGGCACGGAAGGGGAAAATCATTACTTGTGGCTCAAATTTTAGCTCTCCATCAAAGACCACAATTACCAGTGTGTGTGTGTGTGTGTGTGTGTCTGTCTGTGTGTGTGTGTCCTCCCTACAAGAAAAGACTCTGTCAATCTATGCAGGTTGGATACTCTGAGGAATCTCCTCACAGAAAGGGTGATTAAATATTGGAACACGCTGCCCAGGGAGGTGGCAAAGTCACCGCAACTGGAGGTGTTAAAGAAAGGCTGGACGTGGCCACGGTCTGGTTGACACGGTCGTGTTCGGTCACAGCTCAAACTCGATGATCTCTGAGATCTTTTCCGATACAATTGATGCTGTAACTCCGGGACAGAAACCGATAACTCCGGGGTACCCTTGGCGGGGAGGCTCGGTGAGGCAACAGCGGCCGCGCCCGGGGTCCCGACCACCGGGGAGTGCTGAGCCCCGGGCTGCGACGGCGGGGAGCTCCCGATCGGGGGGCGGCTGAAAGGACCGAGAGGGGGCTGATGGCCCCTGCGGGGTCCCTGATCGCCGGGCCAGCTCTGAACAGGGACACCGGGGCGATGGGCAGCGGGACACGGGCGGGAGCGGCTGATCGCCCTCAGTCTCTCCCCGCCTCACGGCCGCCCTCGGGCTGCCGGGCGCATGCGCGGAGGCGCCGCCCGCTCCGCCGAGCGCTCAGCGGGCGTTGGGGCAGCGCGGGGCGGCAGCGCTGGCCCTGCTCCGCACCCGGGCGGCGGCGGTGAGTGCGGGCTGGGGCGGTCAGTGCGGGTGGCCCGGGGTGAGATGCGGGCACGGGCGGTGAGTGCGGGCAGTGCTGGCAGTGCGGGCGGGAGCCGCCGGCGGTAGAGGGGCTGCCCGGCGCGGGGAAGGCGGGCGCGGTGCCCG
>VXBN01010963.1:0-51548 GCA_013397395.1 Sinosuthora webbiana | reverse complement strand
CCGCACGGGGACCCTGAGGACGGAACGCTCCCCGCTGCCCTCCGCCCCTCGCCGCCCTCCGGCGGCCAGCAACCGCCCGGTAAACTCCTCTCCAAGGGTTTGTGCCAGTTAAACCGGGGGAGAAAATGTGTGGAGTGTATCGAACAAAGGAGGAATCCTGCGGGATTTCTCTTTTGGAAGAGGTTAGCGACTCTCTCCAGAATAGGCAGCCGATACATTTTTCTCCAAAGTTTGAAAAAACACCATCCCCCAAAACAAACCCGCAGAGCACAGCCGCAGCCATCCGAAGCTCTGGTATTCCCGGTGAAAGTTTTTCCGCTGTCGGCAGGGTCAACGCCGAGGCCCCGTCTGTGCTGGGGCTGCGGTGGCCGGGACGGGCGGTGCGGCTGGGGCCGATCGTGCCGGGGTGTGTGTGTTCGGGAATGAGTGTGCTCGGGAATGAGTGTGCTCGGGAATGAGTGTGCTCGGGAAGGAGCCCGACCCTGCCGGGCTCTGCGGGGCTTCTCTAGGCCTGGTGCCTGCAAGGGAACAATTCATCCACATCCACAGGAAACAGGAGGGGCAGAGGGAGCCCCAGTGTTACCACAGTTGAAGCTGGGATTGAATGTTGCGTTGGTTGAGGAGTGAGAGAGCAGGCAGTGATTGGGTTTTTTGGGAACAAAACAGAGAACGGAGCCAGTGAGTAAAAGGAAGAAGACTACAAGCACAGGAAAACACTTGAAAGAATTTCAAGTTTGCATAGAAAAGTTCGTGAAGAGAAGAGGAACAGTTATACAGATGTTGGTGTTCTAGATTAAAATCAAGACCTTAAATTTATTATTACTATTGACTGTCACTGAAAAAAAACCCTAGTTGTACTTTTTCTGCACGTTACCACCTCCTGTACCATCTTCTCCCCGTACTGGCACCATTGTTGATACAGCAGGGGAGGGGAGTGGCATGGAGCATTGCCCGAAGACTCAAACTGACCTTTTAAATACTTTTTCTTATTAACCTAGTTAGTAATCACATCTGTTTCCATGCACTGCCCTAGGGTTGCTTATACTGGCTCAAGGAAACATGTGGTTGGGAGGGAAAGAGTTTTTTTAGTTGTACATAAATGAGTATGTATGCATGTAGAAGCCCTGGTTTTTGATGTCCACGTGTGAATTATGCACACAGACCCACACACACACACCTGTGTAAAGGGGTTGTGCAACTGGGAGGTTGAACATTCTGGCCCTTGTGTTGAACAGAGGGAGTGCCATTGATAAAGCAGCTGTGGGGGAGGTTTACAAGTGCAAGAGGTGATGAGCAGTGTGAAGACACTTACCTAGTAAAGGTGACTGAGATTGCAAGAGTGGTTCCTGCTGAACCAGGGGAGTGAGAATAGAAGCCAGAGAGGAGGAGACAGGGAACTTGTGTGTGAGAGAACTGCATGGACGCAGGAGTGAGATTTTTACTTACCTGTTCAGTTTCAGCCGTCTCGCTTCAACCTCTTTTAGACTGGAAAACTTGAACAGATTAGGATGGAACCTGGGATTCTGAGTAACTCGGTACTCTTGGAACTAGCATATATCAGGAAATTTCCTGATTTTCACCTTTCCTGAAGGTGAAACTTGTATTATCCTTTTCTCATATAAGTTCATCCAGAAGTTTGTGTCCAACTGGTGTTGGACTCAAAACAGCAAAGCATCTGGTTGTGATACATGCAGGTGTTGAGATTGCAACTTAGTGATATCAGTTTTCTTTTGAGAGAAGTGGATAGTTACACACAGAGTAACTGTACTAATGGTGTCATTTCCAGAAACACAAATGGAGAACTGAAGTTTTGAAGTTAGCTTCAATTCAGTCTTTTCATAGATCTAGACTGAATTACAGTTTTCTATTAAGTAATAACTTACTGGTTTTTGCATAAAAATCCTGTTGTACTGAAGGTATTAAAGAGATGAAGTATTTTGGTCTCATCCTCTTTCCTTGGTTTGTGTGATGTCGACACATTTTCTCGATCTGACTCAAATCTGCATCAAATTCTGCTTTGACTGTAGAATTACAAATTTCCTTGTATCTTCTGTTGTGCTTATCACCTTAGTATCTCAGTACTCAACTAATTCCCCCCTTAAGTGACAAAACTCTCCTAAGACAAGGAAATCATCCTCCCATTCCACATGAAGAGTGAAAGATAAAACTATAGAGACTAAATCTGGTCCAGGTAGGATCTGATTTTTTTCAGGGTGTTGAGTTCAGTTGTCCTCATTTATGTTAAGTGCAAAGATGCAAATAAATTTAATGTCTGTTCTAAATCTATTCTACTTTTGCAAATCAAGCAGTCAGATTTTGAGAGATGCATCCCTAAAATAAAATGTAGGTAGTTGGTGTCCCCATTGTAACAGTATTTTTATGTAATTTATCTAGAGCCAAAAATAAATTCTGTGGCAAAAGCAGGAAAAAACATACTTCAGGACAGTGCTAACTTACTTCAGACTAGAGCAGTGTAAACCATTTTTGTTTGCTCTGTCATTTTAAACAGCCCCATTTTCCTGTGATCCTCTTGTCCATCCATTTTGTTCTGCGTGCCCCTGTGACCTCCCTCACTTGTGACAGTGTAACCATTTCCGTATTCTTTTGGTGAGGCAGAACACAGGATCAATCAGGTTGAGAACAAAAATTTACCTGACTTACTTTGGGCTCTTACCTGGCTCTTAGAAACAGCTGGACAGGCAGGGAACAAGAGATGTGCTCAGTAGCACTCACCCCAGGTATGAGTACTGGGGAAAAACTAACTCATTTTGCCCCTCTGCTTCCTTCTTCCATTATTCCAGGAAATCTTACATGTGTCATTTCTTCCCATTTACTCAACAAATGACACCAGATTCCTACAGGCAAGAATTCTAATTTTTTTTTTTTTTTGCACCATCCTGTTAAAAGCTTTTGCTTTCAGTTTGTCAGCTCAATCCTGATTTTTGTTGCTCGTTTCCATCTTGCTTTTTCATGAATTCCCATCAGCTGTGCTTCCAGGATGCTGTCTGGTCTGCCTGGTGCTTCTTTAATGGTTGTTTTGCTTCAGCCTCCAAAGACAATCTACTTTCTTGCCCCCACCATTGCTTCCTCTCCTCTTCCACATTACAAACAAAAGCACTTGCAGTGTGAACCCTACAGAGCTGGCAGAGGAGTGGCCTCAATGACCTAATGTCTCGTCTGTTCTCCTGCCAGCTGAGTTCAGATGTTGGTAACTATTTGACCTCTTAAAATCTAATCTGACCATACCCAGCCCTTTTCCTTGTTTACTTTTGCTTGTCTTACTGATCTTTGTTCAGTAAAATCTGATACGCATTTGTGAGGTTTGAAATACGTTTAACTCATTCTTTTCTTGCTGACACTTTTGGTGGTGCTGATTGTCAAGTAATTGGTGTTTTAATCAAGGTTGCTGAATACTATTATTAGAATAGCTCCATTTCAAAGGCAAAGCCTGTCTTCTACTGACAGTTAAAGAAATTCCATGCTAACTACCTAAAATCACACCATGGGTTTTGGCTTGCTGAGAAAACTCACCTGTTGAGAGCTCTTTTGTGTCTATTCCAGGCTGTTGCTTATTTTTAATAATAGTTAATTACTATATAAAATAACTTGAACTTTGAATAAAAGACATCTGTTCAGAACTACATTTATAAAATCAGACAAATACCTTTGCACAGCCCATTTTCAAACCAGGAATGCTGCTTTGTGTAAATAGATAACTTTTTTGACCATAGATGTCTTTGCATGAAAGAGAGAGACAGACTATCCTGCAGTTGCATCTTGAAAGATCTTTGAGATCCCTTGCATCTTGTACATTTCATTGTGCATTTTACCTGCTCAGTGGAGTGTTTCATTTGAAATGTTTGCACCAGCCTTCTCATGTCTCTTCTGAAATTACTTTTGAAAGCTGGCATCTCATATTTGAAAATCACACACTCAACATACTTCCAGTTTTTCATCTTAGTGGTTGGTCTGTACCAATGATTACTCCAAGAGTGGTCAAGTTAAGTAATGCTGAAACCCAGAGACACCATCTGAAGTGTAGGATGGGAGTAATTTGTCATGCATAAAACTTAATCCCAGTGAAGTATTCATTTTGTCACCTGAAACTGCAGAAAATCTGTATTTGCCAGAGCTTCAGGGTGGGTGAGATTTTTTTGTTTGTTTGTTTACACCAAGAATTGTGGTAATTCTGGATATTCCTGTTTTGCTGAGCTCCTTGTTTTCCTGTAGTGTAACAATGGATGGCCCAGTTTCAAGATTCACTTTACAGCAATTCTTCACTGAAATCCCAATGGCTAAATTAACCATTTAACATAACTGTCTAAACTGTAATATTTATTATAATCAGCTGTATTTGTAAATGTTTCCTACTTGACACTGAAGTGTGAATTTGTTAGCTCACTGGTGTGAAGGCAGTTTGTGGAATCCTAGCAGGAAAATCATAAATAGTGCCTTCAATCAGACAAGTGAACTTTTGCACCAGGCTGTTTCTCCAGGTTTATCAGTGAGCTCTTTACTGACCTTGTGTGTATTCTTCAGCTTTTATTTGCAGAGTGTAACTCTTCAAACTATTTACTAAACAAACCTGGGAGGAGAAGCAACTTTGTCTTTCTGTCCCTAGTCCCCATTCTCCTGGTTATAGGGAATGGGGAAGGGTTAAATGAGGTTTCAGTGTCAGAATCAATTAAGTCTCCTGCTGGTTTTCCTACAGATTTCTCCCGTGGCAGCTGAAACAAGCACAGTCTGTAATATTTTATTTCAGTACTGCTGAGCACTTCTGACCATGAGAAATGGGATGGACTGACTGTGCCATTTTGCTGTTTGCTGCTGTTGCCTCTCAGGGCTGTGGGCAGCAGGGAAATAAAGGCAAGGGCTGTCGGGTGTGCGGCTGCGTAAGCGGCTTAGCTGAGCTGAGCTTCTGCCACTGCCTGAAAACAGAACTGCCTACTTTTCCACTCCAGCCTTGCTGGGTTTTGCATTTTGGCTGCTTCCCTGGTGTCCTGCAGTCAGCTGCAGCAGGGACTTGTTTTATTTTAAAACAAGCAAGGAGGTGAGAAGGTGAACAAACTCATCTTTCGTGGAAAGGCCACTTAGGGTGAACTGTAAAGTGCCCAACTACAGGCTCATCAGATCTGCAGCTCTCAGAAATGGAAGTATCAAAGCACTTCCACTGCAGCTGTTTGTTAGGAACTCTTGGCAAAGATTTGATCTAAGTTTTCATCTCAGTGTAAGAAAGAAATTTTTACAGTGAGATTAGTCATTCACTGGAACAACCTCCCGAAGAACATGGGGGAGTCCCCATAAGTAGAGAGGTCATTTCTGCAGTTGGGCAGGGTGCTGGATAACCTCATCAGGGCCGCTTCCCACACAAAAGGTTGGACCAGACAATCTTTTGTCATTCCTTGGCTGCTCTGTGGTTCTGTGAAACTGTTTGTTTGGGTGAAGCGACATAGACCAGAAATGCCAAGGTGGAGATGCAGCTGCTGGTGGACAGCACATCCAGGATCTCTCCAGTGACTTCTGCAGTGTATTACATTTGTGTTACCAGACCTAAAATACTTTTTGCATTGGAAGACTCCTCCCCATTTTCTGTATCCTGGACTAGGTGTTCAGCTTTGTGGGGGAGTAGGGGAACAGCCTTTTAAATCTTCCATGAACAAAATGTGGGACATGTTGGATTCTGTAGGGGATCTGTCAGTTATGAACGAAGTTTTCAAGAGCTAACTTTATTTTATTCTGTGTATGCATTTGACACAACTAAGATAGATTGCATCTTCAAATGCAGTTAATTGCATACACAAATTTGACACATCACTTTGGCACGTGACTTTTAGGAACTTCAGTATGAGCATCCTCTGAATTGCTTTTGTTAGATGCATTTTTGTGCTTCCCACTCAGGCAGAATGGATGTTTTACTGACTCACTTCATAAGGAGTAGAAGAGCAACAGTAGAATTGTTGGTTTAGTTTTGGGAGCTGCTCTAGTGTTTTTACAGTGCTGGAAAGTGCGAAAAATTGTTTATAAGTATGACCTGCTACTGGTAGGTATGGAATTATGCTGTGTGATTGATCAGCTGTGACTTAGAGCTTCACTGTGATCCTTATTTCCTCATAACTGACAGTTCGAATTAGATGTTAGTTCATCTTCCAGTGTTTTCTCCATGATGATGTTCAGGATGCCTCCATCCTCCAGATCAGTGTGCTTCCTTTAGGAAAACTGACAGCAATTTAAGGATTTCTACTGTTCCTTAGTAGTTGATTGGAAGGGACCATAAGTAAAATTGTTGGATTAGAGGCACAAGGGATGCAAAACCATCTCTTTGAGAGGCTGACTTTGGTGGCAAATACAGTCTGGAGAGTTCACATTTCCTTTCTGTGGCCGTCCTGGGGAGCAGAGGAGGAGAGGGACAAAGCCAAAGGGCAGAGCTCAGAACTGCATCAGCCACATCAGGGGGCTGATCCCCAGGAAAGGGTGGGTGGCAGTGGCAGGAAAGGAGGAGAAATGCCTTGACTCCTCTTCAAGGCTGAAGTCCAAACATGTTTTGCTATACCTTAAATGTGTAAATGAGCTTTGTGGATAGGTTTGTTCAAATCCTACTCAGAAAAAAAAATTAGGTGCAATGCAGTAAAATAACTGTGTGTCTTCATGTGTTTGGAAATTCAGGTAAAGTTATGTCAGAAATAATGGATGTGGGTGTTAAGAGAGGAAATAAAAGTATTTAGTATTTAAAATTTACTTCTTTTTTTCCCCCCTGGTTTGTAGGGCTCTTTACCCTTCTGTTTTACTGCAGCTGCTCTGTGGATTCTGGTGGTGTACAACTCTCTGTATGCTCTCTTTATGCAATTCCCCAGTGTGACAGAAAACTTAATAAAATCTCTAAAGGAGTTGTGCCTCATTATCTTTTGCCTGGTTACCATATAATTCAATAAGATGAAATATGTGTTTATGACTCTTTCATAACTTCTGTGCAATTTGATTTTTGGTTGACTGGAAAATCCCATTAAAACATGCTCTGAAATGTTGTCATATATGCATTGCTTCAGGGGAGGACAGGCAGGGTGGAAATTTATATTAAAGCATGCTGACAGTGCATAAATGCTTGGAAGAGAAGGCTTTGTTTGCACATTTCTCTAGCTTATTTTACCACTAAACAAAGGAATTAATTTTTATTGGTTTGGGGTTAATTTTTCTAAATTAAGTGGGGTGTTAGACGTTGGCCTACCAAACAAGTGCTAACTGTATGGGGCAGAATGTTGCCTCATCACAGAAAAACAAAATAAACTTCATTAAGTAGTAGTCTTACGTTTGCTATAAAATTATTGCACACAAATGTGAAATTACCTAGGTTCCTTTTTTACTGTAAAAATGTACATTCTGAGATCTAGAATCTTTCTGGGGTTTCTTAATAGCTGCTTGAAAAATACTGGTAGTTTAGAGGTGGTCTGATTTTTAAAAGTAGCTGTGGCTGCTTGCCTTTCACAATATTGTAATAATTCCAAGAAAAACTTTGGTGAGTTGAGTGAAACCTCTTTCAAATGTATGGAATTGCTGGGTCTCTCTTTTTCTGTGAAAAGAGCAGCCTTGAATATTGGGTACAGATTAATAGAGTTGGAGGCTGAATCTTGTACAGCCAGTTTGTGTTATTGGAAAATCTGTAAAGGTATTATTTGTGACACTTGGGTCACGGTTTTGCTTTATAAGCTGTGTTGGGGAAGGAAGTATCTGTAAGAGTTTCAGAGCAGGATAAGTAGTTCATTGTTAGCTTTGATCTTATGACCTTTTCTGAGCAGACAAACAGTGGACCTGTAATGAAATTACTTTTTTGTGAATGGACTGTGCCCAGAGACTGTTCCTTGGCCCTTCTCTCTCATGTCTAGGGAGGTGTAATCTAAAATAAAGGTAGTACTCTACTTTTTTTTTTCCCCTTCCCTACCATATATGCTTTTAAAAGGCAGAAAGCACTGTTATACTGTACTTTCTACTTATTATGAATGCTTTCATGTGTTGATTTGGGAGACCAGAAACAATGAAAAAGAGAGATTGTAGGTAGTGAGTAGGATCTTTAAAGAGACCACATGCCATCTATCAACTCAATTTCTGGTTGTGTCATGGTATTATGTGCTGATATTTACTGCCCTGGTCCTAATCCAGTTTTAAACCACTTTGGAGAGGAACTGGTTGTAGTTACCCATTTCACACTGGGCACTGGACTCCTCTCCTTTCACAGCCATGCAGTTAACAATAAAAGCTACATCTGCAGAATTGTGTTATAGTAATCACCAAATCTCACCCTCATTTATTGATTTCCTGTTTAGTTGTTTTCATCTATTTCTGCTTTTGTCCTGGACAGCATCCTGTGGCAGCAAGTTCCACGAATTACACACTGTGTGAAATGTCAGGTCCTTTGGCTTATTTACATCCCTGTCAGCTGAGGTCAGTGGGTAGTTTTGACAAAACTCCAGTTTGTCCTGTTGTGAGGAATAATGTTTGGCTGCCATGTGTTGCATGTGTTACAGATAGATCAGCTGAATCTCTGCCTTCTCTGGACTCAGAGCTTTGTTACACAGTGATGATTTAAGCACAAAGGATATTTCCCTTCTTCCCAAATAAGTAGTAATGTTATTTTTTCATCCCTATATACAATGCAGTTTTCAGCTGAAGTTGGAAGCTGCTGACTGTCCCTCAGTTTGTTGTCTGTAAAGCTTCAGGAGATGGTCTGAACTATAAAATCAAAGCTGGTTTGTTTCTAATCTAGAGAACAGATGCAAATGTTTCATTTGTATGAAAACAGGGACGGAATAGGGGAGGAAAATAAGGTGAGTGCACATTCAAAGCTCCTAATTTAGGGAGGCTGTGAGTGAAAACACTCAGCAGTATTCTGATACAGTTCATGTGGGTTTTTTTTCTTTGAAAGTGCTAGCAGGTCCATTGATTATTTGATCTTACTCTAAATTTTAAAAAATATGTGATAGATATTTAATAAGCAGCTGTCACTTTACTAGTATACCATAGGATCTTATCAATACATCATTTAACACTTCAACCAGCTGTAAATGTGTAGCAAAGGGATCATGTACTTTCTCTGGCTTATTATGTATTGACTTTGTGTGTTACTTTATGATTTTAGAAGCTGGTAACATTTTGGAGAGGAAGTTTTTGGAAGTATCAGTAATGGTGATCATAAACTGGATGTTAATTTTGTGATCTGTTATTGCTCTCCTTAGGGGTGTGTGGGAAGAATGTGCTTTTTCTGTTTGGGGAGGTGAGGGCTGGCTGGGTTGTCTCGTAGTTCCTGGATTAGCTGGCTCTGTGTCTCTTTTTCTGGTGTTTCTGAGAAACTGCTCCAGTATTTCAGGTTTTTAGCCTTAGACTGGGCCCTGTGCATTAGTAGGATATAATTTTCACTTCAAGAACATAATCTTTGAAGACAAAAGACAAGCACATAGACTGCTTCACAAATCTCTTTGATTCTGCTGAGATTTTTTTGAGAGGTTTTATTGTTTCGTTTGGTTTTTAGTTTGAAGGAGAGCCTCACATTACCTTTGTTTCTGTCAACTTACTTATCAGAGTACTTTTGTAGCCTCACAGAGAGTTTTTCCCAAACATTCACTATCGCCCCATAACAACTTTGGCGCTTTACTGAGAAATCATTTTTACAGAGGTTCCTTCCTCAGCTTACTGCTGTGAGTGTGGCCATACAGTGTATGGGTGTATCACTGGGTGTATCTGCAGTAGCATTTTGGTTCAGATTAGGAATTCTCCAGTTGTCACTACTTTACTGTGCTTTGGTTTGCATTGCAGAAACATTTCAAAACACTCAGGCTGAGATATTTTTGGGTGAAGGTAAACCAGAAGATAAACTCCAAGAGGTGCAGTCCCACTGCCACACAGTGCTCAGCTCATGAAAGCAAATTAGAGCTGCCCCAAAGTAGAATTCTTGACCTGTGTTGTGTAAGTGTTGTGTCCTCAGCACTAACTATTTAGCTCTTCAGGTGCACTCCTAGTGCTCTGCATTCCTAGCTAATGTGGGTGTAGTCAGGGATAGAGATCATTATTATGCACTTAGAGGTTATTATTCATGGCCACTGTAATTGCTTCAGATAAAGACTGCAGCTATTCAGGCCTAAGTTAGAATAGATGATATCCAAGTGGCTGACAAGTTGGATTTGTCAGCTGGCACCCGAACACTAACTAGGTCAGGGAGCACCAGATCTATAGTGAAGCTGTGCTCCTGTCTCTGTTACCTTTTCACCTTTCCCACTATTAATCTGACTTCCCCTCCATTCCCTAGCATGCTTATCCTTGTTATCCAACTGCTGCCCCAAGTCACAATATTCTGACATCTCACACGTGCTGCCACCGCTCTTTCTCTCTTCTCATCTCTTTAAGCTACTTGAGTTGCCCCCTTGCAAAGGGCTGTGGAGCTGTGCCTGCTCCTGGACGTGGTGTTTGTTTCCATGGTGCTTTGCCCACTTTCTGCTGGCAAAATAGATAATGATTTCCATCTGCCAAAGGCACGTGACTGCTGAGATAACTGCTGCAATTGGTAAACCCATCTTCACTGCACTGAAGAGCATTAATGGGTTTTCTCTGTTCTTCTTGGTCATTGATTTTCATGGAAAATGTGTGGGAGCAAGAAAGAAATCCCAGTGTCAGATTTAGTTAAAAGGTACTGGCAGAGGAACAGAATGTGGAATAGATAAGTGACAAGGAACAGAATTTGCAATAGAGAAGTGACATAGCATCAGTTTCGTGTCCAAACAAAATCAGGATAAAAACACATCCTACTGTGAAAGCTTTATTTAATTGTTCATCATTCTCACTTGAAAAAGGAGAGGAATTGGTTATTGTTATATCAACATTTCAACAGATTATCAAGTTAAATGCTCTAAATTTGAATTCCTAAGGCATAGGAGATTGTATAACCTAAATCAATGTGTTCTGACAGTAGCTTTCAGCAGAGTGAGGTGTCTGAAATTCTACTCTACAGGCTGCTCGGAAAGGCATGGTCTCTTGAGGGTTTGTGGAATTCTGGTTTCCACATAGATGGTTATGTAAGTGTTCAATTATGGCTCCCAGGAACTGCCCCACATGGTCCCCAGGCGTTTTAAAACAATGCAATCCACCAAAACTCTTCCTCTCTGTAAAGAGTTTTGTTACTTCTCCTGCCAAAGGTCTTCCTGGTCAAGATGTATCAGGAGAATGCTCTTGTTTGGTTTTTAAAGGGGGGGGAAGGAAGAGATATCTTAGTTTATAGCAATTCCCCCTTTGAACCTCTGTAAGTATCCAAAAAATAACCAGCCAGAATATTGCCACAGCTTAAACAGAACAAAGAACACTGAGCGAAGAAGGGGTAATGAAGTTGAGGCAGAAGCTCAGACTCAGTTTCTCCAGCTGCACTTCTGTCCAGCTGCAGTCCTGAGGAGCTTCCTTCTCTCTGCTGTCAGGGTGCTCTTGTGACCTGTGCGTGCTCATTCTGTGAGCAATGATCTGTTCCACTGGGTTTAGGGTGCAGTGGCAGCCTGTGAAGTACAGGTTCCTCTGAGTGATCTGGTCTCCGCTTTTTGGGTGCTTAAATTAATGATGGTGTTTTATAATGCTGTGACCAAATAGCATATACAAAGCAGAAGATTTTTCAGATCTCTGTTTTACTCTTATTCTTGTCCCATGTGGTCTGAGGTGGGAAAAATCTTTTGCGTCCTCGTCTGGCAGAGCAGTTTCCAAAGTGTTCCCTCCCTCTTTATTCCCACCAAATTCCCTGGAAAACCTTGCTCTTGCAAGCAAACTGAACTTAATAAATACAGGGTTGTCCCATATCCTATGGAATTCCTGTTCAGAGAAAAATCAATCTATTTTTCCAGCATTTGAATCAGTGTAAATTCTTTGGTAAGCTTTTCCTGGGGAGAAAGCTCTTTGGAAGTAGATAGCAGTAAAAGAAATTGTAGTCTTAGCAAGCATGTTAAATACATGTGGTGGGAGTGGGATTTTTAGGTAGGCATATAATGCATTCTGTATAAATGGCTGTCACATAATTAAATAGTACACAGGAAGTCAGATTGATAATATTTTAATATTGCATCTAAACAAACCTCCCCCAGGAGTGTTCCAGCTGCTGCATTGCACCTGGTTTGGGGCTGAGGAGCTAGAACAGGGGTGTTTATTTTTAGACTGAATGTCTGCTGATGTTCTGGCTAACAGTGTCCCTGGAATGGACCTGCTTTCATTAAAAGCTCCAGAAGAACCTAAATATTGTTAACTTTAAGAAATCATGTAGCTCTTTGGCTTCATGAATTGTCCAGATTAGAAAACTAAAGTTAACAGCTGTGCCACTTGTCAGAGTTCTGTTGCAGAATGGAAAAAAAAAAGCCACTTCCCCCTTCCCTACCTGGATGCTGTCATGTACATCCCAGCTGGGAGAGGAGCAGGGACCTTGCAGTATTTTAAGTCCCTTTTAACACAGCAGGTGAGAAACTAGGTGAGGGAAAATACTGCTGCTGCTTTATATTAGCTTTACTTTTCCTTCCCTTTCTACTCCCTTCCCTTAAAGACTGGCTTTGTTCTCGATGTTCTGTATCCTTGGAGCAAATGCCAGTGAGGGAGAACAGTGCAGGCAGTTTGTGTGCCCTCAGCCACATCCTCTGTCCTTTCATGGTACATGCTGCACACAAGCTGCCATTAAACTTGGAGCCAGGAAATGTAGCCAGTGGAGGTGTGTGCCTGCCAGCCAGAGATGGTTATCCTAATAAATGCAACAAAATCCTGCACAATCACTGTCTTAAGACAGCAGCTTTTAATGCCTGAAATTAGTTACCTTCCCAATTGAAGAGATTGCCACTGCTGGAATGTGATTACCAGCTTTGGAAATATGTATACAAATGTTATATGCTTTATGCTTACAAATAATGTATGCAAGATTTGGGTACTTTGAGAATTGAGACAGAGGATATTTGGGTTAGTTGTGGAAAGGAATGTACAGCTTGGTTGGTTATTTCAATATTAGTTCCTCTTCCATACAAGGTGTTTCTCCTTGGTAAGAGGCTGCAGGCTGTCGGTGGTGAGCAGGGTCCTGCTGTAAATAGCAGAGGTGGTGTTGCTGTGTCTCCTGGGCTCTCTCACAGGCTTTAGAGCTCAGCATTTCCCACTGAGTCATTATAGTTCCTACCAGAAGTGTGTGGTTCATTGTCTTTTGTTTTGTTTTTTAAGCATTCTACTGACAGCCGAGCAGGCAGTCAGGAAAGGTCGTGTGTTGGTTGGATCAGCTGCTATTCATTCAGAATTGGACACTCAGCAGGGGTGTAGGGCTGTCCACTGTGCTGTCACATATCTAAGGTGATGTATAACCTTATAGAAGAGGGATTCATGAAACAACAAATTTTGGTGTTTCAATAAGGTTTGTGAAGACTTAAAAGCAGGAAACTAAGAATTGGACAGAGGAATAAATGAGTCAGTAGTAAGTCAGGATGTTCCTGTGGTGTGACCAGCCCTCTTCTGCTTTATTAGCTGGCTTATGACAGTAAAAAAGATTTTTGTACTTGTCTTTGTTCAATCCCTTCTTCCAAGCCACTTTGAACTATTTAGTCAGTTTGAACCAAGAGTGTCAGAGTAGAAGACTAAAGTATAATTAAACTCCTTCCCTTTAGGGGAAGGGACTGTTAATAGAGGGTGAGGCTGTGATTCGTGGGAGCTTGGAACTGAAGAAGTTGGAGAGGAAAGTCAGGAGAGCATAGAAGAAACACATTTTTCAGAGAATGGGCATTAATTAGTTCCAGGGAGCTCTGAATACTTTGTGAGTGCTGTAAAAATCTGATGTGGATTGGTGAAGGGAAGTTTCTGCACTACAACCACTGATGGAAAAGGTGTATTTGATATTTCCTAGAGAAGGACATACTGTTTTCTTCTGTAATGAAGGAAGTAAAATGAAACATAATTCGTGTTCTGCAGCCACTTCAGCAACTCTTTATTTTGTCACTAGCCCCTAATACAATTTCCTTTGGAGAAATTAAAAGATATTTTGCCTTCTCTGTTTTCTTTTTTCTTCTCCCTGTGTTTTCCCCAGTTTCCCAACCTGTGTGTCAGTGTTCTGGTGTTCATTCCCAGAGAACATGATATGCCAAGTGCCAGGTGCCAAGGCAGAGGCAGTGACTTGTTCTGCTCCTGGTGGGAAACATCCCAAAGTCCCATTTTTCCTAACACAGTTCCAAGTAGGCAGAGCCATCAGAGGGGTTGTGACTCATGGATGTGGATGCTTGTGTTCTGGCTTGTAGGTTTTTTTTTATTTTGAATGTTGTAGAAATTCACACTCAAGTTTTGTTAAAAGGGTGAAACTTTAAGGACTGAAATTTATTGCAAAAAAAAAAAATTAGCCCCATTCAAGAGGGGAAACATAGGAAAGGTTTGTTTAGTTCACTGCATTGCTGCCACTTGACAGAGCAAGGGAGCACTCCTGGGGGCTGCCTCTTCTATTGGTGTGTGTTTATTTGGGGGGCTCTTGCTAAACCAGCTGTCTGAAACTGCTGGGTAATAAATGGCAAAAGAAAATAATAATGCAGCAGATGAAGAAAATAGGCCACTAGCCAAGTCTTTCATGACCTGTTTATTTTAGTAAGTTTAGCAGTTTTTTCATCACAGATATTTGAGTTGTGACAATGTGACTAGTCATTAAATGACACTAATTTTATTTTTTTTTTCAAGAAGCAAAGGGCAAAGGTCATTTGTTTTGGCATAGAGTAGTCTGCCAAGAACAATTCTGGTTATTAGAAGAGGTTTTATATATATATATATATATATTCTGAAAAAAAATTAGGTCCTCTGCTTCTGTCAGCCTACAATTCTTGGTAACAACAAGCTAAACACTGTGGTGGTGAGATTTCAGAGTGCCTTAATGTCTGCTCTTTATTCACATTTATTTGCCTTTAAGAGATCTGATGAACTGGCTTTAAAATCAATTTGCTCCTTCATCCCACATCTTGTAGTGCCACTCCTACAGTACTGTAGCAGGCTGGGATGTCTTCATGGAGCACCACTCACCTCAGCACTGCAAGTGCTGCAGTCTGCTCTTGCATGACAAGTTATAGTGTTGGGCAGGCCAGGCTGGAAACATAAACTTTCCCTCTTTGTTTATTACAACAGCCCTGGCCAACCTTTTTTACAGAAGGGTTTGTTTCTGAGGGTTTGCATTTATGGAAAGTGAGGACATCTGGGTGGTGTGATGTGTTGATGTGTAACCTGGCCTCTGAAGACTGGTGCTAACCTTTAGGAGCAGGTAATTTATTAATAAAAACCCCTTTAACCTCGTGCTGTTCTACTAACTTGATTAGGCAGTTGCACCTTCCTCTTACTTTGCTGAAAGCTTTTGTTTTCCTGACTTTTCCCATACTAAAAAAGACTCCAAGGAGCTGCACTACTTTTGCTTCCTCCAGATGCAGTTCATGTTGGCTCTCTGCCTGCTGGGTGCAATGAGCTTCAGGCACTTTCTCAACTGAGAGCATCTCCTGTCTGTTCTCTTTCCAAGATGAGGTACAAAGTACATGTGAGTTCTTGTAGGGCAGGTTGGGATCTTCTCATGTAGTGCAAGTTCCTTTGCCAAATGGTAGATCTTGTTCTGCCCTTGAACTTTATGCAGGCATCCTGTTTTAATCAGTACCCGACTCTGAATGAATTTCCATGTGTTCATCCTGATTTCAAAAGATCTGATCTATAGGCTAAAGATAATGAGTTGACTTGATGATCTCTGCAGAGTGAATTTAAGTCTTAGTCAAGGTATAAGTAATTACAGTAATACCTTTAAAGTTCAATTAGGCAAAAAAGGTTGCATTTTGTTTGAAATAATCCACACCCTCTTATTTCATATTAATGTTTTTGATATTCTGAATTTGAAAAGCCTTGAAAATCGTTAAACCATTTCAGAGGTTATCTTTTTCTTGGATAGTGTTCCTATACTACTGAAACCAGCCTGCATGCAGTACTGGTACAACTCTAAAGAGGGATTAGTTTTGATCATGGAGTTTTGAATACTGATGTATTTGTACCAGTATTTGGGAATCAAGAGAAACTTGTCCAAGTTGATTGTAATTTGCAAACTCATTTGGATATTTCCTCTTTTGTTTACAGGCTTGATATTTGCAAGTTCCCTGCCTTGACAGCAATCACCATGGATAGTGGTAAGTTTAACCTACCGTTGAGTGTGCATTCTCTATTATTTCCTGTGAAATGGACAGTAACACACCCCAAAACTGTCTTCTGCTCATAATCCCAGTCTCTTTGCACAAAAGATGCCCTCTGGCACTGAACTGGCTTTGATGTTACAGATGATACTGATCTTTGCCTGCACTTGGCTGAACTGGAGTCAAGCAGCTGTTCTGACAGAACAGCTTTTACTTGCAGACCATAAAAATCACCACAGACTTACTGTGGCCCTTTGACAGCTGGCTGCAGAATGAAGACCACAGAGCTGAATTTCCAGCCTTGAATACTTGAAGTGTTTTAACTGTTCTTAAGCTTGTCTCTGTAACTCCTGATTCTCAGAGCAGAAGTCACTTTTTAAATTTTATAAATAAAAGCACAAATCATTTTTCTCCTTCCAGCCCTATTCAAACGAAATGGATATATTAAGATGACCTACAGAAAGATTTAATAGCAGCAGCAGCTTCGAATTTAGAGCTAAAATGTATATTTTTACTATTTAGTAGTGATTTTAGTCTGCTTAGATGTTGGTAAGAAGTCAGAAAAGGAATAGCCCTCTCAATAGAGCTGGTTTTGGTGTCCAGGCTGCCCCAGGCTTTGCTTTGGTGGCACTGCAGTGTCTCAGAATACTTTTCCCACACTGCTGCTCCCTGTTCCCTCTGTCACTACAGACCCAAAGCCTGTTTCCTTTCCCTGTGACAGCTTCAGCTGGCAGGCTGCAAAATATTTATCCTCTTGTGTCCGTGCCTGGCTCCAGTTCTGATTGAATTTCACCTTGCTGGAGTATCCCTTCACTCCTAGCATAGCAGGCAGGCTTTCCACAGGATGTGTAATGAATTGATCTGACTGTATTGTTCTCTTCAGTAATAATAAGAGAAACTAAGTCTTTGGAAGCTTTCTGATACATAAAAACTTGGTAAAAGCCAATTATTACAGTTACATACAGAGCACAAGCATGTCTGAATACATGATGTATTCAAGCACATTAAATTTGGTAGCTGTATAACTTCATCCGTATCCTACAAAAATTGGGGGAGTAGAAGAGGCTTTGGATGATTTGTGTCTTATATAATGCAAAAATAACCATTTTGACTTTTTTTAATCCTTTATTTGCTGGTTAATCTCCTTAACAAGGTGAAAAAGTGACTTACCTTGCTTTATTCCTACCACATGCAAGTCTTCCCTGATTATGTTCATCTCCACAGTCACAGCTGCAGTGAACACAGCCATGCTGTGGCTTAGCTGGGTGGGCATCCAACCCAAGTGGGCTTTTTCCACACTCCTACCCAACTATTGCTGAATACCTACACGATTATGGTCCTGGAATACTAAGAAGTGAGAGTGGGTTCTGCAATACAATTCCATTATCTTTTTTATAAGGTTCATCAGGCAGTACCTGATTCTCATTAAATCCCTGTATTTCAATTGCAGGTTTTTGTTTCCTTGATACATTTGTATTGACTTCTCAATAGAATTTGAAGTCACTGGGATTATGCAGAGCATTAAAAATGTCACATCCAAACAAACAAGTTAATATACTTCATTTTTATTTCCAGCCGTGCAAGGTCAAAAGGCATTCCTGGTCTGGACTAGCCAGAAATTGTTGTTTCTCAGATACATTCATAATTCATATGGGATGCAGTTTATTTTCCTCAGCAGGCTTTTTGTGTCTCTGTAGTATGTGCATTTTGTATACTGTGAGAGAAGGCAGACCTTCTGAATATGAATTGATAAATAAAAACTTTGGGGGTTTAAACAGCCATATATTGTCCATTCTTGGACTGAATTAACATTTTGCTGTTCTCCATCAATACATTTCAGAAATGTATGATTTATCTCCTTTTGGAAAACTAAAGTATTACCTATAAACAATGTGTACCAAATGCAGTATTTCTTAACATAGTAGCTTTTAAACCTTTATTCTTTTTGGAAATTGGAAAGTGCATGCAGAAACAAGTATTTGTATTTTGTTTCTGAGAGACAGCATCTGTAAATCAGGGTATTTTCAGCAACCTGCAGTTCCCTGTGTTTCTTTTCCCTCTGCATCCAATACAAAGCTGTCATCACTTCTCTCATTGCTCTTTTCGGGGATGGACTCCATCTGTGAAATGAAATCCCCTAAGTTTTATCTGCTGGAGGAAGGGAAACTTAATTTATAGTGCATTATCTACTCTTCAGTGCCTCTACATATGGGCACTCTTAGGAGAGTCTGGCCTGACACTTGTTCCCTTCAGGAATGCCCACAAGGAGGTGGGGGAAGTAGGAAAAGCACTTGCAGTCCATCCCCAGGCATGGCTGTGTGCTGCATTCCTCATATGGATGAATCCTTCAGCTTGAGGTGATCACTGAGGCATGAGGCTGAAAGAAACCAAATTATTCAGGCCTAGAGAGAAGTGAGGGGAATTGTGTGGGAAGTGGGAAAAAAAAAAAAAAAGCCATCTTTTATTCTTTCCTTTTTGAAGAGATTTCTGAATATTAATTTCTATGTTATTCAGTCGATGAGCTTAAACAATAGGAGATGTCCTTGTGCTCACCTGTGGTGCTGAAGAAAACCAAATTTGCAGTAGGTGCAGTTGCAGAGCTGGATGCACTGAACCCCTGCCCATCCTCATGAGCAGGGTGATTTGTGTGATGCATGCATGTAATGTATTCAGCTGGAAGCTCAGGAGTCAGTGGTGGTGTGGAATTCAGTCTTCACATCTTCATATAACCCTTTGCAAAAGGAGGATCACTGTCTAATGGTTTGTAACCAAGTTGTGACTGACTGACCCTGGCTGGAGGCCAGGTGCCCCCAAAGCTGCTCTGTCACTGTCCCCCACCATGGTCTGCACCACAGCTCCAGGGGAATCCCAGCTCTGGCACCTGGAGCACCTCCTCCCCTTCCTTCTCCACTGGCACAGGGTCATTTTCTGGCAGCTTCTCACACCCCTGTAGCCTGGCCATGCAGATCCATTACCACAGACACTAAACAAGCTGAGATTAGCTATGCCTAATTATGCTAATCAGTGCTGGCAAATGCCAGCACATCGTTCTAAAGCAAAAACACAGTTTCCTCGCTGCCCTCCTTTTTTAACATTAAAAATCAGACAATTAAGGGGAAAAAACACCCTTCACACTAACTGCAAATGAAGCAATGCACAAATTACTGTATAGGCCAAGAAAGGGCTACAGATGCCATAGTGTGGCAGTGCATTGAATCATTATCCCCTCTTGCTGGCACTCAGAGAGCAATGTAGCACTGACTTGATGTTCCTGCTTCCTGACCTGAAATACCTGGAAAATTCCTGCATCGTGCACTGCAGATGTACCTCCTGGGTAATTCAGGCTGATGGATTTCAAATGTTACTGCATATGTAAAAATCATGGGGTCAGAGAGTTTGATGGAAAGCTGGAACATCAGAAGAAAAGAGATTCCAGCTCTCCTCCTTGTACAGCAAACTAAGGGAAGCAATGAAGGATACCTATGTCAGAATGTTGGTTGCCTTTTAGGTTTGTTTCATTTGGTTCATTGAATAAAGTGAGGTTTTCTGTATGGTTCAAAAAAAAAGTAGAAAGAGGCTACTTCCCCACACCCTTAAAAGAGCACCCATTTCATGGCTGGGAGTTCTGGAGTAAGAGAGCAAGTCTGCTTCAAAGTTGCTTATGAAAACTTACAGATTTAAACATTGATAAATGCAGCTGTCTAGTGTTTGTGACTCTGGGACTAGTCATAAATATTTATATCAAAAGCTTCAGAGCATTCTGGCTGTGATGCCCTCAGGCAGTTGCAAATATAATTTTGGATATTGACAAGCAGGATTTGTTTGTTTTGTGTCAGCTTGAGCTGATCATGTGTCTGTCCCTTCCAAGGACTCTTCTTGGGTACCAGCTTCAGTCTTGTTTCATCACACATGACTATGGTGCTGAATTGAGGTCTGTGCATTTATGACATTTTAGCAATGGCTACTGGAACTGTAGGCCCAACTATTTATTACCACAGTGTGCAGAACGAGGAAAGGCCTTTTATCATATCAAATAAAGGGGAAGACTTTGAAAAAACTTTTTTTCTCAAAGGCATATTTTCTTGGAGCAATTCTAGCATGAGGTTTTGGGTATCTATTTTAGTAGTGACCTTTGTTGACTCTCCTCTTCTTATTCAGTGTTCTTAACAGAGGACAAAGCCAACTCTGTGTTAAAAAGATACCCAAGAGCCAACACTTTTCTGGAAGAAATAAAGCAAGGTGACATAGAACATGAATGCAGAGAAGAAATCTGTAGCTATGAAGAAGCAAGAGAAGCATTTGAAAATGAGGAAAAAACGGTATGTTTTGCTGTGTATGTAAAGATGGGTGGGTTGTATTTACACTGAACCTTTGGGTGGGTGTGTGCTTGTGTGTTTTCCAGCATTGCATTAGATTTGGTTTTTGCATGGGGAAATTGTGATTTAGTGTTCAAAGTGGCACAGTGAGCCTTGCAGATTTCTTCTGAAATTTACACAGGTGACACATTCCACTCTTCAATGGCTGAGGTCCACACCAAAAAATAACAGTGTCTTAAGGCATACTGGGCATTTTAAATTCTTAGCATCTTTTTGATGGTGTTGATGTGTATCTCACATACAGCTGGGGAGATGGATAAGGCTGGCATGAGAATTTGCTGATTTATTAAAATGAAGTTGTAGCCCATGTGGTGTCTCTTCAAAGCTGCTTCTTTCTGAAGCTGTAAAGTGCCTGTACACATGAGTTTTTACCTCCCAAACTTGACTTGGTGTGACTATTTCTAACAATAGCTTACTGTGTAATTAAAAATAATGTGTGCAATGAGACAACTTGTATAAAATTCTACCACAGTATCACTTCTGCTTTTTGTTCCAACCACTAGAGAAAACATAACCTAAACCTGTTGTCTCTCAGCTTCTGTCTCCCATTTAGGAACATTTTATGCTATGGTCATTAGCATTTCCTTTGCAGAGGTATTTGGGAAGTAGTAAAATAGAAATAATTACATTTCTGCCACAAATGGTGAAGGAGCTTCTGATAAGTCCTGACCTTTTATCCATTTCCACAACTGTATCCCTTTTCCCTGGCTGCTGTTTTCTGCTGTGGGGAGTTGCTAATAGGCCAGGCTCTGCTGATGTGCAGTGGTGCCTGACCAGCCTCATTTACTTGGGCTTTATTTAGTGCACTGTCCCCCAGCAGTATCCATCCACACAGCCACTTAGTAATACTTAACATCTGTGGCCCAGGGGAAGGGAATGGATGCAGTGGACTGGGAACATGATACAGTACATCCAGAGAAACACAGGATCAAAGCTTTCATAGTACAGACAGACTGGAATTCAAATAGGGGCTGTAGCTTATTTATCTCATGATGACTTTTTGTCTAATCTCTGTATTTTTTATCTTGTCTGCTTGCTTCTTTTTCTGCACTCTTCTGGGCAGGTCTGCAACACGCAGATTTGTAATATTAAAGGAATATTGAGCAGTTCCCTCAAGTTATTTTTGGTGCATGAGTTTTTAATTAGTATTGTGTATGCCAAGTGTGCATACATGCCGTGTGCAGAACGTCCAAGGCTTGAGGATTTTGACAGATTCAGAATTTTTATTATTCAGAATTATTATTTAAAACTTGAAATTTAGTTATAAAGATTAAAAAAAACCTATGATGTTAGGCTAGAGCCAACGGGGAAGAATTTTCAGGACTTTGTGGGTAAAATAGAATGTGAAATTCTGTGTTGACAAATGTAATGCATGTGGAGGAATTGGGAACATCCATTATAATATATGATTGGCTCTTAACAGAATTCAGGAACAAGATCTGAATTTCAATCTTTGAAGACTTCAGTTTGATGATGAGCAGTCAAACAAAGCCAAAACAAAACCCCTGAGTTCTAAGAATCTAAAATAAGGAACAGGGATCAAAATAAAGAGCTTACCTACATCTTGAGTGTGGGTAAGCTCTCATCTCCCTATCCCTTTAAAAGCAGATTAGTTGGTGAGGAAGGACCAGAGGAGTGTGACGATTTATCAAAGATACAGAAAGACTTGTGTAACAACAATAGATCATAAAATAATTGGATCAGGGAATATGTGGTGATGTCTGTGAGATGAAGGCTGAGCTGAGGTCAGTCACTTGCCATCCTTCTGATAGCAGAGCTAGGAGGGCCTCAGAGGAAACTGGAAAGGTGCAGGTTCAAAGCAAATAGAAGTCTCTCCTCACCACAGCTAATGGAGCTGTGGACAGGATGACTCAGATCCTAAAAGCTTGTACAGGTTCAGAGAACAGTGATGTAAATGAAGGAAAGATAAATCAGTCTGGAACCCTTAATTAAAAGGAATCAACTTTGGCTAATGGAAGTTCTTGAGATACAAATATGTGAAATCTGGGAGAGTATCCCTGCCTGCTTGTGTTTGAACTCTTTCAGCAGTCTCTAATGGTTACTGTCAGAGAGAAGTTAACAGATGAGGTGAGCCCTAGGTGTGATCTTGTAAAGCTGTTTATGGTGGTGCCTGTAGCCTGCAGGCAGCACTGTATGTGGTCACTGGTCAGGTGTCAGAGGTTGTTGGGATGCTCAAAGATTTATTCAAAGGTTACTGTGTGAAGTATCTGAGTGTGATGCACTGATACTAATTTCCATTAAGTCTTTTTTTTTTCTTGATTTTTTTTTTTTTTACTTAAACTGCATGAAGATTTTAAAACCTGGAAGTCACAGATTTGTGTCCCTGTTGCAAATTTCCAGTGAATTTTCAATATTACAAAAAATTGCCAAGTTTTCTTTTTTGCTTTACTCAAGCAAAACAAACTACTGCTAAAAAGCTTGGTAAGCAACTCAAAACTTGTCAGCACCAGATCTAAAGTGATGTGATCAAGTAAGACTTCCAGTGTCACTCTGTGTGTAATTATGGATGCTGGATAAATAACTCATAAGAGAAGATGTGAATCTTTTCCTGATGCTTGAAACTGGGGGCAGACCAGAAGGGAGGAGTGTAGCAGGTGCCCTCACTTCCCCTTATTGCTCTGTTCTCACCCCCTGCCTGGCCAATACCAAGCAGTCTTCTGACTGGCTTTATTATCAGTCCACCTTTAAAACAAGTCAGGCAATTGACAAGGAATCATTTGAGGATGACAGTGCTGCCAAATGCAGTAAAGGCCTCCCCATGAAATTCTCAAGAGTGTGAGTCTTGACTTCCTTGTGGATCCCTTATTCGATTCAGCATTCAGATCCAGCTAACTGATATTGACTCTGTTCTGAGAAGAATTACGAATGAAAGGGAAACAGAATTCTGGAAAATTTTACTGCAACTGTCTTCAGGATGCCTTTGAGAATTCCTTTTCATTATTTCAAACTGGATTTGCCAAAGCACTAAGGTACATTCAGAAGAATTGTTCTTGGCAGGAATATATGTTAGATGTTTTCTGAGTCTTCTCCATTGCAGTTATCTGATTCTGTGGCCTGCTTAAGTTTTTCAGCCTTAAAAGGCTTTTACACCTGGCATTCCCAGTGGTGTAGCACTCAGGGATAAATGATTACTGAAGTCTCCATTTCATTAATCACAAGTTAGTAAATTTGTCAAGCAGAAAGTCCTCTCTGTTAGTTAAAGAGACCAGCAATTGTGAGAGAGATGTTTGTGCTGTTAGTTTTCCAACTTATAAATTACTCTTTAACTTTCTGTATGAATTTTACAGATAATTTGTAAATTTTCAGTCTACCACTCTTGGTCTTTTTCAAACAGTAGGGTTTTTTACAAGCAGCAGTTTATACAAATCCTCACACTGTGCAAACTCGTCTTGAGTTGTCTGTGGCTTTGTTGGGCAAGGATTTGACTCTGACCAGATGCCTTGTACTCCTCCTGCACCATCCCTTTACTCTGCAGTGTAATTGTGGGGTGGCAGAGCAGAAGGAGAGCTTGGCAGCTGTGCAGCTCAGACCTGAAGGATGAATTTCCTGCAGTTCCTGTCAGTTGTGGCAGTCTGGAGCTGAAAGTCTTTGTGCTTCTCTTGGAGAGCTGACTTGCACAAATTGAAGCTGGGAACCCGGGGTCTAGTATGCTAACAACTTTATTTTTTGTGGGGATTTGTGGAGTTGTTTTTTTGATTGGTTGTTTTTTGGGTTTTTTTTTTCCTTTTCTCATGAAGAAAAACATTTAAAGATTTTTTTTTTTTTAAATGACTAAGCAAGTGTTTCTTTCTCAGTGTTTTTCACCCATGTGCAGTACTGTATTCCTCTGTCTCTGTAAGACAGTGTTTGACCTAAAGTAGTTTCTGACCAGGGAGTGGGGAGTGTCTGAACTGTCTTGAATTTGCTTTGCCTTGCATGTAAATGAAAGAGGACATTAAACTACTTTCATCCTTAAGGCAGTTTAAACTCTTATTTTAAGCTCTTTATGCATCTGTCTGGTCACATCACCAAGTCAAACATCCCCAGAGCAACACACCCTGTTCTGCACTAAGTGCCTGCCACTCTGGGAGAACAGAACAGATTTTCTGCTGCTTTGCTGAGTAGCAGAGTGCCAAGGAGAGATGCTGTTCCAGCTTTCTAAAGTTACAGAGACATTTTCTACAGTAGATAAATGGGACCTAGAAGTAACAGGGAAATAATATTCAAATACCTGCCACTACTTGCTACCTTTCTCTTGGAGAAAGTGCATTTCCTCTGCAGTCTGCAACACATAATAGGTTGTTAGGGGAGAAGTGTGATTTCTTCTTTTTCATCAAAACTTACCTTTCTCCTTCAGAGAGTCTTTTAAATGACATACCCTTGCACAGCATATTTAATGACTTCCATTAAATCCTTGGTCTTAAAAACAAACATTGTGCAATTTTATTTCTTTGCTGCCATTGAGGCCACAGGACAGTGATGAGGGAAGTTTGATTCCAGTACATACAGCAGCATTTCATAATCCTAATTAATCCTTCTCTGCTTTTTTTAGTTAATATATTATTTATTCTGCTAAGTAATCTTGTTAGCTGTACTCTAACCAGATGGAAAAGTAATAGGTATTCTTAATTGCCTCGTAAGTCTGGTGGGGAGAGGATGAGGTGTTTGGTTCTTCCAGGTTTTATCATGCAGAGATCCCAAAAGCCCTCAGCTGTAAGCTAATGGCATTTTTCAGTGTTAGTTCCCCTCAAATTACATTTTTCTAAACTCTGAACAGTTGGCTTGGGGTTCACTGTGAAACACATGTCAAGGAGAGCCCTCGTAGAGAAGTATTTAGAGCCCATCTTTCCAGTCTTTCTTGCTTTGTTTGAAGCCAATGCCACCTGACACAGCTTAGATGATTTGGACCTGGGCTCACATCAAAGAGGGGAGAGCCATTGTGGCAACCTGCTTGTGGTATCAAGCCTTAAAATGTAGGGAAAATGCCTGATCCTGGATTGGTGTAGGAGCTGAAATTGTTTTGGTTTTTGAATTTGCACATAGACATAAGAGCAACAGAATTTATCTTTGGAGAAGAAAATTTTCAGGAGAGTCAATTGTTTCATGTAGGTGGCATTGCTCTTAACATGAGTAAATTCTGATCCAGAGGTGTTGATAACTGTGTGTTTGGCCCATGGTGTCCTGGTCCTGCCTTTGCAGAGGGAAAGCTTGACCTCCATGCTAGAGGGATTGTGCTGCTTCTGGACTAAAGCTGCCTCTGGGGTCAGTTTGGTGGCATTTTCTGTTTAATGCTCATCATGTGGCAGCAGGCCTGAACTAAATAAAAACTGTGGATCTGATTTGTCTGTGCACAAAGTCAGTGCAACCTAAATACATCATTTACTAACAACTGAGCAATGACAATTTCAATTCTACCTGGTGACTGTTTTATAAATAGTTGCATGAAATGTGTGCTGTCATTTAAAATTAATGTGATGCTGGCAGGAGGATGAGGGGGTCAAGTCTATGCATTTTTAAAGAAAAGTAGAGTTCAGAGATTCTGACATGGACTGAGGAGGGGGTTGTCACTAATTACAGTTTTTTGGGGTTTGGGTTTTTTAATTATACTACAATATACTAAAATATAATAAATGATGACTATAAAACTCAGTGGAAGTGTTTCATAGTAGGAGAAACATTGCAGGTGAGGATGGATACCTTTTTGAGGCAGGGTATGCTTTTCTTTTGTGCTGTTTCTGCATAGCATTCACAGCAGAAGAAATTTGATGGTAACATGGTATTTGTGCTCCCACTTGCTCATATTAATACAGCAAAGGGGATTTTCAAGTATTGGTGTCCCCCTTCATCTTTGTTTTTGTTTGTTCATATTTTCACTTTATGTTCCATTTATCTGTAGCTCTGTTGTCAAGGTTTCTAGAATGTGACCTGTGTAATAGTCTCATAGTTCTGGAGCTATTTTTAACTGTAAACAGAGGATCTGGATCAACTCAAAATAAGCTGGCAGCAATTGCTGTATGAGCCAGAGGGTGGGGCATGTCTAAATTATGATAAGACAGTGCAGCATAGTTGTGCTTTGCCAAAATGGTCTGTCATTGTGAGCCAGTGTTTCCATATTGAATTGTACTGGTGTTTTATTGCAATTTTAAAACAAACAAACAAACACTAAACTTGTACCTTGAGTGGTGCTGACAGATTCTGATCCACTGGATGGCTGGTGTGCATGCTGATCAGGCCAGGGGCTTTTGAGATATTTCTTTCCTAGTTTGTTTTGTGGTTGGGTTTTTTCCTTTTCTGAGTGTATTACTGCTTAGTCCTGTCTCTGCTGCATGTTTGTAAACATTGAGTGCAGATATAAGAATGTGAAAAGTGGTGAGGAGTTTGTTTGCAAAACCGAATCCCTTTTGTATCACTAATCACATGAGAAGAAAAATTGAAAGTTCGTGTGTGCTTATCCATGCCAGTTCTTATTTTAATCATCAATATTTGAAATGCCTTTTGTTTTTCTCCTCATTCCTTAAAACAACTTGCTTACATTGCTTGTTTTTTATTAACTGTGTTATAGTTTCTGACATGTTGTGTCTTGCTCTTCTAGAAAGAGTTCTGGAAAGTCTACAAAAACGGACTCCAGGGAGAAAGTAACACAGGACATAGCTGGTATTCATTTTACCTTGCATTCCCATTAATCATTGGCCTTTTTATTATCCTCATTGTCATTTTTGTCATCTGGAGGTGCCTGTTCAAAAAGAAAATGCGCAGGCAGTCGGTGTACGCGCACAGGGGAGCCCACGGCGCGCTGGGCGATGGTGCTGACGGCAGAGGGCCCCTCCCGCCGCCCCTCAGCATTGTTCATTCCCCACAGGAGGAAATGTATGAAGTCAGTGGGCTCTCTCCAGGAGGTCTGAGCTATTCGGATGCACAGTCAGACTCAATATCCACCAGGCTCTCAAACTGTGATCCTCCTCCTTCCTACGAGGAAGCCACTGGGGAAATCAGTGTGAGAAGAAGCGAAACTGAACAACATTTAGATCCGCCCCCACAATACGAGGACATTGTGAATTCCAGCTCAGCCAATGCCATTGCACTAACCCCCATTGTCACCAGTACTAAGTGAAACAAGAAGAATGCCATGGACCTTTTAAAAGTCATTAATCATTTTGTAGCACTTTATCTTGGCTTATTATGCATTTCTGTAATTAAACGGACTTGTATACAATGAATTTCACCTTTTTTAGGTTCACTCCTTCTTTGGGTTTGGGATTTTTTTTTTTTTCCTATCGAATGTTTTAAAAGATAAGGAATCTGCCTTGAGAGTGTAGTGCAGATACAGATGTGGTGCTCTGTCATACTTCTCAAAAGTACCTCTGTTTTGAAGGATGTCACTTGTTTTATTCCAAACACTGTCCACATTCCCCACAAGATTTTTGGGATCCCCCTCCCCTTTCTTACTGCAGACTGTCAGAATTCCCTGCAATAGGGAATCCTTAAGCAACATTTTGATAGTTACTTACACTAGAGGGGACTGATTTTGCAGTATTGCCTCTTGTCTGGTTGGTTCCTATTTCTCACTTGGATTTCTGTTACATGCTGCACCCTCTCCTGGCTCTCAGGAGGCTGGGAGCCTTTGTGTTCAAACCAGATCTCATGTAGAGAATGCTGGTGTAAGAGCAATAATTCCAGAGTCCTAGCAGGAGAGGTGTATTCTAAAGCTTTTGCTGTTACAGCTCAAAATTCTGTAAATGCTTAGAAGCTGACAATTCAAGACCCTAATTGATGCATTTAATGGTGTAAGTTTTTGTCTGTGTTCTGCCTTCCTGTTTTCCTGTCTGGTTTGACTTTTGTATTCTAGAGGTGAGAAGTGTGCATATGTTAACTTCAGAACTTGAAAGTTCATGCAACAGTAATAGTGAAGTTCTGAAAAGTGGATAAAATCCTGATCATGGACTCCCTGCTGTGATTTTCACTGGGACCAGGATGTAATCTCTAAGCACATACACCCAAAGGCATTACTTTCCTTTTTAAAGGGGGAAAAAGGAAAGGAATTCAGTGTCTCTGACTTCCTTTTTTCCCCAACTATGAAAACCTTCCTCGAGGTTTTGCCAGCTATAAACCCCTTCCTCAAGTTCTGATACTCCCTTGCCTACTGACACGTTCCTTGTGTGCACCTTGTACCGGTGCCTGTGGAAATTCTTTGCAGAGAATATAAATACCTTTTTTCAACTACAAATAAATTCATTGCTTATCCATTCCAACAAGGAATTCTAAGAATATGCAGGCATAACCCTAAGCATTAGTGTGGAGTGAATTTTTGAGACTGAAGAGGTGGATGCAAGTTACATACAGGCTTGTACAGAATTTCATCCACTTGGTTTAGGTGGTACAAATTCTAGTGTGGTGGTTCTTCTTTCACAGGTTGATGTAAAGTATAATTGCTCAGTTTAATTTCTGAGTATTAAGTTTCAGTTTTCTTTCTTCCCACACCAAGTAGCGTGGCATTATCTTAGTACTGTTCTGTGTTCTACTAATCAATTAACACCAACTGAAATGTGTTGAGCCCTGAAGGACTAAATTATGTTATTTGGCTTTCTAACAACAGAAACCCAAACTGTCTTGTGTCAAACACCCCAAATGAAATGCCAGTGCCGTCTGTTTGAAATTGCTCCTAGTGTCCCTCTCATGGGGGCTTGGCCCAACTGTTCCCAAAGGAGTTTTATGGAAAGAGACTGGAAGGATCCAGTCCAGGAACCATCCATTGATGGTTGTAGGTGGGTGTGTAAATGCACACTTTGATAAGAATATGATCCAACATACCGACAAGTGGAGTCAGGAGTTCTCATTTTTGGCAAAGAGTAGGTTGCCTTTGTTGCCTGCTGGGGGTCTTCAGCTGCTAAGGCAAGTTGTATTAGAGATGAGCTCCTGGCTTCACTGTCAAAACTGTAACTCGTATTTATATTCATTATATATAATAGATGTATTGAGATAAGCAGATCAGTACAGTGTGTTTTGGACGCTTGTAATAAAGTTGCCTGGGTTTTGTTTGTGGACTGTCAGACCTTTTCTTCTGAAGTGGTTTTAGCTCTTGTGAATCCTGAATTGCCACTTGTGGAAGTTAAACTCCTTTCAGAGTGAGCAGGAGTTAATAAATACACTGCTTTAGGCAGATCCACCAGAACAAAGTGCCTCATCCCAGCGTGCAGGAACCACCTCAGAAACAGCTGGAACTTCAGTGTCTGTGCCATATTGGCACCTCCTGTGCCTGCCAGCACAGATAATAGTTTTAGCAGTAACTTCCTTGTCAGGATCTGGGACTTCCCTGTAGGAAATGCATGGAGATCACCCATGTCACATTAGGTTGTTAAGCAGCTGTCATCATCCCCTGAATGTGGGCAGTCTGCTTTAGTAGAGATGAGCTGCTTTTCCCTTTTTTCTGTGTTTTCTTCACTGTGTATTCCACTGCCACTTTGAAAGGGTTTATTTCTGGATCCTAAGTTGAGTATGTTACTTTTTCCTGTTACTGTGTCCTGTAGATACTTTTATGTGCAATCGATGCTTGCCATTCCAAATCAAGTCACAGCCAAAAACTTAAAAGTGATCCATGAGCTCAGTTCATTGGACAATGCCTTTTCCTTGAGTACATGAGTATGAAAGCCACTGTGGGCTATAAATTTTTGTCTTGGTGAATAAATTTAATATTTAAATGAAACCTGTGTGGGACAGTTGTGCAAATGCATTTTCTCTAAAACATGAACAGTTTTCTCCATGGTTTTATAGTGTCAACTTAAAAATGTTTTTTTCTGTTTTGTGAAATGTGGGAAAATAGCTTAATCTTGAGGTTGGCTTTTCTAACCTGATTGAAAAATAAAATTTTATTTGTACTGGGGTTTTTTACAGCTTTTATTTTTTCTTGTTGTTTTGCCTATCCTGTAATTGTATTGTCATGCAAAAAAATTATCAATTTATAGTTGTACCTCTCCAAGGTTTTGCAACTCTGAATGCAGTGCTGTCTTGTCTGATGACATGAAAAGTCAGGATACTGCCTTTCCCTCTTCTGAATGTAACATTGAATTTTATCTTGTATTAGGACTGAAATGATTTAGCTACTAAAACTAACCTAAGGGTGGCACTGTTTTAAGAAATTATGGAAATTAATGATTTGCTTAGATGACATTAACATTAGTGAAGGTTGTTCTCTCTTCACTGGATGTAAATAACCTCTGATTACAGTATTGTATATTTTAAAGGGGTTTGGTTTACATTAAATTATCCTATTTAAACGTTTTTGCCTGTTTATAGAAAATTTTTTGTAACATTTGTTTTTCAACATGCTAAATAAAAATTTTTAAGATGCCTCTAATGTTTCCAAATATCAATTTTACACAACTGCAGTGAGTATTAACTTTGTGTATTTAAGGGGTCTTTTCATTTCCATTGTTCTATGGACTTCATCAGTTTCATGAATCAGTTGTTTTGATGATATAAAATACAAATATAATTTTGTTGCGGGTAGGCAAGTATTGTTTTAAAATTCAGCCTCAATTTTTATCAGAGTTGTGAATTTGTATTGTTTCCTATGAAAAAAAAAAAAGGGCATTTAACACTGAGATGAACTCGTTTGCTTAGAGTCTGTTTTTAATACCAACAAGGTTGTGGGCTCAGTCCCTGTGTGGGCTGTTCACTTAAGGGTTGGACTTAATGATCCCACTTGGTCCCTTCCAACTCAGAATAATCATTGTAGCCATTGCTAAATAAGTCACAGGCTCAGGGAAAGGAAACTAGCAAAAAATGTTGAAGTTGGAGGGCTTAATTTCAAAGTTCCCTTCAGCCACTTGAATACAAAATTCCATGTCAGCTCTAGGAATGATGAATTAACAGAACAAAACTGAACCCAACTTTGTGTAATGATCCCTGCTGGAAACTGAAGGTCTCCATTCCAGGCAACACAAAGTGTGTGTCATGCCTTCCCACTCTGGTAATCAGGATGAAGTGTCCCTGGGATTGTCTGTGGGAGAGGCTGGAGGAGCCCAGGGCGGGGTTTGTGTCTCAGAGCTGTGAACTCAAGTGCAGTTTTGTGCTGCTCACAACAAAAGGGCAGAGAAAGGTACTTGAAGCAGCGAAGGGCAGTGACTTCCCAAACTGGCAGTGCCCAGTGTGGCCCCGTGCTCCCTTTAGGAAGATTCCATTTGTTTATCCCAGGCCAGCACCATCCACACAGGATGCTCTGCCCTGGCTTTAGGGGGGGGCTTGCTGTGCACACACACATTTGTGTCCTGCCTCACCTCCATCAGCACGGGCTGACCTGTGCACGTGGTTCAGGGCATGGCTGCCCTGCAGGTCTGGCTTCCAGCTGTGGGAACGGGGGGACACGGTGCCAAACTGGTGTCATGAATCTCGGTGTCTATAAAAATCAGATCATTGCACAGGTTACCAGTGATGAATGTTCATTATTTATTGTTTCTCATGCCCAGAGCGCTGTGCTGTGCTGCTCTAAATCACAATGATAGATTTCTTTTTTATTTTCTGCATAATGTGAGCTTTGTAAATGTCTCCTAGTGCCACTTGCTGATTTTTAAAAAGGAAAACCATGTTCAGCTGAAATCACCGAGGTGACATCTGTACTTTTTCATTGCTCGCTGTGCACACATTTGATTGATTTGCTACAGGGTAATTGAACTTTGAATTTTACCAGAAAGTTGAAGTACACTTTTCTTCTGCGGGGGTATCTCAATAATTGTATTTTTCATTTGGCAGTGAGTTATTGAATGCTGAGTAACAAGTCAGTGCAGGAAAGGTCTTGCTTATGCTATCTTGACCATATCTATCTGTCTGTGGATAGATGGATACAGATATCTCCAGCACATATATTATACAGCATATTATACAGGAATTGCTTACTGTTTAGTCCTCTGCAAATGTTTGCTGTAATATTAGACCTGTGTCCTCTCTGCCTGTCCTCTCCCTGTGTATCCTGCAATAAAGACACACTGACTGCTGTGCTGTTTTCCCCTTTAGAAACAAAGCCTGAGAATCAAAATGACAATTTTCAGAGTGCCCTGCTGTTTCCTTCTCCGCTTGCAAGCATTGTATCTATCTGTGTGGCTCCCGGGGTTAGCTGAGGAGCTTAAAGCAAGAAGGAAACAAGTATTTAAAAAAATCATTTTGATACTGCCAGCAGTGAAATCTCTGCATAAGGAATAATCTGTACCAGACTGTCTCCCTGGCCTTGCCTGTGGTGTGGGATGTGTGTTCCCACACAACAGACCCTGGATCAATTCCATGGGTCAGAGGCTCCCAATTTGATTTTTCTTTATTTCCTCACTCAGCCCTTGCTGCTGGCAGTGGCGCAGCAGCCGCTCTTGGCTGTGCACAGGCACTGGAGTTGTTTGGTGACACACAGCTGTACACAGTGGCTCTGGGGCCCAGCCTTACCTGCTTTCCTCCCCTGCCCTTACTGCTCTGCTCACACCAGGCCAGGCAGTATTTCAGTGCTGGACAAAGGGCTGAGGGTGTGAACGCAGCGTTTGGGATCAGAGGCAGGTGTCAGCCTGCTGTGACACACGGTGAGGCACGGTGTGTTGTCACCTGTAGCCTTTTCACTACCAGTCTGAATGCAGCCACCTCATGTGGGTTGTTTCCAAGATTAAAACCCCTGCCAGGACTTTCTTGCCAGGACTTTCTCTGAAAAATGGTCCTGTCAAAGAAGAGCAAGGGCGATGGGACCTGCTCAAACATTTTCCCCAGCTAGTACCCCTAAACTTTCTTAGCACAAGTAATTTATTGGCATTTACTATTAGAATTACTACTTTTGTTTGTTTTACTTAGGCTTTTGTTGTGTCTGCTTTTCTGTTCATGATTGTATTCTAACCATAGGTTTTTCCTTACAGATGGGTGAAGGTAAAATATACATGTAATCATGAAAAGCTAAGTTTTATTTATTTTCACTCTTCTGTTTCTGAGTTGGGTTTTTCCTCTTAGCTTGCTGGTTTTTGCATTTTGTTTAATAAAAGTGCTGAATAATAATACCTCCTTTTTCTGCTCCCCCTAAAATCTCTTACATGCTCCTTTAGCAAAGTGCGTAACAGTTGATAATTTTATTGTGCAGATTCTGTAGAAGAAATGTAGCTTTGAAAATAATGTCTAATGTTATTTTCTCTTCAATCATTTTTTTCAGCCTTATGACGTGTTACTTGTAGCTTAGTTTCCGTTTTCTTGCCTAATTTTGCTTCCACCCTCATTACCTTCCAGCCTTTCCACACAGGCAGCTTGGCTCTGTGAAAGCACTACCACCTCCTCCATTGGCAGGAATGTTTAAAAAGGGGGTTTCTGCTCTGCACATTGCTTTCAGATTTCAGCATTTACTGTCCTGCATAACCCAGCATTGACTTCCTGAAAATAGTTCACAAATTCCTGATCCCAGTGCCAAGCTGTCAGCAAACCCCCAGGCGCTGAGGAAGGCTGGCTCTCACCCTGACCTTCACCCACAGCCCTGGAGCAAGGGTTTGAACTTGTGTTGCTTTCATTGCAGGGCACTAGGCAGCTTTGAATATTAGACTAAGCTTTCAGTCTTTATCTTTCTCAAGCTTCAAAATCCTTTGAAATTCTCTCTACTATATGCAGATCTCTGGGTATAGTGAATTTAAACTACTTAACATAGACTTAATTTACTTACTAACTTCTTATGGGTTGTTGGAAAGCAGACCAGTGTATTGCTGTTATGGGATATCATATGCTGTGGGTTTGGGCTGCTCTCTTGATTTTTTTTGTATGCTGGTGACACCAACCTTGGTATTACACTTTATGGATCACAAATTTCAGCTGTAACCTGAGAAAATTTTCACCAGTGTAGGTTTTGTTGCCTTTTTTTTTTTTTTGTCAAAAGTGGCATGATCCTATAAGCAATTTTAGCTTCACTGAAATACTCTTCAGTATAGAAGTGTTTATTAAAAAAACTCCTGAGTAGCAGCAGTTGATGGTTTTATGATTGACTACAGTGATGTCTCCTAGCAACATGACTGAAAAAATGATCATCTCACGTTGCTCATTTGTCCAGAGATTTCCAGATTTACCTTTACCTGTGTTTACCTTGATGAGGCTGACATCTCACTTCACCAGTAGTCCTTGTATCACATTTTGTGCCCATTTTGTGTTGAAAAGTCACACCAAAGGTGTAAGGCCTTTTCACAGAGTCCTGTTAAGGGATGTGCAAAATCTTCCCCCCAGGCAGCTGAGTAGTGCTACCCCATATCCCCAGAGCATTCACTTCCCTTGGTCTGCCCTTTCCCAGCAGCTCTTGTGTGCCAAGGCTTGCAAAGGTTGGAGATCTGTGGAGTTCACTTTGTTGTCTGACACGGGATTTCAGAGCCAGGTACAGCCTGTGGACCTTTCCTCTGGCACCTCCTCTGTGCTGGTGAGTGACAAATGAGTAACCTGGTCATAGTTAGCATCATTTCGATAATATTTTCTTTTAAAGATATTTGTTCACTACCTACCTGTTGTTGGTAGTGAACAAATGCTCCTCTTTCACAAGATGTCACAGGTGAGATTCTGCACGAGGTCACCCTGCTGTCCCCCACCTCCTCATGGCACTTCCCTCTGCTTTCCCAGAGCCTCCTCAGGCTGGGAGGGCACTGTGTCCCCACCACAGCTGCTGGCCTGAGGCTGGTTAGCACCGAGGTGTGCTGGAGGCATTGCTGGTGGGAGGTGGCAGAGATGCTGCCTTTCCCCGCTCGTGGAGGTGCCCAGCACTGAGGGAGATGTGGTGGTGGAGCACAGGCTGTGGTGTGTGACACAGAGCAGCCACTCTGCCAGCTGTGTGTGACCATGCAGTATTTAATAACTCTGAGGAGCAGGCACTGTCCCTGTTCACAGCCCTTTTAGCTTCAGGACCAGCGTGTGGCACCGTGCTCCACGTGGCCAAAGCTGCTGTGGGAGAGCTGCTCACTCCACGTGAGAAACCCTCACGGCAGGGCTGTGAGAGCTGCGCTGGCTCCCTGTGGCCTGAGGTGCCTGTTCTCCTTTACAAACCCCAGAGCTCTCCCTCTCATCCCTTCTCTCCATGTGCCGCATCCCAGCAGCACCTCAGATGGATTTGTGCTGCAAAGGAGGCTGGGTGAGCATCAGAACTTTTCCAGGTCCTGCCCCTGTCTCTCTTACTTGTGCTGCCTTAATTTTAATCTCTCTGGGACAAGTTCTAAATGCTGCATGTTTTTTACATGGCTTTGAAGGCAGTTTAAACAAATCCTGTGAAGGTACCTTGGGAGTGTTCCTACCATCACTGTCCAGTGCCTGGTACAAATTGTGTTCTTTGTTATTTAAACTGCTGTCAGGTGAGGTAATTAATTATAATAGACTGCTACAGGGTGACTTTTGCAAATCTAATTATTTGAAGGGCACTCAGAAATGTTAAAAGGTCTCTTTTAAGGCCGAATCTGAAGAAAGTGGTGCAATTAAACAATAGTCTAGTATTTTTCCTTAATATATATATATATAAAAAGAAAAGGAAGAGGCCAGTTCAACTGAAGTAATTACTTTTATAGTAGTTGTTTAAAAGTCCTCCAAAGCCCTTGGCTTTGCTCATGTACACGTCTCTTGATATCTTTATAAGTTTATTGTCTACATTTGGATCAAGTTAACAACACATGCTCTGTTCTGCCTTGGCCTGCCTTGGTGCTGTGGTTGGTATCAAGATACTCAGCAAATCCACAGCAGGGAGATCAAAATGGGGATATTGAACCAGTCACACAGAACCAACCACCCTGCAGAGAGCAACCAGAGCAACAGGTCTGCTAAACTGGATCAGCCAGGGCAGGCACTGGTGGAATGTGTGTGAGAGAGTCAACTTCCAGAGAGGGTTAATCAAAGGCTGCTTGGTGTGGAGGGAGTCATGCAGAAATGCTGAGGTTATCCCAGCAACCTTGCAGTGACTGTCTCACCCTGATAGGTGTTTTCATTCCTTAGGATCTTTTTAAGTCACCTCTCTGCTCCCTTGGTGGTGTGAATAAGGTTATCTCTACAGGGCATGCAGATAAAGTGTCCCCTAGAGCCAAGAGATTTGCAATATTTTTTCTTGTCATTTCCCTTTTAAGCTTCTGTCAGTAACAATTGAGTTTGGCCTGCTATATTGACCTTAAGAAATCAAGGGAGTGGATTTCTATGAATGTTTCTGTATTCATGTATCAACTCCAGCCTCCCTGGGTTTGATAATCGCTCCGAGGTGAGAGCAGCAAGTTCCTGTAGCTGCCTCTCTGCATTACATGCATTGAACACCTGACTCTTGCTGGGCTTGAAAAGCACTGATGAAGGACTGTAAGGAGTTAAATCCTGCTGTATTTCAGGTTTTTTCTCTTTAGTCATGTTCCTCTTCAACACTCTTCAGAACACCTCTTCACAGGTTAGACTTTTTTTATTCATGACAGTGCCAAGGTAAATTTGTAACAGAAGTTTTCTTTCACTTTGAGAAAGATTCTTTCAGCCAATAGTTTGACCAGCCTTACAGAGAAAAGAATTGAGGAATTTTTGTCTAATCTCATCATGTTGAAAAAGACACACTTGTACTAAAAACCAAAAAGATTAAAAATGCAGTGGTTGTGCACAAGTCCATTCTCATTACATTTTTCCAAGTAACCATTTCAGGCTTTTATCTGTTCTTGAGCTTTGTTTCTATTGCTAATAAACCTGTACGAGACAAATAATGAATTATTGATTTGCCAGCTTGAAACTTTTTCAGCTGCCATTTTATTCAGTGCATCCATTGGCAGCGCAGCAGAGTGGAGGTTTTATTGTGGACTGAATGAACCCAATGGTTGGAGCATGACACGGTGAAATTGTAACATAGCAATAAAATTGCAGGGCACATTTATGCCATCTGTTTCATAGTGGAAAAACAAAGTGCATTTTAGTGATGGCCTCAAAGAATAAATCTGGATTTAGAAAAGAAAAATAAATGGAGCTTGTAATGTTAGGAACAGCTTAAGATGTTGCATGGCCTCCTTCCCTCACTGTTGCTCAGCTGCAAAGTTCCCCCAGGTGTTTCTTGCTTTAGGCATCCTTAGATGTTATAGTCTGCTGGGTTAAGGGCTCAAAAACCTCTCTAAGTCATAGAACACTGATTTAACAGATGTTTGCCTCCCCTTATCTCATCTATTGCTTTTATCAGCTTTCCATTTTTGGAGTGGGCAGACAGGAAAGCAGTCAGGTTGCATTGCTCCACCATCAATCACTGATAGGAAACAAAGTTCAGAGGTCACAATTCATGAGCAAGAGGCAAACATGAAAGAGTTTTCTTCAATGTTTCATCCAAACAATGTAAAATCTAAGACATGAGGCCTGTGTTATCAGAAAAAAGGAAGGAATTAGATTATTGTAATAAACGTAGAATGTGTAGAAAAGGTTTTTTCCTTGGGAAATGAGTGATGTAAGATAAGAGGGTTCTCTTATTCTTTTCTCTCATAAAATATTTGATATTGTGGTCCTTGTGTTTATAAGCAACCTGTGACATGAAAGAATGGTCCAAAAAGTAATGTCCTTGTAGCTGTTGAAATCTGTAGACACTTAATGTGATTAAGATGAGTAATGAATCTTGTTATTAATTGTAATTGTTGAAAAGTTATAAATGTTATGGTTTATCTACCTGATAAGAAATAAAAAAATGTCTTTCTTCTTGTTCAAACTGAAAGAGAGTAGGTTTAGATTAGATAGTAGGAAGAAGTTCTTTACTGTGAGGGTGGTGAGGCCCTAGCACAGGGTACCCAGAGAAGTTGTAGATGCCCCATCCTTGGAAGTATTCAAGGCCAGGCTGGATGGAGCTCTGAGCAATCTGGGATAGTGAAAGGTGTCCCTGCCTGTGGCAGGGGTTTGGAACTAGATCGTCTTTGTGGTCCCTTCCAACCCAAGGCGTTCTGTGATTTTATTCTGTGATTCTTTGATGGATGGGATCTCTTGCAGGGAGTTTCTCTACAGTTTCCTATTATTTTCTATGCCCTTTTTCCCAATCCTCTCTGATGTACTTGGATGACCTTTTATGATGATATCTGTCCAAAGTCTGCATAGTCTCTTATGGAAGAGGAAAGGAGAAGACAAAAGATGTCGGGGGTGTTGAAGCCGCTACTTTCTGGTCCAGCTACAGCATTGTGGTGCCTCAGGGCATCTGTGCACACTCCCCGTGTCAAAGCCCCTCACTGGCATGTCCTGCTCTGTTCAACTACCTCATCTCCAGTTCCTAGTCTTGGTTTCTTACCTGCCAAAACTTGGCACTGTCCTACAGCCCACCCCTCAAAATGCTGTTTCACAGGGTGACACCTTCAGAGCTGATTGCCTTGAGTCTACCACCAGCTTCTGGGAAGGAGGTTTGCATCCTCACCCAGCTCTCTCCAGTAGGCACCCGGTTACCTGCCTGGCACAAATCAGTGCCTGTCAGATATCAAATGAGAAGGATGGAAGCAACTGGGTTTGTTTGTATTTAAGCCACATTTCTGCCATATATATATATATATATATATATATTTTTTTTTTTTTTAATAGTGTTTGCCAGTTTTAGCATGAGAGGTTGAAAAATGTCATTAAAATGAAGAATGGCCACAAGGTAATAAAGAAACAATCTTCTCACTTTAATGACTTGAGCTAAAAGCTAAATGACTGTAGCAGCTCAGATTGTAAAAGCAGTGGGAAGTTTAATGAACAGTGACCCCACAGGAAAGTCAATCTGTCTGTTAATGTTTAGTTTTGTCATTTCATCTGAAAAGTAATAAACCTCTATTATGTAATCTATTGGTTAGTGAACGTGGGGTCTCTGTTAGGCTCCCATTGAGCTTAACTCTGCCAATCTCAGGTGAAATTACAGACTTTCCCCATGGAACAGATAAACATCCCAAGCAGGAAATAACTGTGCAGGTACTTGGGGAAACAGCTTTGGTGGTGGGAAAAGGAAATTGTCATGAACTCGACTGCAAAAGGTTTAAATGGTTTGCAAATTCCCTTAATGGTAAGCTGATTCAGCCAGTTAAATTATGTAAAATATAATGAATGAAACTGTGATTAGTCAGCAGTGGCTGGTGCCCCAGTTCTGTAACATGTCATTCATCTGGATGCTGTGGAATACTCACTGCAAATCTTGAAGCAAAGGTGGTAATTAAATAAGAGATAAAGTGTGAAACTCTTTGCTTATATTTAGCTACTGAGAATATGTATTTACTTAACCAGGTAGTGGGAAGAGGCACATTGAAAGTTGGGTGATTTAGAGAAGTGTATTTTGATGCTTTTGGATAGCACCATCCACACAGGTTGCTGCTGTGAGCACAGACGTGGAAGAGGCTGGAGCAGTCTGCTTCTGTCCCCTGCCACAAGACAAAACCAGCCCTGTCCTATAAAGTTCTTCATTTGGGCTAAAGTTTCAGCTTGGCTTTGTTTTAGTGTTATCTACTTCTTAAATCAGAAACTGATCCTGTTTGTTTGTGCCTTGTCACCAGTATGTTTCAGTGGCTTTGCACAGCAGCTCGTGCTCTGAGAATGGGACTGTGCGTGGGTGGGAGGTCACTTTGGAAGTGGCTGAGCTGACAAAACTCTTCAGGTTTGCCTCTCGTCTCTTTTTCAGCAGTTAAACAGTGGCAATCATCCAGAATCCAACCTCTGCATGTGCACATCCATCACAGTGTTCAAATTTAACTGGAGATTTGTGAATTGTTCACAAGCTGCATGTCACATTAAATCTGTACTTTCTTTATGATGCTCTAATAAAAATTGTGTAGCCCTATATACATATGTGTCTTGCAGGAAACATTTCCTGTAAGTCCACTCAAGTTTATTTTTGCTTAAAAGTCTATTGCAATTTGCTGTCAAATATTTAACACAAGTAAAGAATCACATTTTAAAAGTCCCTGAACTTTTTATAATTTCCATAATTTTCCCCCTCTTTTCTCTTTTTTGTTGCTGGCTGGCATTTGGTTCTGAGGGCTGGAAAAACTGCTTCTCAATGGTAATGTCCTTTCCCATTAAGCAAATCTTGTTGATGTAAAGGAAATTTTCCATCCAGTGGTTTGTTAGTGCTGAAGTATACTGAAAAGTTGTGCAACTAAGTCTGGAGAAGGCCGCTGTTTTCCTGAAAAGAAAATGAAACTATAAATGCTCATACTGGTCTCCAGGCTGTCCTGTCACCACAGCAGCCCCAGGGCAGAGCCAGGATGGGAAACATGACCAAGGACCACCACAGACCCCAGGATGGGCAGCCATGGCTGTGGCTATAGGGCAGTTCTGTGCCTGAGCCAGGGCCCCAGCAGGTGAAGCTGGGACAGCAGGGTCTGCCCCCAGACCAGGCCAGAAACCCCCAGTGCTCTCCCTCACTGGCTTTTCCTACTGTAGCCAGCCCTGGGCAGGGGCTGCAGAGCCCCAGACATCCTGGCCCAGGACTGAGCAATGGTTTGGTCCCCATAACCAGCAGGATCCTCTTTTTGGCGCTCCTGTTGCCTTCTGCCACCTCTGCAGGGGCGTGACAGGGACAGGAGCATGGCAGCCTCCCAGCCTGGCCCCAGTGTGCCCTTTGCCCCTTTGGCACCCCTCTGATGCATGATTATTTCCACTTTAATCTGCCTCGCATTCTCACCAGAAATGTTTTCTCTCTCCTGGCAGCACTGAGTGTGTTCCACGTGTGCAGCCAGCAGCAGCTGCTCAGTGCCCTCCACACTGGGCTGTGCCCAGCCTCGGCTGCGCTGCTCCCACCTCACCTTTTTCTGGGCACAGCTTGCTGGTGTCTTTCCCAAAGTGACTTTGAAAACTACAGACTTAGTAAAGGACCCTTTCAAATACACCTTGCGGGAAAAGGTACCACAACAGTCTCCTTCATGAGAGTATGGTGTCTCTCCAGCCAGCAGAAAAGTTTTGAGAGGTGACAGTGCTCCCTGATCACCTGTGGTGTCCAAAAGAAAGGCAAACTAAACAGAGAGTAAATTAATTTTTAATTTTTCATGATGGCAGCACAGCCACTTCTCACAGCAGGGACAGAATGATTAGGGACTGATCTGTCCTCATCGATACAGAAGTTCATCCAGGCGATTTTCTGAGTACAGTTTTTTCCAATCTTGTAAGGCTCACTCCCCTTTCCACCCCTGCAGTGCTGCAATCCCTGTGGCATAAATGACTCTGCTCTCCACCATCCTCACTCCTGACCTGGGAGGGTGGCAGCTCATCTTCACGGGTAATGACGGCTTCGTGTGTCTGCCTGACACGGGCTGTGCAGGGACACGTGCGCCAGCCACAATTGCACAAACGACGACTAAACAAGCTACTTAATTCCTCCATTCCACAGAGCTGCCCAACTGATTACAGCAATTAAATAGCGAGAGATGTGGGAGGAGCAAACACAGTAATGTCCGTGCCATGCAAAAAATGTTGATCCTTTTGTGGCCGTGGGCCTGGCAGGACTCGCAGCCCAGTTGCTGCGCACACTTTGCCATGGTTGGCTGCAAGCTGCCACTGGAGGAGCCAGTGCTGCCAGGCCTCCCTGCATCCCTGTCCTCATCATCTGCTGCTCATCCTGCTGCAAACAGCGCACTCACAGCCGGCAAGGTCCTTTATCTCACCTTACTTATACACTCATTTTAAGCTGTTGTTTGTAAGAATGTTTTTTCTCCTTCCCACAGCGTTCCCCACAGCATTGCTGATGTGGTTCTTCTCTCATTTACCTGTCAAGATGTGCTTAACGACTCTGCATTCTCCTTTCTAATGGCTGGTGACACTGCAAATCATTACCAGAGCCTGCAGCTGGCCAGTAACTTGTGTGTAATGCAAAGAAAAGGCAAATCACTCGTGTATAACTGAATCACTCAGAACAAAATATTTCAGCTGCCTCCCATAAGACAGCTGCAACACATGCACAGTCTTTTGGAATATAAGACAGAATATTAAATCTGTGGGGGGGAAAAAGCATTTTTGGTTGGCGTTATCAACAGTGCTTAGCACATGGTAAGCAATTTCCAGCCAAGTGGAAGACAAACCTTTTATAGACCACAATGATTTGCTGTCAGTGGCACTTTCAAAGAGCTCATTTGGATCAAGCAGGTTAGGAGGTGACACAGACATTTGTCAGCCCAACAAAAGAGATTACAGAGCCGAGGGTGAGATACAAAATAAGGTATTTAATTGCATAGAGGTCAATGAAAGTAACACACAAACCTATAGTATTGCACTCAAGCTGTCAGTCCTATTAAAACAGCTGATAAATAGGGTACCCCCTGAGGATGAGTTGTAGCACTGAGCCTCCAGTTTGTCTGATAGAGTGTCCAAGATACGGAAAAAAACATGGTTTTCTTTGGATGTTCAGGTGTCCTAGATTGCCTAGCAGCAGAGGGCCATATTGGCTTCCGCTAGATGAAGTTTAATGCAGACTGATTACATTTTACTGCTATAAGCAACACTTTAAAAGAGTAAACGCTCTTTCTATAAATACCTCACGTATATTGTAGCATGGAATTCCCGGGCGCGGATCTCGATCCTTTCCTGTGAGGGAGGCGGTGGGATGGATGTTGCTGCATTGCCCTCTCGTGGGACGAGCCTGCAAACAGCAGCTGAGCCCGGAGCTGCCACCCCGCGTCACTCACGGCTTCCAGCGGCCCGAGCTGACGGCCAAGGGCTGCCCTGCCCGAGGGGAGAGAGTTCAGAGATCTGCACGTGGTAAATATTTACTCAAATAAGTCCGTTTCCCCCTAAGTCTTCTCTTCCTGCATTTCTGGAGGATGCAGCTCTGAGGCTATGTCCCTGCAAGAATTGCAAAGATTGTCCTGTAACATCACTACAATAAGCAGCATAAATACGGTACCACTCCTATCCCAAATCTCCTTCTGCAGGACTTGGTGTCCCAAACAACAGTTGAAGAGCAGGAGCACTATTTGGTGGCACAGAGCCCGTGCCAGGAATGCAGGGAGCATACCAGGGATGAAAGTCTACGTACAGATCCATTTACTGCGCTGGGAATGATGCCATCTATCACACAGAGTGCTGCAATTGCCTCCCACAACGCTTGATCTCATCTCTATTCTGTCCTGCTCTTCTGGGAATTTTAAAGGAGCGTTTTCCTGTCTAGCCAAAACACTTTTGTCACCCTCACTGAGTTGTCTGAGTACTTCATAGTCTCTGAAATATTTATCCTCTCACTTTTCTTGTCAGGTAAGAAAATTCTCCATTTTGCAGATGACAAAGTGAGCACATGGAATAATCCTCAGTTCCAAAAAGAGATTTATGTATGCAAAGTGGTGCTTAGGCAGAATTTAAGAGTCTATATCCAAAATGTATATTGTGAAAAGCCCTGTTCAAGAACTGGAGGTGCCTGGTGGCATGCAAGGAAGCTGTCAGGGAGTTCCCTTCTCTGTTTGAGAGAAAGTGACAGCAGTTCAATTCCTTGTTATGAGCCATTTATTTCTGTGTTATGAAATAAAATTTTCTAAAATCTGCATTCAGATAGGACTTCACATGCAGGCTGTGCTGCTCGTAAACACCTTGAAGTGGAGGAGGAGAAGGAGGAGCAGCTTACAACAGTCCCAGTGGGGAAGGAATCAAGGTAAGGTCTTGTCCTACCCTGCTGTAAAGAGCTGAGGGAAATGCTGCCTCTCTTGTTTTATACACCTAAATCCCCAGGGGAAATCTCCCCGGAGAGCCTACTGCAGCACCAACAGGCACAGCACAGGCCCTGGCTGAGCTGAGCTGACCAGCTAGGCTTGTGCTGAATTTCTGAGGCTGTTTGGGGCCTGATCAAATCCTGAATTCATTTCACAAGTCTGAACTATCCTGGAGCTCACTTAAAAAGACTTTATCACAAAACACCATGCCCTACTTCTGACTGATAACAGAGAGCACTGCTGTGGGAAGCACCAAACCTGCACCCTAGGCTCTTCTAATCCCCTGAAAAGTTGAGCCTCCACTTCCCTGAGATTAGAAAAATGCTCTGAACATCAGGTGCTGCATGTTTGGAGTGGGAATGGTCCTCATTGCTCTTGGGACACTGAGAAAGGCAGGGCTGCAGCAGGAGCAGGGAGCGGACGTGACTCGGGGCTCAGTGGGCTCTGTGTTTTCGGGAGGCAGAACTATGGCTCCCACACTGGGGCATTTTTCTCTGTTTTATAAGCGCTGTGTTTCAAGTTTCTCACTAGCTTAAGGAACCACACAGTGCTTCTCCCCAGGCCAAGTGCCTACAGCCAAGGCTACTGATCCACTCCCCTGCAGGGACCCTTCTCGTCTGCTCTCACAAGTTCACACTTCTGACTACAGAGCAGTCTGAGCTCATTAAGAGGTGACAATCACCTCTGTGCAAAATGCCCCCCGTGAACTGGAAGCTTTTCCTGTAATGCGGAGACATTTGTTCAAATGACAGGAAGGGTGATGCTGGTTTGAGAATCGGCCTCCTGGGCACGTTTTGTAATCCCTGGTTATGGAAGACAGCAGGCAAGACACCGAAGACGCTGAATCCCTCTTTCTCCAGGGAAACATCAAAGACCAGTGTTTAGTTCCCTTGGTGTTTCTCAATGACTACTTTAAAACTCTCCTGTGCTCAGCAGTTTGGCTTTTGGACATGCCCAGCTGGAAGCCTGATTTTCCTGTCTTCGGTGGAGAGTGACTGTCACCCCCCCAAGTCACCCGTGCAGATGGCACGGCAGGGCGGGTGCTGACAACAGCTGTGCCACAGCTGCTGCTCTCGGTCCCTACAGCCCGTTGCTGGGGGCCTGCTCAAGTGCTCTCAGCTGCTGAAAGCAAACAGCCACAGTGGACAGAGAGCTTTGTTTGCTTTCGTGCATTTGGGACAAATTGTGACTATAGAAACCACCTCCCCTAAAAAATCCTGTCTGCCAAATGTTATTCATGTAGCTTACTAACAGCACTTAAAATTAGGCATCGAATTTAGACATCTAAACTGGGAGACTGTCCTACTTCATTTCTTTTAGCTGGTGTGTGGAGAAAGAAAAACTTCACCCAGAAACTTTGCAAAGCTGGAACTAGAAGTCAGGGGCTGTTTAAAGGCCAGCGTTGAGTTACATTAAAATGCAGTGGAACATGGGGACTTTCTGATTTGTCCTCTAAAGGACTCTCTCCTCTGCAATGGTAGGAATAGGCACATACAAGAACAGGCAGCTCCTTCCATTAAGTATTGTATCAGTCTCCAATATGTGACCGTGTGAAGAGGAACAGCATTAGCACTTTTCTACTTGATAATGCAACTCAGCAGGAAGGGAAATGGTACACTGGGAAACAGATACTGATTTATCTATAGACTGCAGGTATCTTCTCTGGAAGCTTCATGCAGCAAATCACTTGGAAGTTGATTCAAAGCCCACAAAAACAAGATCACTTCTTACTATGTACATGTCTTATATGGGCATGTCTTACTATGTAANCACAAAAACAAGATCACTTCTTACTATGTACAGGTCTTATAGCATATATATACTATGTATATGTCTTTAAGGAGATGTTTAAGGACATCTCTATTCAGCAAAGCACACTAATGTGCATTTAAATCCTACTGAAGGCCACTACTCCCCCATAAGCTTGTTATTGAACTGCAATTTTGAAATACATCATCACCTCTGTTTGAAATCTTTCCTCACTTTGGAACTCTACTGTTTCAGAAAGAAAAGCCATATGGAATTAATCATGCACATTTTGTCTAGCAGATAGGCATTATAGCAGATTGTGTTTCCCTTCAAGTGCTTGTCCATATGAGCATGCAAACTGTGGTGTGCATATAGCTGAACATGCAAGACAAGATTTTTAGCCCTAACAACATCCATACTGATGTACCTCCTGCGTAGCTGCATAATTATGAGATGAGCACAGTCATCACTGCCTATCTGCCACCAAATGAAACTTCTTTTTTTTTTCTTCTTTTCCTTTTCATTTTCCTTTTCCTGCTGTCACAAAGACCTTACTATTTTTTAGCTTGTTTTCTCCTTATTTGCTTTCATTTAATGATTGGTCCTTCCCCCTTGTCTGCTGGCTCCTCACTCAAAAACACAGAGTTCAGATTACAGGAGAGAGATTTCGCTCCCTGGCAGATATTCCACACACCATTACATTGCCTCACAGAAAAATATGTTCCTGGGAAGTAAATGATCTCCTGAAACTTCAGTATTGGCTTACAGAGAACAAAGGGAGGATGAACACTGCAGGATTTCTACCAACCATAACCCCAGGACTGGGAAGGAGGCATCAATCGCCACTAATCCTTATATGTTGAACTGTGTGAGTCAGATGCCAGTAAAGACCAAAGGGTAAAATTTAATCAGCTCACAAAGTGCTGTGGTCCTTTCTCTTTAAAAGGTGATGGGTATAGTTCCAACTCAAATTGGCAAAAAGTCTGACATTGTGTCATTTTTTTGTTCATGTCACAGCCTGCAAGGCAAACTCAGATCTTTTCACTTAGGACATCTTAGCACGAGGCATTCTGGGCATTTTTTGTTCAGTTGTTTGGACTATAAAGATGAGACATTCATCCCAACTCTTGCAAATAGCCCTAGGCACTATGTCGTGACACAAATCCACACTTACAGAAACACATCTAGGGCAGATAGGCGTGTATATTATTTTCTAATGAAAGATTGTATTTTAAAATTTTTTCAGAATATGTGAACAATGTTTAGGGAGTTGAATAGTTGAATCCCAGTAAGTGCGAAGACTTGTATTAATCCTTGTCTGTCAAACAAAGGAGAAAGAAAATTCAAAATCAAGACAGGTAAAATTTCTCAAATGCGTCCTAAAGTATTCCTCTACGCACTAGGCTCCTCTGTGATTAAAGCTGTATATCTGAGCACTCTCCAGTTCTCTAAACTAGTGGATATACAGTCACAGAGACTCCAAAGCTCTTTGTTCATTAGCATTTTATCTCTGAATTGCATTGCATTAATAAATACTTGTCCAACATGGAATATTGCATGCCAGAAGATGGTAATATGGAGGAACTTAAATTTCCCACAGGGCAGATGGATATGAAGGGACAGGGTAGGAATTTATGACAGGGTAAAATCTGAAACATTTTTCTAATGGCCACCATTTGGATTAGACAGAGGATTGTAGTGTCAAATGGGCTTCCAGCAGAGCGAGATGGAGAAGTTTGGGGTTCTTTAGAGCACTAATTTATCATATAGCTGTACTTGTGAGTGATGTATAGCTATTTCCCTTATCCGTATGTATGAGAATGAAAAGGGTATGTTACCAACCTCATAACCAAGCATTCATATTTTACAGTCCCAGCTGGGACTGAATGAATATTTTATGAACTGAAAAGGTAGTTTGGGGTCACTTGGCACAATCCACATGGCAGATGATTGGGAGCTGGCCTCAATTTGAGCTGTAGGGTTTGCAGTGAGTGAGAAAGGAATCAAAGGCAGTAGGTGTGTGTACTTCCATGTACACTGCTGCAGAACCTGGCCTTGAAAATTCTCGCTGAGGCTGCCAATTTTATAAAAAATACTTGAAAATAATCGACACAATGACTCAAACTCATGTTTTCTCTCAGCAGTAAGCTGTAGGTGTGCTTAGGCCCTAATTCTGGTCAAAGAATAAATTTACTTCACCAGAAACAAGCAGCAGTGGTGATGCTTGCCCTTGCTTCATAACTTTTGCAAGGGTGGGGAGTAAACAGTCCTTTGAGAGAGAACAAGCACTGACCCAAATCTGAATCAGGTCTATTAATCAAGTAATGAAAAGTGCCTGAAAGCACAGTGTATTTCCATTTTTCAGTGGTCTAAAATATAGGGAGGTTGGGTTGATTTGCAGTGTTTTCATTGTTTGGCCACTTCAGTGAGAAATCAATCATTTGAAAAACATGATTTATTAGAAACTCTCAGCTAGCTTTCAATTAATAAGAATAGGAATATGGCAAAAATATTCTTTTATACATTTCAGGTGAGTTATGTTATGTATTTTAAACTGATGTTGAACTTGATCATTCTGACAACTTTCTCCACAGGATGCAGAGCTCTTCTCAAAGAATAAATAATAATTAATCTCCCTTATACAGAATGAAAAGATGGTTCAATTGTTCAGCTTATGCCTGTGAGCAGAAAAAATGTGCTGCACTCTCTGGGGATGTGAAGAGAACAGTGTCTAAAGGAATTATTTTGGAGCAATTAAATAACTGTAAAAGATGAAAATTATTATTTTATCTTGGTTCTTTTGTTTACCTTTGTCTCATTTTCCAAATGGGTTGCTGCATTTATTCAGTACATTTTAAATTTTAAACAGCCAGGGTGCATATGGGTGTATGTGTTTGACAAACATGATCAATAAAATTTATATAAAATATAAAAGTTATATTATGAATTTATTAATACAATTTAATTTAAAGTTTGTTTATCGTTCTAATTCTCAATCTTTGCATTCCTTGCAATAAATACATAAAATATAAGTGTGACATCTCATTCTTTGATTGCTTCAGCCCTTACTCAGGGATGTTTAAAAAGTCAAATAGTGGTAGATTTATATCTCATTTGAAAAAGCTCAATATCAAGTCAGAGGAATTCAAAAAAGCCCTAGTTTGACTTGCAAAAATTAAAATGTTGCTTTCAGATGTCTCAGCAATATTTCACTTTTAATTTAGAGATATTATTGCTCTTTATCATGGGAAATTAAAATATAATAAAATCACAGCTAGATTTCAGAATATTTTCACCTGAGCAGCGGTCAGATCCTGTTTGGGAAGTCCTGGGTCTCCTGCTCTGGGACAGCAAAATGTTGAATCTGGAGAGGGCAGGCCCGGACTGCCTCCTCTGGGACAGCTGATGTTCAGGATACCCTTGGACTAAATTAAGGCAAAACAATGCCAAACGACCAATTAGAAAGTTTTAGCTATGGAAGCAGTAAACTTTTAAACCTTATGATAGGTTGAACAGTCCATGTCAGCAACAACTTAAAATTTCTGAACAGCCCACAGCATCACTGAGTTAAACTCCATTGAACAGCCTGTAGCAGCAGCACATCAAACTTTTAAGGAGAGGAAGAAATTAAGAAGGACAGATATGAAAATTAGAGGTAAAGGATCCATGTCACCACCCAGGGTTCCAGCACCATCTCTGGTGCAGTTCCTGGAGATGCTGGGTGCACACACAGCCCCCTCAGCAGTGCTATTTACAGGACAGTCCTTGTGCAGGCACGTTTTGTTATTCTCAAACTTTTCAGAAGTGGTTTGGGTTTTCTCATAGTTTCAATTCCCATGTCAGAGACAGAATTGTAATGCTCTCCAAATCTGGTTTTGGAGATAGTTATCCAAGATAAGGAGGGTGGTCTCAAAAAAACACAATCCTGCCTCTAAGACCCTCTTTCCAAACATCACCTTAACTTGTTGGCATGGTAACATTCCTTTTCTCCTCTGCCCAGTGTTTGAGACATGAATGCTTTCAGGTTTACATTAACTCTTTCAGGATTTCAGCCTCTCACAGCAGCCCTCCTCTTTAGGATGAAAACCACGTCCTACTCTCCCTACCCTGTAACTGAGAAATTGCCACAGACACTGAAGGCACACAGCAGACCATTGGCTAAGGCAAGAACTGAGAAGAGATTCTCTGATTTGTGAATCTGTATCCCAACCACCTGATTAGGTAACTTTTATTCCAGGAGCAAATATTCAATCTTTATTTTGTGCACTGTAGTACAATCTAGGAAGCTACAAGTAGAGGGCTGAAACTTATTGTTTTAGGCACTCTGAAAACACAAGCCCAAAATACAATATAGCAGGCGGAAATGGAAGATGGAAGAGCAGTGCACAGCAGCATGTTTGTTTCTGAGGGCATTTTTCCTTGGTTTGCCACAATACTACAGCCTTAAGATGAATTTGACAGACTTAAAGTTTGTTTGGACAAACTTTGGTTGATGAAATAACAACTCTGAAAGTAATCAGCAGTTACATAGGAGACACACAATTGTTTGGGGATTTTTTGGCTTAGATATATACATAGGAAGATACATGGAAAATGACTGGAGTTGTCAAATGAAAATCAGGTGAGGATTTGCATTGGGCCTAGTTATCACATTAGAATCACAGACTCAAAGAATCATTTAGGTTGGGAAAACCCCTGAGATCCAACCATTAACCCAGGACTGCCAAGTCCAGCACTACACCATGTCCCTAAATGAAATATCTACATGTATTTTAATTACTTTCAGGGATGGCGACTCAGCCTCTTCCCTGGGCTCTTCCTGTTCTAATGCTTGACAACACATTTGGTGAAGAAAACTTTCCTGATATCCAATCTAAAACTCCCCTAGCGCAACTAGAGGACGTTTCATTTCATCCAGTCGCCCGTTACTTTGGAGGAGGTAGCACATCCCACCTGCCTAAAATCTCCTTATAGGCAATTCTAGAGTGACAAGGTCTTCCCCAAGGCCCTATTTCTCCAGGCTAGACATACCCAGCTCCCTCAGTCACTCCTCAGAAAACAGGACTGGCCCCAACACTGAGCCCTGGAGAACATCCCTGTGTCTGTCCCCAGCTGGATGTGACTCCATCCCCACCCCTCTGAGGCCTGGCCCCACAGCCAGTGTTCTACCCAGCAAAGAGTACACCCATCCAAGCCATGAGGTATCTCCGGGAGAATGTTGTGGGACACAGTGTCAAAGGCTTTACTAAACTCCAGGGAATCGGGACCCACAAACTCTCCCTCATCTGCTGAGTGGGTCATCTTGTCCTGGGAGGAGATCAGGGTAGGGTAGCAGGCCTTGCATTAAATACTTCAGATCTTCCTCCTTTGTCACTGTTTCTCCCCATCCATTAAAGGCTGGAGATTCTCCTGAGCCCTCTTTTTGTCACCAATGTACTTACGGAAATAGTTTTTTTCATCTTTTAGGGCATTTTCAGGGCCAAATTAACTTCCAGTCAGGCTTCGGCCCTTCTGATTTCCTCCCTGCACAACCCCACGATGGCTGTGCAGTGCTCCTGAGTGCCTGCTCCTTCTCCAAAGGTCATAAACTCCCTGGCTCCATCTGAATTCCACCTGAGTTCCATGGGAGGGCCAAGCAGGCGTGGCGGGGCGCGGCCATGGAGCCC
>VXBN01010962.1:72545-86636 GCA_013397395.1 Sinosuthora webbiana | reverse complement strand
CCATTCCCAGTCCCAGTTTCCCCTCAATCCCAGTTTTCCGGCTCCCGGGCTCTCCCCGCCTCAAAACCCGCAGTCCTGGCCCGGCAGCGCCCCCTGGCGGTCTGCGGCTCACAGCCACGCCCCACTCCCAGCCTAGCCCCGCCCCTTTGACTCCGCCCTGTCTCCTATTGGTGGGTGCGGCCGAGGGGCGGGCATGGGCCACGCCCCCGGTCGTTACTGAGGGGCTGGTGGGGCCGTGCCAGGATGGCGGCCGGGCGGGGGACAGGGACCGCGACCGGGACAAGGACCGGAGCGGCGGGGCTGGGGGTCCCCGCGCATCTCGCCCTCTCCTCATCCATGGAGACGACGGGCAGCTCCGGCATCCTCCGCCTCACCGGGATGCAGCGGCGACCCCAGCAGGCACACGGCGGCAGCCGGTGAGGGCGCTCCGGCCGTGGCGGGGCCGAGGGGCCGTGCGGGGCCGTGAGGGGACGCGGGGGAGGCGGCCCTGCGGCCCCGCTGTGTGAGGGCAGTGCGGGGAGCGGGCGGCTCCGCGTTTGGGGGCTCCGTGCGGGCAACAAAACGGGCTCTGGAGGATCTGGGGGCTCCCCCTCTCCGTTTTTAAGGATGAGGACTGGAAGTTGTGCCCGGAGCAGTGTATACAGCGTGAGGGGAGCTCCTGAGTCGGCGGCGCTCGGGGGAATCAGCTGCCAGCTGAGGTCGGGCTGGACTTCCAGGGTGTGGGATCTCTTGCAGTGAAGCTGCGCTGGCCCGGGCTGTCCTTCTCTGCACCCACGTGTGGATGCGAGGGATGTGAGAGTGTGAGTTGGTAAAAATAAACCTTGGACAGCTGCACAAGCAGGGCAAAGTAAAGCCAAAGCCACCCCGTACAGATCACTCTGCTGGTGGGAAAGCCCAAATGACCAAATTTCTTGATAACATGCACAGAAAGAACTCTTCACATAACACCAAATGAAAGTCTGGGAAAGGAGTCATTCCTGAGTGCTAATTATTTAAGTAATTTTTTTTTCCAAATGTATTTCCCAACAGACGGATGCTCATGGAGAAGGGAAGCTGCCAGGGATGAGAAGATCACTGTTGAAGCAGGGCACACTGGGAACATGATGTGCTCTTTCATGCTGGAAGCTGGATAAATCTCCCTGTCTCAGCAGGTGGAAAGTGAAACCCAGCCTGGAGCAGCTCTGGTGGTTTCTGTGGTTAATCCCCAGGCGGTGCTCCCCACTCCTCAGAGACTCGTGGCACTTCTGGGCTTTGCTGTCCTTGTTTTGGTGATCTCAGCACCACATTTTACACTGAAGTGTGGTCCAGGAGCCCTGGGGCAGCTCAGAATCCTGCCTCACGTTCATTGCTGGCATTTCTCGTCTGGACAGTTTGGTTTTACTTGGTGCCTTGTGTTCAAATGCCATTCCTTACTCCTGCCCCTGCTGAGGACACTCCGTGGGTTGGGGCTGGGCCCTGCTTGGAGCAGAGGAGGATTGGGATTGCAAGGAGCTTCCTTTCAAACTGGGAAAACACAAGGACCCTGATGGGACAGGCAGTGACTGTGCCCAGTGCCTGGCAGTCTGCCTTTGTCACAGCTCCTGCAGCCCCTCCCTCTCTGCCTATCCCCTGCCCCTGGCATCTCTATTTCCAGAAAATAAATGGAGTTTCACCCTTCAAAAGTTTGCTTCAAAGCTAAATAAAAATACTAAGGTCACATTTTCTTTGCCTCCTAAAATATTATGACAGATCCAATATCTGCATTATTAACTACGAGTGTGAGCTTGTTTTCTTTCTTCTTTTTCTTTCTAGTTGCCCTCTCACGGCAGAAATAGCTGTGTGAATGTTGCTCTCTTGGCAAACCTTGTATTTTGGCACAAGCCTCTGTGTTTTGCAGAAAAATCACTTTTCTGAGGACATTTGTCATTCTGTTTTGAACTGGAGCAATGCTCAGGCTGAGCAGAGACAAGCAGGATTTCTCCCAACAGCCCCACTGTCCTCCCCTGCCATTGGCAGTCCCAAGTTAAGGCTGCAAAATGTCACTAAAATCTTCCAGGAAGTGATTTAGCAGCAATTAAAAAAAGAAAAAAGGTGAATTTTGATGGAGGTGGCATTTCATGCAGCAGATCACTTTGGTTTGTAGGTAAAAGCTGGTGGAACAGAGTGTGTGATCACTTCATGTTAGAAAAAAACCCTCAAAAATACCATGTTTGGCAAAAGTGACAAATTAGCTGCAATAACTGAGCTATCAAAGACAGTTACTGATGGGGTAATTTGGGTTATTTGAGTCTGTTCTGGGAAAATGAGGATTAGGAAGAGGCATAATTAAAATATGCAAAGCCAAAGGGGAATAGAGAATAGATATTAAGTCACTTTAAATTAGTAATTCATGAGAGGGTGGAAGGGAGAGAAATGGGTGAAATTATGCTCTGAAAGGGCCCTGATACTCCATTGTTGCAGAGAGAAAAGCTATTCACAGCCCGAGCACATCTTCTGTGCACACACAAATTGGAGAGGAGAAGGGAGTGAAGAGCTGTACATCCCTGAGGAAACCAATCCTGCAGGGTTCCCTCACGTCAGAGGGAACAAACAGGTTTTTGCAGGGGCATCAGGAGTTTCCCAAGCTCTGTTTCCTGTACACTGACAGCAGAGCTACAGGAGCTCGACCAGGAGAATCCTTAGCACCTCAGTGTCAGGGTCGTGAGAGGCAGAGTCTTTCCCCCACAGTGTTCCCTGGTGTGCTGAAAATTAATTGTGTCAGGGTGGGGTTTTCCCTCTAATCAGCAGAGATCGTTTCAGCAAGGTGTTTTTGTTGCTGGGCATCAAAAGTCCAGTGCAAAGCTCCTGAGGGCACAGTTTTGTCTACCAATAGAGAAGAGTTTTGTTACAGAATCAAAGAATCACCAGGAAAACGAGTCAAACCTTAAATCATTACTGCATGGAAGCCCAGAGTTGATTTCCAGATGAGTTACATGCAGAAACAGGAGCTCTGCATCAGGAGGAAGGTTGGCATCTCACTGCCCTAAAGGGAGGTCAGGCTCCAGGATGAGCACCATGGAACCTCCAGCAGGTCAAGCAGCAGCCTGGAACCATTCCAGAACCTCCAGCTGCTGCCACTGTGATGTCAGGGGCCCAGGGGGGTGTCAGGGGAAGGTTGGCAAGTCCCTGCAGTTCCAACAAGACCTCCCTGCAGTCAGAACTCCTCAATGCCCCCCTTCTGCTGGCATTGCAGGGGTTCTCAGTGCTGCCTGCAGACCAGCAAGGGGTTTATCTGACTTTTGGCTTATGCTGGTCTGCAAGTTCTAGCACACTGTTCTAGCACAGCTCTGCAAAAATGCTCCGGGAGATCCGTGCTGCAGCGTGTAACCTTCTGTCTGCCACATCTGCAATGTATTTTTATCCAGATAAACCCTGGCTGGTGACAGCTCATTTGAGGAGTAAGTCGTGCTTTTCCCTGGGTACAGCATGCCTGCCTTTGGGGTCACTGTGTTCTTTGTGCTCTTCCTTAGGAACTGAGCTGATTTTGGAACAAAAATGCCAGTAAGATGCCATTGGTTTGGTAGAGCTGCTGTCAACAGCTTCTGCTAAAAGGGGTGTCTGGAACCCTGTGGGTTCCCTACACAGGACAGTCTGGGGGGTCTGTAATTCCCTCACTTTGCTGTTTCAGCCAACTCCCAAAATGCAGACTGGAAGAGCTTTTCAGAAGTGCTTCTAAAAAGTGTGCAGTTATCTTCAGAACTGAGGGAAAACATCATTTCCCCCCATAATTAAAGGATTTTACTAACAACCTGTGCTAAAATAGTGATGACCTTCATGAGGAAATGTAACTTCCCAACAGTGTGTGCTCCTGAAGCCAGGAGCTATTCCTGTGCAGTGTCAGAATAGAATTCACATGGCTAAGGGGGATTTAGGGAAAGCTTTTCTAGGGAAACATTTTCAGCAAGCTAAAGAGAACCAACATATACAATTTATTAATAGGGGGAAAAAAGAAAAAAGAGGAAAACTGCTTTGGGTCTTGGGCAGAACAGAATAATTCACTATTAAAGAACAGTTTACATTTTCTTGGCCGAGTTTCTATTTATTTACTGGTGAAACAGCACAAAAAATAGACAGAAAAATATAGAAAAAAAATTAATCTGGTATTTTGTCCTGTTCTGTTGCTTACTGTGGAAAAGAGCTGTTGTTCCTGGAGGGATGTTGTGAAAGAAAAATGCTCTCTTATTTGGGCTGACTTGTCCCATGGGGGATTCCCCACAAGAGGCAGTTTTCTAACAGCATCTGGTTCATCTTCTCTTGCCCACTGCAGATCAGATCACTGAATCATCCAGAGGTGGATGCAGGACAACCCATCCTTTGGTGAGTGGCAAAGGAACCTCTGACATTCCTAGAGTTTAAGACCTGTGGAGCAAGTTGTGAGTGAGCTTTGCCTGCTCCAGCAACGTGCCAGCCTGAAAAAAATCTCCATGTCTGGTTTTGCAGCAGCAGCAGCAAAGGGATCCCTGGCTGTTTCCTCGATTTCTGCTCAAACCTTTTAAACAGATCAAAGTCTGGTTTTGCAGGGAGGAGATTGTGGGTTTAGCCATGGTGGAATATCTAATTCACAGCAACTTTCAATACTGTCTAATTGCCCCATTTTAATTCAGTTTTAACAGCTTAGATTCCCTTTCTATCAAGTGTCATGATTTATCTTTAGTACAGCTGGATATAGAGCTGAACATGAGTAAGGTTATAATTGATAATGTAACTCACTGGAACCACTGAAAGGAAGTTTTAAATTACAATCCACCCTAATAAATATTGGGTTGCAATAGCAATCCTAGAGAGGAATGACATCCACATTAGTATTGGCCAAATTTATTAGCGTTAATGTTAAACATTTTCAGTAGAGCACCAGTGAGGTGTGAAGGTGTAGAGTGGTGCCTTTGATTTGCTTCTGTTCTCTAAGTGGCTTTTGTGTCAGTTTTAAAGCAGTTGGGAAACGCTGAAAATCTGGGACAACTGGGTGTAATGCTCTGCCCCTGCAGAGCAGCAGCTGGGGCTCATATTATTATAATATATATAATAATAATTATGACCACCTATCATAATTTATAGATATTTAAATTGTACTGTGGCACGTGTAACAGAGAACTGAGCCTGTAGGACATCAGCTTCTGATGTGGAAGCAGATGAAAGCTGTGTGTAACTATCAAACCTCCCAAGGGGCAGAATGGAGACCCTCACTCGTGTTACTGACTGTCCCCAGGCCACCACAACACTGCCACCAGAACGCTGGCGGACTCGCTCCCTTCCTGGACTGAGGCACGATGAGGAGGAGTGGGACAGGGAACGTGCAGCTTTTTCCTCATCAGCACCAGTAAGTGCCCGTTTGGTTCCCGTTGGTGTAATAATTCAGAGCAGCAAGTTTCTGGTCAGAGGGCAGCTGCCATTCACACACAGCTGGAGGTGCTGAGGGCTGCAGTCCTGCCGTGACACTGCCTCACCCCAGCCACTGGCACCTGGAAAATTGGTTTTGAACCTCCCTTTTAGTCATCAGTTTTCCTTGCAGCATACAGGAGAAACTCTCCTGGATGTACCTGCCCCTCTGCACAGATTATTGGAGAAAATCCATGAAAATTGAACATGAAACTGGACATGAACTTGTGTTTTCGTCCACTCAGTTTGTGATGTGGACAGCCAAAAAGAGTTTGAGAGCTCTGCATGTGGCCGACAGCATCTTCCTGAGAGTTTGCATTTGGAATGCGAGCTTAGGGGATCCCTGCAAGCTCCCTTCCTGAACATAAACTAATTTCTCCCCACAGATCCACACGAGCTCTCTGCTGGGAGCTGAAAGTGCAGATGACGACACGTTTCTCCTGTCCGAGCTCCTCAGCAGAAGTGGGAGCGGCCTGGACGAGCCGCGGGTCCAGCCGCAGAAACTGCAGCTGACACAGGAAGTGCGGGAGCAGCTGAGTACGTGTGCTGTGCCTCTGCTCTGGTCTGTGGGCTCTGTGTCCCAGCTTCAGCAGCACCAAAGGGACAGAGAAAGCTGCAATTCCCTCTGGGTGTTCCTGAGGGCAGCTCACGCTGGGCTCAGGTTCTCTGCGCTGCCATCTGTGCTGAAGGCAAAGCAGAGATGGTTTCTGATGCAGCTGGAGGTGCTTTGACCTGGTGGATGAACTGCTGAGTGCTGATGGCCAAATCAAGCAGAATATTTGGGTTCCTAAATTCTCTAGTTCCCTGACAAGTCATGGGAGCAAAACCACTTCACAGCAATCTCTTAGAGTGAGGAGAAGCAGTGTGGTCCTTCAAATGGCACAGGCAAGGTTACCACCAGAATGTAGCCTGGTAATCCACAGTGAGGGTCCTGGATCCTAAAGCCCCATCATTATTGATTATAACGTGATCATTATTGATTATAACATGCTCATTATTAATTATAACATGAGGTGCTGTTCTTTAAAATCATAAAGACAACTTTTTGTCAAACCTTTTGCTGAAAGTTGAGAAGATCCCCTCCTCTCCTGGAAACACTTTCTTAAAAATTAATCCCAGAACCCAAGGTGCATTTAATCTTCAGAGATATTAAACTTTTTGTTGAATCACACAAGGTGTTTATGCCCAGGAAAATAAAGGCTGTGCTGTTCCAGCTCTCCTAAATGTTTGCTTTGGTACCTGGTCTTTTCCCATTTCTGTCTCCTGTGCATATTTCTCCAGGTGCTTTGTTTCCTGTCAAGGTAACTCTTCAAAGCCCTGTAGAAAATCAGAAAATCTGTGGAGCCATCTGTGCTTTGGAGCTGCCTGTGTTGCTGTTGTTGCCCACAAAGGGCTCACAGCCAGACAGTGGGGCTGCATTTCCCATCTGCTGTTGGAAGTCACCATCCTGCACTTGGTTTCTTTCAGGGGGCGTTGTGAACGAGGCGGACCCTGAGACAAAATACACTGAGTTTGTTCAAGTTGGCCAAGGGTAAGTCCACTCCCAGTTACTCCTACAAAGCCACAGAAAAGCCCCCATTTTGCTGCTGTAATATCAAGTGTGAAGCCAGGCAAGCTCCAAAGATGACTGAGTTTGGGTTTAGATCCTCCCATCTCAGCACAGATCAGAATTAATAATTGTGGTCAGAAGGTGCTGTCCAAAAAAGCTCAATGCTGGCAGCACCTCACCTGTAACAAGGAGTAGGACAGATCTCCCATCTCTCAAACCTTATTGCCTAAAAGAACACCTTGCCACCCCACAGCTGTCAGATAGAAGTTCTCAATAACATTTATTTCAAATATTTTACTTAAAAAATATCTGGTAATCCGGTTTACAACCTGGTTATAAAAACTAAACCTGGGGTTTGGTTTTTAGCAACTGGAACCAGAGGTGAAATAATGAACTCTCACGCTGTCACACAAAGCTCTACCCTGTGTAGTCTGTAGCATGCTTTCCCTGGAAAAAAAAAATACACACACAGACACAAAAAGAAGGAAAAAAAAAAAACCAAGACAAAATGGCAGAATGGAAAAAAAATTAAATATCTTCCAGTTTTTGTAGGCACACCCTCCCCCTGCTCTTAGGTTTTGAAGGTCTGTGCTCCAGCTCTTTTTCTTCAAGTTGGGCCTCAGTTTTCCCTTGGGCACCCTGCATGACAGAGGGCTGCTGTGCTGCTGTTTGAAGAAGAGATGAAGCAAGGTGTTTTAAAACACTTCATGCAGCAGACATCTCCTGTCTGGGCTGGCTTTCATCCCAGCGCCTAAACTGCTTCTCCTTTCCTCACTGCTCTTTTGTTTCCAGGGGTTTCGGGACTGTTTACAAAGCCATCGACTCAGCCACAGGAGACGTGGTGAGTGCCAACACCCCCAGCACCTCGTGCAGCTCTCCAGGGCTTTCCCCTCTGCCCTGAGCTCTGCTGGAGCTTTGGGTGCCCAGCAGAGCTTTCCTGCACAGGCTGTTCCTCAAGCACACAGCAGCGGAAGCTTGAAAAACACATTTTGGACAGACTTTGCTCCTACTCAGTACCAGAAATAATGCGAGAGGGGCAGTGGTATCCTTCAGAGAAGGACATAATTAAGGCTTAGAATACCAGAGAACGGGTTATTTCTTCAGAAACCCAGAAAATAATTGCAAATTTGTGGTAAAGAATGCTCATTGAAGTAGCAAAATCGAAGTTCAAGAACTTAGAAACATTGTGGGATTGTAATTTTTGTGTGTGTGTAACTGCCATGATCTTTTAGGGTGGGATTTTATCCATCGTGTATGCACGTGTTTGCTTTGATATGCAACCAAGAGCAGCAGCAGTTGCTGAAATAATGGCCAAACCCCACAGAACTGCTGAAGGATTCCCCCCAGTTTTGGTCCATTTTCACAGTCACAAAATCCTGCTTGCAAAACCTGTGTGAATAATGACAGAGGTGATAAACTGAGGCCATTGGGGAGGAACGTGGGTGCAGGGTGTAGCCAGAGATCTGTGGGTGATAGTTTAGGGAAATTTTTCCAGAGTTTAGAAGGCAAAATGTCTCTGGCAAGTGGCATCCAAGCAAGTGGAGAAATCGGTTGTTGTCCTGTCACTTCCTGAGCTCTGGTCACAGGCCAGTTGGCACAGCCCAGCCCCATCATTCCAAAAACACTCTCTCCATGGTCACTGTGCTCTCCTGCAGCAGAATTTCCCCAGTGCATGGTCTCCAATTTCCTTTCAGGTGGCCCTAAAGAAGATGCCTCTCTGCAAACGGAGCAGAAAGGAACTGGTTGTCAACGAGATCCGGATCATGAAGGAAAACAGGCATCCCAATATTGTCAATTATATAGACAGGTGGGTGCTTCTGGTGTTACCATGGGAGTGTTTGTTCACACACTGCAAGCCAAAGGCTAAAAACCCCTTTGGGCACTGGTAGAACGTGGAGCTCTTTCTTATTTCTCTATTCATCTCCAGTGGATGGGAGCAGATGTCCTTAATCTCTTCTGGTGTATGTAGTTGGAAACCCCTTTTCAAAAACCTGGATATGCCATGTCTCACTAAAACAGCAACAGCCTGTCAGTTCATTACCTCTGTGTTGTTTTGGGGGTTGGTTTTTTCAAGTTGATCCTATTTTCTATGTCTTAACAATAGGTGCTGATAAACCATCATAGAAATTACCTCCCTCGGACTGTTCCCAGAGTTTTCCATTGCTGTGGAGGCCAGGAAGACTAAATTCTTATTTGCAGAACCACATAATTTACCAGTTTTTAAATAGTTTTTCCTGTTCCTGACTGTATTTTATGCGTCTGTCCTCAGTGGTGCAGAGCCTCCTCCCATGGATAACTCTGGCTCTGTGTTGCCTTGTTCCCGGAGTGAATGGTGGAATTGATAAGATAATGACTCAGTTGATGACAAATGTCCTGGTTCCAGATTGATCTCTGCTGTTACTAAACTGCATTTTTCTCATTTGCCATCTAAGGCATCTCCTTTTTCATGGATTTGCCTTTCTCATTTAGACTGCACAGATCCCAAATACTCTGTAGCCTACAAGGAATGTCTCCATTTCATTCTGCCTCCATTCACAAGTGACCTGGAAACCAAACTCCCCTGCAGCCTTTTCCACCAGGTGATTTAGCTGTGCACATTCATCTCCATGCCTTTGCTTTCTTCTCTCAGCTACCTGGTGGATGAAGACCTGTGGCTCGTGATGGAGTATGTGGATGGAGGAACCTTAACCAGCGTTCTCATCCGAGTCTTTATAGAGGAAAGAATCATAGCTGCCATCAGCAAGGAGGTGAGGGACCTGCTTGTGCTTCCAATGGCTCGGGCAGGCTGGGACAGGAGTGACTTTGTGTTCAGAGCTTTGTTTCAGTGCTGCTGTTATGAAAAGTAAAATAAAAGGGCATCTAAGTGAGCCTCCTGCCAGTACAACTGCATTTCTTACACCCTGTTATTACACGCTTTTGTCGTACTCTCTTTTTTAATTTATTTAAAATTCAAAGCTTTGCCTCTTTAAACTGGAGCACGTCTGCACTGCATTCTTGGCCTGTAAAAGCAAACATGCTGGTGGCAGAATTCTAAACGAACAGCAAATTGAAATAGAGCCTCATTTCTCACAGCCCTCAGCTTAAAAGGAGAGCATTGCACCCCAAATGGTGTTTGCCTCTGAGAAGTGACTAATGTGCTATTTCCAAGTCTGCTGTTGAGGCCAACATAAAACCTTTGTCATGCAGCCTCCCACACAAAATTAAGCCACTTCCTAATGGAGGGAGAGATGTTTTCCTTTTTGACAAACCCTCCTTTGTCACCTGGATGGAGAGAGCACAGCCACTGCAGCCATTCTGGCTGGGTTTGGAATGGACAGTCTATATCAACAATTGGTGTTTCACCTGGAAATCCAATCTTTTAGAGACATTTCCTTTTCTTGTGTGATGAAATGAGGTTAATTAACTTGTACCCTCATGGGCTTTTTGTCTCAGTGCCTCAAAGCCCTGGATTTCCTTCACTCAAGGAATGTGATCCACAGAGATGTCAAAAGCGACAATATTCTTCTCGGGATGGACGGATCTGTGAAACTGAGTAGGTATTCTTGGTCAGACACAGCATCCCTGTGTTCTCAGATGTAGAATGGGGTATTCTTGTGCTTGGTTTCATGGTTCAGGGTGGTTTTGACAGTATTTTTGTTTTCTCCCTCAGCTGATTTTGGGCTGTGTGCTCAGCTAACCCCGGAGCGGAGCACACGGTGCACAGTGCTTGGCTCTCCTTACTGGGTAGCACCAGAAGTCCTGAAAAGAAAGGAATATGACACCCAAGTGGACATCTGGGCCCTTGGGATCGTGGCCATTGAAATGCTGGAGGGAGAACCTCCGTACTTCAAAGAAAGCCCCGTCAAGGTAAGGTGCAAACACTGTCAGACACCACTGTCTTGTCAATCTGTGCCGTGTTTTGTCTCCCCTGAACCAAAATCCCACTCAAATCAGCCTGAAAAAGTTCCACCAAGGCCCACTTCTAGGAATGTCCCTGCAGAACCTCTCATCAGAGGAGAAGTGATGTGTGCCAGTGCAAAAATGTGCCTTTTTTTGCCTTCAGCACTGCTTGAATTCCTCCTGCTGTGTTTGATCTCTCTCTGAGCTGGAGCTGTGAAAGACAGCAGCAAGTTTCTTCAGCAAATTGGGAAATTATTATGAAAAGCATTACAAGTGTATCTGCAGGCCCAGAAGTCTTTTCAAACTCTGAGCAGTGCTTTTCAGGGAGGGTCACTGCTTCTAGTGATGCCATAATTATGTATTACCCAAAAAACTTCCAAATGTGTGTTTTAGAAAAGCTACTCGTAGTAAACATATTTTGAAGTTTTCGGTTTTAGATCCTAATTCCTTGAAATGAAATTATGAGTTATTAAACCAAATAAGCAAGGAATAGTGGAGGAATGTATACCAGGATAAAATCTCATGACTAATAGCTGAAACCAAGTTAAATGCTGCACAGTTAATTCCTGAGGAAGACAACAGTTCTGAAGACTTCAGTCTCCCACTCTTTTTGAAACAGTTCACTGACTTTTCTTGAAAGACCTCTTTTGGATTATTTTTGCATAATGCAGCAAACACAGATGAAGAGAATTATTTCCAGATCCCGGAATATTCTGAGTCGGGAGGGACCCAAAATTGGGATTACCAAACCCCCTGAATTGGGGAAGAGCTAGCTCTTCTCAAGCTGAGAAAATATTGAATCCACAGGCTGCAGTGGAGCTGTGAGCCCAGGGATGGTCAGTGGCTGTCCTGTGCTTGCTCTGTCCCCAGGCTGAGCCCAGGGGTGGTCAGTGGCTGTCCTGTGCTTGCTCTGTCCCCAGGCTGAGCCCAGGGGTGGTCAGTGGCTGTCCTGTGCTTGCTCTGTCCCCAGGCTCAGCGCCTGATCGTGAGGAACAGGTACCCCCCTCTGCGGATGCCCAACAGGATGTCAGTCCTGTTCCACGCCTTCCTGCACTCCTGCCTGCACATCGACCCCAACATCCGCTGGACAGCCAGGGAGCTCCTGCAGGTAACGGGAGTGGCTGCAGGGGAGATCCTCCTCACCAGCCCCCCTCCCCTCCTGTTAATCCCCAGGCTGGGTGCTTTGCAAAGGAGAATCATACAAGAATTTGTCTTGGAAGGGACCTTTAAAGTCCATCTGGTCCAACCTCCCTGCCATGAGCGGGGACGTCTTCAACTTGATCAGGTTGCTCAGAGCTGTGCCTGACCTTTGGATGTTTTCAGGGATGGGGCATCCAACGCCCCTCTGGGCAACCTGTGCCAATGTTTCACCACCCCTAGCACAAACAATTTCTTCCTCAGACCTAACCTGAATCTCTCCTCTTTTTCTTTAAAACCATTACCCTTTGTGTGTGGGAACTAAAAAAGCACAAGACTTTCACAGCATTGCAATGAGCTTAAAGGACTGAAACAGAGTTGAATTTTTAAGCCTTGAAATATTTAGAGCATAGAAAGGTTCTGAGCTGCAAAAAATATAGAACAAAAAACTATTGTGTGCTGTAAGGTGTACGTGTAGTGTTTAGTAATTAGTTTGAGTAGATGCTTGTAAGCTTTTAGCATCAGCCTATTGGCTAAAAAACTTTTAAGAGGACTTGTAACAGAGAGGACTTTGACTTCTGTTGTTGTATCATGAGTTTTGCCATCTTTTATGTCTCTACCTTCACTGAGACTAATAATGAAATAAAAACCTGCGAAACACCTCTCAGTCACCCCATCCCATTATTAGCTTTGCCTTCCAACACTTCTCCCCTTTGCAACAGGCCCTACTAAAAATGGGTCCTCTTGAGGTTTTGAAAGGCTGCAATAAACTCTCCCTGGGGCCTTCTCTTCTCCAGGCTAAACAATCCCATTTCTCTTGGCCTTTCCTCAGGGGAAAGGTGTTCATCCACCCTCTGACCATCTCTGTGTTGCATTTTGGGAGTGCCTTCAGTTTTAGCTGGTGGCAAGAGAACTGCAGTAGGATGGTGCCAGGTGCAGAGGCCCAAAGTGGTGTTGGTGGAGGAGGAACCCAGTCCCAGCCCCTGTTCTTGTCTTGGTGCTGAAAACCTGCACCTCAGTGTTCTTCAGAACAGCACAGGCCTAAATCCTGATGGGATCAACATTCCTTGGAGGTGCTGGAGTTCCCTGTGGAACAGCTTGCACTCCTCTTTTCTGACAACTAAAGTAGCCCCCACCTTTAGAAAAAAGGAACCTGAGTGTCCTTCGAGTTTCCTGAAATGAAAAAAGCCCTGAGGCAGCAAGTGGCATTCCCAGAGTGCTGGCAGGGCCAAAATCCCAGCAAGCTGAAGACACCTTGATAAATAGATAAATGGGATTACTGGGCTGTGTTTGCCTCTCACAGCAAGGTCCTGAATATTAAGACTGAGGTGGAGATGGTTCCCTCAGTCCTATATTTTTCTGGTATTTCTGGTAAGCAGAGGAATCCTGCTTCCTCTTGTGAGAAACTGGGTTTGGAAATTAATGGTTCCTTTCTTTCTTTTTTTTTTCCCCTTTGGGCAGCATCCGTTTTTAAAAACAGCCGTGAGTCTGTCTGTCCTGCCTGAAATGATCCAGATCGCCAGGAGAATCTGCCACGCCGTGGAATCACTGCATACCAACTCTGCCAGCTCAGACCAAAACCAGGAATAAAATTCTCACTTCTCTGGAACATTTGCTCCCTTCTCACTCAATGGTTACATTCACTTCTGAATTGCTGGTTGTCTCTTAAAGATGGAAAGTCCCAGTTATGGGGGTTTTGGTGTGGTTTGGAAATGGGGAATCCTCCTTTCATCAGCTCCAGCCCATGCTGCTTCGGCGATGCCCATGGGCATTTCAGGATGAGGAAGAAAGTGCAGTTGCATTTCCGGCCAAAAACAAGTGAGGAATGGGGCAGCCAAAACATCCTGTTGGATACACACAGTCAGCTGGGACTGCGGAGTGTTCACAGAATTCCCTGTCCTCCCTCCAGCAGAACACGTCACCACAAAAAATATATAATATATGGAGATTACAGAGAAAGATATGTTTATAACATAGATTGCTAAATGGGGGGTGGGGGGGTGTGCAAATGTACACAGACACACAATTATTATGTATGTATATATATGTATATATATATGAATGTATGTATACATATTATATATGTATAATTACTATATGTATAAATATTTATAGAATATATATTATATTAT
>VXBN01010962.1:0-72142 GCA_013397395.1 Sinosuthora webbiana | reverse complement strand
TAAAATTTTATTTAGGTCACTTCGTATTGAAAACTTACAAAAGGTTGCAATGAAACGTTTTACACCCATTTCCACCTGTTTGCATTTTTGAGGCGGCTCAGGTGTGTTACATGCACGCAGCCCTTTCCCCCCCTCCCATAAAACCAACCCCAACGTGTTTTCCCACAGGGTGATGTTAATTGTTAACAAATTAACAATTTTAACTAAAAACATTAGGAGCAAGTGGCAGCACAAGCCCCTGTCAGCCTGCCCTTGCCTTGCTTCACCTGGGAAGGCAGAAGCCTCTGTGAGCCAGCAGAGCCAGCTGTGTTCCCAGGCTGGATCCACTCCTCCTGATGGGAAAACCAAAGAGTTCCCCAAAATAATCCCTGCAGACGTCCAGGCATCCTGCTGAGCCTCCCGCAGCTCTGCCAGTCCCTCAGGGCAGCACTGGCCAGCAGTGCCTGTCCCCATGCCACGGGGATGAACTGGGGGATGATCAAGGCCTAAAATCACCATGTCTGTGCTCCCCACCCTGACTTCCCTCTTTGCCGGACTGTACACGCCCAGGAGCTGCTGGTCACGCTCCCTCTGTCCCACTGGTGCTGGGGACAACCCTTCACAGAGGCTGGGACAGGGTGGTGGTGCTGGCACTGGGGCCAGGGCTGTGGGGCTCCAAGGGAAGAGCCAAGGGACTCCCCTCCAGCTTGGAGCCGAGGTGGCTTTGTGCCCTCAGAAGCTTTCTCAGCCAAATCGTGGGGCAGGGAGGCACAAACCTCTGGTGCCACCTCGGAGTGGAACTTTTTTAACACTGACCCTTGAGCAAGCCAAGCCCTGGGAATGGCCCCATCCCACAGGGAACACTGCAGGAATCCCACAGTGTGTGAGGAAAAGCAAAGCAAACAGGTCTCAGTGCAGGACTAGGGCAGCCCTGACATTTGCAGTTCCCCTTGTCCAAGCTCTGGTCTGCATGAGACAGTTCACGCTTTAAAGAGATAGTTCTCAGTTTACAAACATTTGTGAGAGTAAGCAGCCCTGAAGCCACGAGCTAGCAGAGAATGTCACTTGCCTGTGGGGCGTGTAGCTCACACCTCTGACAAGATCTCTGCTGTGCCAAACTGGGCTGAGCCCAAAGTGTCTGAAAAGAGCTGGATTTAGGTCCTTGGTACATGCAGCTAAGCTGGCACTGCAGCACCATTCACAGCCCCACAGTCCATCGTGTCAGGGAAAGCATTTTCCTACCACAGCAATGATCCTTTTGGAGCCCTGAGGAGACTTCAAAGCCTTTTGTGAAAACATTAACTCTGTCAAGGGCCATTTCATAAATTGTAAAAAATCGCACAGTGCGGCTGAAGTGGCTACGAGGCAATAGAAATCCCGATTTCCTGGCTGTAAAAAAAAAAGAAAAGGCAGAACAGTCCTTCAGCTTCACTTTAGCACCCAGAATCTGCAGCTGTGTAAAATCCATTTGTGAGTGTCTGGCACAGAGAGCCCCGCGCAGTGCCAGGGTCACTGCCCAGCGTGCCCACCCCAGACAGCTGCTGAGGGAACCCTGCCATGGGCTGCAGGGGAAGGGAGGAGCTGGCACCAGGCCCCTGCTGTCAGGAAAATGTGAAATAACACCCATCCCCCGTGGTACCCCAGCGAGACTCCATCAAACGTCAGCCGTGCCAGCTATGAACGACTGCAAAATTTGGAGAGTGAGACCTGACACCTGCCAGGGAAAAGCACCCTGCTTTTACAAACCCACCCTTCTCATGAGCTCATTTTCTCCTCCTTCAGGCTGGTGCTACGTCTACCAAAACAAGAGGGCTGTTATTCCATTTTTTTAGCATTATGTGGCTTAAACAAAGCAAGGAGGCTCCCATTACTGAATCTGTGCTCTGAGCAAAGCCACAGCTGAACTGTGAGGTGCCCTTGGGCAGAGATACCACACTCTGAGTCTCCAGCTCGAGGTGGAGAATAATTAGAAAGTGAATCTGAGAGCCTTTTGGGTGGAAAAAGCTCTTACTTACTGTGGTGTTCAAAGAGGCACTGCGAGATATGCCCCTCTATTTTAATGTGTCCTGGCAAGACTGGTCTTAAGGCCACGAGCTGTGACTGAGCTCCTCGAGTTTTCACCAAGGAACAGAAACACCTAATCTGTACTGAAATTCATCAAGAAATTTATATGGGGGGAAAAAAATCCCCATGAATCCCCCTTGAATTTGCCAATCCCCAAGCTGCTGGTGGGTGCCCGATGGAGCCGCAGCCGTTCCTGCCTGCATCCTCCCCGATGCTGCCGGCAAGATGCTCACACCCTCACGAACTCCTCTGCCGGCATCCCACTTGGCCCCTCTCCTACAGCGTGAGCCGCACCACGAGCACAGACACGTATAAATAAGCATTTCCCCCCTCTCCCAGCGCCTCTCCGCGATAACGGGAAGAGTTGCCGGGCTTTCCCCCCCACCCCCTCCACTTTTTAAAGCGATTATGCTGATGTGCACCCCGCGCTCCCGGGAGGCGACAGCTCGGCGCGGCTCGGCGGCGCTCAGAGCTCGGCGAGGTCGTCGCTGCTCAGCACGGTGACACTGATGTGACCCGGCAGCTCGGCCGCGTCCCCGCCGCCGCTGCCCCGCAGCCGGAGCCTCTGCCGCTGCCGGGGCTCGCCGGGGGCCGCGGCCAGCACCGCCTGCCCCAGGAACCCGTCACGGAGGAGGTTGCTGCTCCAGACCTGCCGGGGAGGGGACACCAATAAAGCCGCCGCTGTCGCACTCCGCCGGGAAGGGTGACCCCCCGTTAGCCCCGTGGAAAAGCAGCGAGGGGGGGGGTGCGAGTCTAATTTTAGCTAATTGTCTAGAGAGCGTGAGGGGAGAGTCTGGATTTGCATGCTCATTTACATAGACTATGCAAATAAGGAGCGAAATGCAGCTTTTTTTGCTTTCTAGGTCACAGCCTGCCTAGGAGAGGAATAAAAATGACCGTTTTTAGCTCATTAGCAGTAAAACCTACCTACAATAACCTGTTTGTGCTGCCCTACCTGCCTCTGCTTATCTCTGCACCTCCTCGGTGCTGGAGTTTCAGAGTCTGGCCCACAGATGAGACTGAAGAGAAAGTTTTCCTGGACTGCACCATCTCAGCACCAAGCTCTATTTCCCCAGCTAGTGCTGAGGTAAACACTGAGGTCTAGTCCTCACAGGACTAGAATTCAGGGTAAAATAACTTCTTAATAACAGCCTGAGCTTTGGTTTTGCTTCAAACACTGACTCTGGACAACACCTGGCTATTCTTTGTCTCTGTTTCACCAGGTACCACACGGGGCAAAAGGAATCCGGTAAATTCTTTCAAAGCCTTGGAATGAGATGTGCCTTGGAATGAAACATGCCTTGGAACGAAACATGCCTTGGAATGAAACATGCCTTCTGCTCCCTGAGTGCCATCAGCTGGTGTTTGTGGGGGAGAAGCAGCAGCAGAGCTCCAGGCAGAGCCCAGCAAGGGGAACGGAGGCTCTCACTCTTCTCTCCTGGGTGTCAGCCACACGAAGGAAAGGCTGACCCAGAGAAGCCCAGAGATGCTCTGTGCTGCCCTCCCTGCCCTGGGCAGCTGCCCTGTGGCTGTCTCACCTGGATGGTGACAGGACTGTCGATGTCCTTCCTGTAGAAGATGACCTGGGTGTTGAAGACGGGGCTGGTGGTGCCGCGCTGCACCGCGGAGCGCCGGCTTTGCTTCTCACACTTGATGAGCACGTAGGGATCTGCTCCTGGAACACAAGCAGCAGCACAGCTCTGGGCACAGAGTGTGGCAGCTGAGAGCTGCCCAGAAACCCAGCAGGGACAGTCCCCTCCTGTGCCTGGCAGCACCACAGGACAGGGCACCAGAGCAGGTCATAGCCATGGCTCCCTGTCCAGGTGTAAACAGATTCATGGAATGGTTTGCGTTGGGAGGGACCTTAAAGCCCACCCAGTTCCACTTCCTGCTATGGCAGGGACACCTTCCACTGTCCAGGGTGCTCCAAGCCCTGTCCAGCCTGGCTTTGGACACTTCCAGGAATCCAGGGGCAGCCACAGCTTCTCTGGGCACCCTGTGCCAGGGCCTGCCCACCCTCCCAGGGAACAATTTCTCCCTAATATCCAATCTAACCCTCATATGTGACCCCCTGCAATTGTTCAACATTCTAGAAATGCTTTGTTTTTACACTGAGCATTTTTATTCCTTATTAAAGTTGATATTCTCTTTCCTTTACAATAAGGAGCAAAAACCATTTTATAAACACCAAACGCATTCAAATAGAACGGGCCATTCCACTTTCTAATTAACTTTTAATTAAACAAAGGCCATACCATGTTTTGTATTTCAACACAACCCTGTCCATTTCTGTTGTTAATGACAACAGAATATCTGCTTTTTCCACACCTTGCAACTTCTAAGACACAGATTTGAAATAAACCCAGGCTATCTGTAAGTCAGGCTCGTGAGAGTTTCTAACGCACAATTTTTCACCATCTACTCGAAAATACCACCACAGCCAGAAGGCAGCACAACTTTAGGCGATTTTAGCTTTTTAACAAACCATGCCCAGATGATTTCCCTCAAACACATTTACAAGACCAGGTACCAACATCTCACAGGAACAAACCACATGAACAGCTGCACCCAAACCAGAGGCAGCCACTTCCACGTACAAGGCACACAGAGGTTTTTCCATATGTTGCTCTGTGCTTACACCTGGCCAGAGCTGCCAGGGGCCTGTTTCCCTGACAACCCCTGACAGTTCCATGGCAGGTAGCAGGATTTTGGCTTTTCTGATGGGAAAAATTGCCTTCCGTGTCACTGAAGGGTGGATTCAGCCCTGCGGCATGGGGTGGCACCGGGGTGGAAAAGCTGCCCTCTTAGCAGAGCAATTTAGAAAATGGATCTGGATAAAACAGAGGCTTGCCTGTCACCCCAATGGTGTTAACAACTTTGTCCGAGGGCAAAGAGAAGAGCAACACGAGATCATTAACAGTAATTAAGAGATAAAGAGCATAAGGAGGGGTGGGGAGAGGGCACAGAGCTCAAGAGGTGACAGGCACATCTGCTGGATGGATGAGGGAGCAGTAAATGAAGGGACTGGAAAAGGAAAAGGAAAAGGAAAAGGAAAAGGAAAAGGAAAAGGAAAAGGAAAAGGAAAAGGAAAAGGAAAAGGAAAAGGAAAAGGAAAAGGAAAAGGAAAAGGAAAAGGAAAAGGAAAAGGAAAAGGAAAAGGAAAAGGAAAAGGAAAAGGAAAAGGAAAAGGAAAAGGAAAAGGAAAAGGAAAAGGAAAAGGAAAAGGAAAAGGAAAAGGAAAAGGAAAAGGAAAAGGAAAAGGAAAAGGAAAAGGAAAAGGAAAAGGAAAAGGAAAAGGAAAAGGAAAAGGAAAAGGAAAAGGAAAAGGAAAAGGAAAAGGAAAAGGAAAAGGAAAAGGAAAAGGAAAAGGAAAAGGAAAAGGAAAAGGAAAAGGAAAAGGAAAAGGAAAAGGAAAAGGAAAAGGAAAAGGAAAAGGAAAAGGAAAAGGAAAAGGAAAAGGAAAAGGAAAAGGAAAAGGAAAAGGAAAAGGAAAAGGAAAAGGAAAAGGAAAAGGAAAAGGAAAAGGAAAAGGAAAAGGAAAAGGAAAAGGAAAAGGAAAAGGAAAAGGAAAAGGAAAAGGAAAAGGAAAAGGAAAAGGAAAAGGAAAAGGAAAAGGAAAAGGAAAAGGAAAAGGAAAAGGAAAAGGAAAAGGAAAAGGAAAGAGAATATTTGAAGGAAACATTCAAATTCTCAGCAAGACCCCAAGAAACAGAGGGAGGTAGAAGGGGGACACAAAATGTTCCTGAACCCAGGGTGTTCCAGAATGTTCTGACCCCACGATGGCAGCGCTGGGTGGGACAGTTGTTTTAGGAGAACTGCTCCAATTCCACAACCAAAGGAAGCAGTGGGAGAGCGCGTGGGGGATCAGATGTTCTCAGCTGTGGATGGCCCAGTTCCCTGCCTGGTTTATTTACAGGACAAAGGAAAAACACAAAGGTCTGCTAGAGTGGAAAAGCAATATCCTGGTATTGCCCCTGAGCTGGGAATGAAACTGGAGCTGCTGCTCAGGAAAGGGCTCAGGCAGTGGAAGGAGGGCTGGGGTCAGCTCTGGGGCACACAAATGGCTCCAGCTCTGCCCTGAACCCCAGAACAGCTCTCTTAGCTCAGTCCTGGCCATGCCGCTGCTTTGGGAAGTTGTACAAAGGGACAGTGCAAAGGAAAAAGTTGGAATCTGTAAAAGCCAGAAACACCCGAAGAGTAATGGCATTTCTAAGGCTTAAAGAAATCTGTGCTCAGTAGTCTAAGGCTTAATTTTTGGGTTTTTGAGAACACCACTGAGGATCTAACACCCACATCCCGCAGCACTGCCCCAAGGCAAAAAGCTTTCTGGAAAACATTCCTGAGGGGCTGTTCCCAGCTGCATTCCCACTCCTCTACTGCTCTTACCAGATCCTGGAGAGCTCTGACCCCCCCAGCCACTGGAAAAGGGCATGGGACAAACAGAGATATGGTGCTGAGACACAAGCACTGCCCTGGCAATCACAGCAGGTTGGTTTGCCTCTTGCAGGTGAATCTTTCCTTCCTTCTGCTTCTCAGGCTGCTCCCAAGGCAGCTCCCACTAAAGATTCTCTGCTCCCAGGGCTGTCACACATCACAGATCTCAACATTCAGCTTAGAATATAAGTGATGAAAAACAATTCAGTGTTCAAATCCAACATGGAATGTCAGCAGGAAAGACTTCAAGGTGCAAAAGGTGATTTGTTCTCAAAGAGAAACTCAGGGAAAAGGCCTGACAGACAGTAGTGAGAGCAATTTTTAAAACAGGCTTGGGAAGGAGAGACAGAAAATCCTCTAGCACAAAGAGTTTCCTCATCATCCTGCAGACCTGCCACTGTGCTTGGCTCACAGACAGCTGGATCCACTTCAGAACACACTGACTCGGAGAGAGGAACTTCCACCAGGAGCATCCAGGGCTGTCTGGGCCGTTCCATTCATCCACTACTCCTGACCACAGCAAACCATCCATTACCTTGTCCAGACAAGGCAGAGACAGCACCAAGGAGGAGCTTTCCAATAAACACTTAAAATAAAGATTAAATAAATTTTCTCTGGCCAGGAACAGGGCTTTGATAACAACCAGCACAGAGAGCAGGAGTAGAAAATAAAAAAGCAAATGATGACTGGGCAAGTTTCCTAATTAACATCAGGTGCTATAAAGACATTTTGGTGTCCTCCAAGACACTTCCTCTGACTGATACACAGTCATGTACAAAGCATTTAGCCCCTGTTCTACTTTAGCCAGCTGAAAATGGTTGTTTGAAAACCATGAAGTCCTCCCTGAAGTGCTCTAAGGAGGTAAATGTAACACACTACATGAGTCTGTGCCATTCAGCTGCCTCCTGCATATTTTCCATTCTGAAAATGCACAACCCTGACAGAAGAACATTAGTAATCCCCACAATTAGCACCTCAGGAGAGTCTGGCTACTCCTGCCCCTCCTGACCAGTTATCCTGCCCATAACTTGCTGCTGTGCATCCCCATATTCATCTGATCTCTTCACGGGAGCAGGTTTTGCAACACAATGGAAAAACAAACCTCACAAATCCTGTTTGGATAATTTCTGATCGCTTACATACCAACCCAAACCATCTTTAGAGGACTGAAAAGCCAATTCCACTCCTCTAGACTCTCTTTCCACTCACCTCCTGACCCATCTTGTTTCTGCAAACCCTCTGCAGAGTGGACTTTGATTTGGGTGACTCTGCGTGGGTAGCCACAAAGAAGACTCCAACACGTCATTTTAGGCCTATCTGCCTTCAGCTCCCTGAAAAACCATGGAAAAAACAGCCTAAGCAAAGAGAGTCAAGCAAACAATCAATGGTTGTGGAAATCTGGCATTTTTAGAACACGAGATCTGTACTTTTCCCTCATCTGCTGTTTTTGAATTCCGTGGTGCAGAAATGACACATGTAAGAAACAAAAATAGAGCAAAGCAAAGTAAAACAAAATCGTGCTATCTTTTGCGTGGAAGCAGAAGCGGTAAAAAAAAAATCCTAATTTTAAATAGTGGAAAATAGTATCAAATCAAGAAATAAATGCAGTGGGCCTGATTCATGAAGCACTGGTTCTACTCTTGCAGCAACCACAGCTTTCAGAGGAGATGGTCACAGAAACAAATGTCACCAGTGCTCCGTGTCCTGACCTAGAGCTGGAGGCCACTACAAGGACTGAACTAAAAAAGCCAAAAGACTCAAAATGAATTGCCCAAGAGGTCCCTAACTAAACATTGACCTTGTTTAGTTAATAAACCATAAACTGACCATGCACAAACCTGGAGATTCTCAGAGGTGCCCCTGATGTCTCCAGGGCTCAGTTCTGGAGCCACATGAGTGATTCAGGGGTGTTGGACCTGGCAGCTCCTTTCCATGGAGCTGCAGCCCCGGGGGCTAAGGAGGATCTCCTGCAGCTGGGAGTGCCACTATTGTCACAATTCAGGACAGCTCATGTAGCTACACACAGAACTCTGATTTCTTCAGAGGGCTTAGAGCAAAGTTTATTGAAAGGCAGATCCTTTTTATACAGGATTTGGGTACAATGTTTGGGTACAATGAATAGGGTTGGTCCTTTAGGGCACCACCTTTCTGTAAACATCTCTACGAGTAAACAAGTTGGAGAAATACCAGGTGTCAGGAGGAGGAGATCTACAAGGATTGTTTTGGGTTCCTCCTCATGATTTCCCAGGCCAGACTGAGAGAATTTGTCACTGGCTTTCCCACAGGCTTCAAGGCACTGCCTGGAGCCTGAGAATCCATGTTCTGACCACTGCCAGCTCCCACAGGCCACCCACCTGAGTTTTGAGGGCACGTCAGTGTAGAGCCTGAGGAGGAAGGCTGTGGGCACGCCGGGGATGAAGGTGGTGGGGACGAGGACGTAGCGGCCGCGCTGCAGCGTTCTCCTCAGGAACACGCTGCGGGTGTTGGAGTAGGGAGACGTGGCCACTCTCTCCTGCACCGTGAGCTTGTGCAGCCTGTACCTCCTGTTGTCCTCCACCTGCAGCAGGACAGGGGTTAGTGCCAGCAGGGCTAAGGGGCAGGGCTCTGCCTGGGCACCACGCAGCTTTTCAGGGCTGTAAAACCACAGGTGCAATAAAGGCAAATCATTTGTTAAGTGTTTTCTCATCCACTCAAACTGTGGCAGGTGAAAGTTTGGGGCTGGCAAAGACAGGAACCCGCTGAAAGGGATGATGTGATGCTACTGCAGAGCTTGGAACACTTCCAGAGACGGACACACAGCCCAAGGATTGCCCCTTGGCAGAGATCCCTCTGCTCCTTTCCCTAGCCTTTCACGGCAGGCTCCCAATCCAGATGCACACAGCTGGATTTTCCTTGCCCTTTCCTGAATACGAAAGCCACAGAATAACCATTCGCGTTTTGTTCTAAGCCTTGAAGCTGTGCTTAACTCAACATCCTCTCCAGGGGGCTGATATTTGCCAGAGCACAGTTTAAATCTAAACTAAACTCTCAGGCAGCTCCTGGGGCAAAGGCAGCCCTTCATTCTCTTCCCAAGGCCTTTAGTCATGCTAATGAGCTCGGGTGTTAGAATACATCTAAAATAGAAAAATTATTGATCAGAAATAAAAATAGAGCACTGCAGCTGTTAGGAAGGTGTGATTTTCTTTTTCTAGCTTTTCCAAATTACAGGTGTGAACAAGGGAAATTATTCTGCTCTCTGCAACTGACACTTTTCAATGTATGTGGTTAACAGGTGATTGGCAAGTCAGGAGGTGTGATGCAGATGTCAGCAGATCTAACCAACTGTTAAAAATTGACTTTTTTTAGGGCAGGGCTATAGATTTAATGTAGACCCAGGAGCTGGAGCAACAGATGACAGGATTACACCAATCCTCAGTGGAAGAGCAGAAAAATTGCTGTTTCTTTGTTTCCTTCCTTCTCTGAGTTTGAGCGTTTCCATTTTACTCAATTTGCCTTGAGAGTGCAATTAAATTACCTTTTGGGATCTCTGTGGTTCCTTTTCCCATATATTCATTTCCTGCTCTCTAGTCCAGCTTTTGAAAACCCTTTTCTTCTAAGTGGCAACAGAAAAACTGCAGGCTTTTCAACTTCATTCACCTGGCTATATTTGCTGATGAAATGGAGGCAGAAGGAGGAGAAAAAACCCTCCATGTTTTAACTATTAATATAATTTTGCCTTTCTCTAGAAAGTCTGGGGGTAAGAAAAGCACGTAAAATTCTTTTGCAAGTGGCAGAAATAATTTCTTTCAAATAAATGAAATGTATTAAAATAGAGTTTGAGCTGAACCAACTTCAGTTGAGTTCCCATGGCCTGAGTGCACTGCCCACACAAAGTTTGAGCACAGAGCCAGACCTCGGGATGATCCTGGCTCTGTCTGCCAAAAATCTCAGTGCCAGGGTGAAGCAGGACTGGGCAAACGTCGTTGTGGGACATGAAAGAAAGATGAGACACTCCAAATATTTCAGAAGGCAAAGAGCATAGAAAAAAGGTTTTATTGTCTAATTCTTACTACCTTTTATAAGGTGTTCCCACACAGACTTAACAAGATTGGGGTGAATAGGAACAACACCTCTCTAATCCCATGGGTTAAACTGGAGAAACAGCAAAACACCAACTGCGGAAAGATTGTTTGGAGAAAGGAGAGTTGTTCACCAAGATTGTTTTGAGAAGAGGCTTTCTTGAGAAAAATTTCCTTGGGAAAAAGTTAGCAGCTGCCAGCAGGCTAAAATCTCTCAGACCCAGAAATATCAGGCCCACAGGCAAACAAACTGAACACACTCTGCCCCAGGAGTGCAGAGCTGCCTACCTTGAGTATTTCAAAGCCAATTGTGATGTTGTCCCCCTTCCCTTCTTTCTTGTACTTGCGCCGATCCTCCTGCTGTAAGGACACCAACACTTTGTCCTCGGCCTTCTTGACATCAAAGAGGTACTGGGAGGAGAGAGGAGAGCTGTTGGAATTGCCTCAGGAGGCTGAGGGAAAAGCCATCACCAAGGAAATATGTGCACACAAAGGAGGGAAATGGAAATACATTCGGGGGAGGAAGGAGAGTTCTCCGTGTGACAGACATTCCCTGCAATTCACAGGTGGAAAATCAATGCTCATAATAAGGATCTTAAAATCAAAAGTATCAGGTAAATAAAAGGTATTGATGGAAATGGTAATCCTAGGGACAGGACATGGGGGAATGACCTAAAGGTGAAGTTAGGTAGGTTCAGACTGGGTGTTAGGAAAAAATCCTTCCCTGGAAGGGTGGTGAGGCCCTGGCACAGGGTGCCCAGAGCAGCTGTGGCTGCCCCTGGATCCCTGGAAGTGTCCAAGGCCAGGCTGGATGGGATTTGAAGCACCCTGGGATGGTGGAAGATGTCCCATCCATGGCAGGAGTGGATTGGGATGAACTTTAATGTCCCTCCCAGCCCAAAGCATTCCGTGATTCTCTGGTTCTATGAACTCACATAAAGGACAGCCCGGGACAAAGCTACAAAATCACTGGAATCAGCAGGAGGACACCTCATTTGAAAGTAAAAGACGAAAGATGAAGTTTTATTTAGCTGTAAATCAGGAGTGAGATTAAAAAAATAAACCAACACACTCCATATGGGGTCTTAGACAATTTTCGATTCTCCTGTTAACTGAACAGTGCCTGTGAATTTCAAACATCTTCATACAGGGCCTGCAAATGAAGGAATCTTTCAGATCTCATTTAAAAGGCACTTTGTTCTGCACCCACAGTTCCTATTTAATGTGAGAATGACAGGAATGCTGCTTTTGGACTTCTCAGTTTTCCTGAATACCCCGTAAAAACCAGCTAAGGAAGACTCCTGCACCTTTAACGTGCAAATATTTTATCCAAACTGTTTACAGTAAACTCGAGTCAACTTAGGTTTAAGAAAAATCAAAGGAATTTATCTCAAGTTTAAGCAGCAGTTCTCATCTTACTAAATCCGACTTGAACAGTTACATTATTAGAAATCACTACCAGACCAGTTCATAAGTAAGTATGAACAAAAGAAGGTCAGCCGGGTGCTTCTTTATATGAAAACAAATTTAATTAATTTGTTATTTATTAGAGACTCCTTTAAGTTCTGCTTTGTGCACGCAGAGGGCAAACCTGAGTTGCCAGGAGCAGTGGAGGGACATTATTTACCCCAAGTTTGGACAGATGCTGCACTCTCCCATCCTCAAAGACATTTAAATGTGAAGAAAATAAATAAAAACATAAAAACATAAACGTGCAGCAGTGCACAGCTGGGTACCATGTGCACCACATGTTCTGAGTTAAGCAGAAATTCCCTGGCAGCATGGAGAGGAATATCATCCTTGGGTCAGTTCCCACCTCCCTTCTCCTTTGACTGTTAAAAAGCAAATTATGGAGCTTTGCTCTGAGGGAGATATTGAGATTGCCTTGGTTACAGAACCATCCACACCCCTCTGCTGAACAGGGCCCCATCCAAGCTCTGATTTGTGTTTTATGTCACCTGTGGCAGCAGAGAAAGCTCAGGGCCCTGGGAGAGTCCCAGGGGTTATAAGAGAACCTAAAAAGTCAGATATAAATATGCAGCAACACCCAGTAAGGCACACTGTAATTCTTGAACCATACACGGGGTTATCCCTTCAGGCAGCCCAGAGGGTTCCAAGGCCATGGAGGGGTGGGAGGGGAACAACAGGGACCAGGAAAGTTCTCCTGGTCTGATGAAGCTCTGCAGCTGTGACCTGGTGGCACTTCAGCTGTCTCGACGGGTAATGATCTACAAGTCAGCAGGTGACTGTAGAATACACAAATACTTGGCAGAAATTGCCTTATCAAAGGGACTGGAAGTGTGACAATCCCTCCCTTTCACAGATAAACCTCACAGGAGGCCCCAGTGCCAGGAGAACAGACAGAGATTATCTCTAGATGATGGTGGGGTGTGCCACAGTAACCTGTAATGGCCCTAAGATAACATAAATGTGTTCCAGCACTGCTGCTAAGAGCCTTTTAATCAACTGGCCCAGAGAGAACACTGGAATCCAGAGGCCTTCCACTGCATCAGGCACTGCCCTCAGCTGGAGCAGTGTGTATTTTGTTCTCTGAGACAGCTGAACACTTACAAATGAGATCAGACAAGCACTTGGAACACACCCAGAATCTTACAGGGCAATACCTGAATTAAATCACGCCCTGGAGATGAGGCACTGACAGAAGGCAGAGCAGTGAAGAGCTGCGGGATGAGCTGGGAAATCTGAGGTCTGATCTGAGCAGCAGAGGCTGCACTGCTCCAGCCTCCTGCTCTGAAAACAGAGGCTGCAGGCAGAAACCTCCCTGGCAAGTGCAGAGAAGCAGATGCAAAACTATCTTTAATTAACCTGGACAGGAAGATCCATTTTCATCTTTAATTAACCTGGACAGAAAGATCCATTTTCAAAGTAGTAACTGACAGAGTAAGTGCCCAGAGCCCACGGACAGTAACAGAAGTTAAATGCCTGAATTTGCATGTGCTGGGAGAGAGAAGGGCTGGAAGGTGGGAAAGGGAATAGGAATGGATGAAGAGATAAATTGAATAGCTTGAAATGACCAGGTAGGATGAGACAAGGAAAATTCTGTAATGCTGGTGAGAGGGTGAGCCTGGGGAAGAGACCAGGTACTTGAATCTTCCAAGGGATATTAACTTAATACATGGGATCAAATCCCCAAGCTGTCTAAGGGGTTGATTCTGTCATTAGAAAATCAGACTTGTTGCCTTTCTGTGACTGGGAAAATGAAAGAAGTCCAGGCAGGACATCAGTAACTCTGCTGTGTGTGTGACTCAGCAGCCCCAGGCATGATCAGTCCTAAATAAATATCTAAACCCTTCTGAGAAATTGCATCAAAACCACCAAAACACGCAGTACACAGCACACTTCCAGGGCAATGAGATTTCTGTCCAGTGGTCACTGCCAACTCCTAAACGGGGTGGATACTTCAGGAGCCCCAGTTAAAGTGGATACACTTCAATACTTCACAAAACTTCCCACCTGGGGGCTCTGCAGGAAGGTCTCTGGTACCAAATACCTCACAAATACACAGAACCTCACCAAACACGGGGATTCCCACCTGGGGGTTCTGCAGGAAGGTCTCTCTGTTATCAAAGCAGCCCCCAGATCGGTTCAGCAGGGGCTCTGGATGCTTTGCCCAAGCCCCAAACATCATTTCCTTCTCCCAGGTCTTGTGCAGGCTGAAGTAGGAGGTGTTCACAGTCCTGCAGATGTCCACATCCGTGAAATTCTTACACCAGTCCTCAAACGTCATCCTGCTCCACGGAACACCAGGGAAATCATGGTTTGTTTAAAAATAAACAGTGATATTCACACACAAAATCTTCCAGTGATTTGAAGAGCATGCATGAGCTGTCCAGGGGACAAACTGATTCACTGGAAAGCTTTCCATGTGGAAATACTCGTGAAGCCACAATCACAGAGATTTAGAGCTTAATTCAGAGCAGCATCACTCAGTGTGCTTGGTCAGATCAGGATCTGCTATGTTGCATCTCCTAAGCCCAAAGGACTGGTTGGATCTCCCAGGCTGGATTTGATAAGATATTTTACAAAGGCCAAAGAGATCACCTGCAATTAATGCAGGATGCCCTCCTCATTATTACAGTCCTTACTGTCACATCTATCCCTAAGCATGACTCAATCCTCTGGACAGAGCTTTTCTTTAACCCCATCTCACCTGTGCCTGCTAAAGGAACAGGCTGGACTGCAGAGCCACTGAAAAACAGCTTGTCTCTTTGAATTACCATCATGGCCTGCCTTGTTCATGGCCCAGAGCCAAAGCCTGCAGCTGCCAGCCCTGACAAAGCCGACAGGATTCTTTTCACTCTGAGCCAATATTGATCATCTCCTGGAGGACCTGCTGGGCTGAGGATCTAAGCCTTAAGCAAGGTCAGAATTAATAGAGCTCTAGACATTGCATAGAGAATGAACACTTCTCATTCCCATGCCGGAAAACACCAACAAATATCAAAATTCACTGGATGCAACTCTATTTTCAGAGTTGGCTGACCTACAGACAGGCACGGCAGTCAGCAAACAGGGTGTGAAATGCACATGGTGCTTCCTCAGATATTTTTACCCATTTCAAAATGTAACTGGTCTAAACAGTGTTCAATACTGGGCATTGTGTCGTGTGAACCAGCACGTGTTCTCCTGGTTTCTGAGAGATTCTCCTAAATATAGACAATAGATTCTGAGAGCCACTAATTTTCTTCCACCAGTTTTAAACCCATTTTTATTATTTTTCCCTGTCATCCCTTGGGAGTTTGAAAGGAACAGACCTTGGGATAACTCTGTCCATCTGGTTTTGAAGCTGTTAAATGGCAGATTAATGACAGTTACTCACTGTCACTCCCACTCACCAGAACTCTCCATCGTTCTCAACGGTGAGCCCCAAATTCTTGCGCTCGGAATCGCTGACTTTCTTCCACTCTTCAGAACTAAAAGGAAATAATTAAAAAAAAAAAAAAAGCCAAACAATAAATCAAAACTTAAAATAAAAACTCTCACCTGGGAAAAAAAAATGTAGTAAAAATCTCTTCTGGTTCATGGTTTAAAAAGGAACATCAGAGTATCAAAAGGGCAGATGATATTGATAAAAGTGTGAGGCTTTCAGGAGCAGTTTTAAAACATTAATTGGTTTGAAAGCCACTAAAAAAGAAAGAGATGAATAGGAAACAGGCTCAAGTAGAGCAGAACTTCATTGATTTCCTTTGTCACACCCTCCATTAGGACTCCTAAACACTTAAACAGCCGGTTTCCAAGGTCACAGGAGATTGACTCCATTCCCTGAAGGCCCCTCAAGTGGAACCTGGTTTTCCTCCTCTGGAGATTATTGAACACTTCACTTAGGCCAGAGTAATCTCTTTGTCTTTTAATCACCTTAATAAAACCGGCCTGAGGTCTGAGATTTCCCCGGGGGGCCTTTGAGAAGAAGCTGCTGGAGCCTGAGCACAGTGTCCAGTTTGCAGAGGAACTTTACAGTGCCCAGACCCTTCAGGCACACAGGGCAGTGCAGACCCTAAATTCCAGCAGCTGAAACCCAAACCAGACCCCATCCCTGATGGGTCACACCAGACAAACGGAGCCACAACTCCTCCCTGCCCCTCCAAAAGCTCTTGGAGGCTAAAGCTGAAGGTGGCTGGAAGGAGGGAAGGGAGGCTGCCCACCCTAACAGACATTTTCCTAACCTAGTTGGAAATTGTCAATTTAATTCTGTTAGACCAAAAGCCACGGGGCACCATCAGAGTCCTCAGTGCTGGCATGAGTGGCAGCTGTGCCAGACACAGGCCACTGGAGAGCCCTAAGGGCTTCAGTTAAACACGACACAGCAGCTCTTTTGTGCATTCTTTGCATTTCACCTGGACCAATCTCTCTGAAAGTCACAGATTTTTGCTAGCTAAAGCATGGATGATAAGAAATTAATATGCTGCTGTTAAGAACACTGCATCGTGAAATTCTAAATGCTAGCTGGTGAGCCCAGTGCTGAACTGTCACATATTTTTCGTGTATAAATCACCCATGATGGGAGACATCCCCTCCAGCAATCATTCCTCTTGCTGTGGACGTACCTGCTAAGCCCATGGCTCACATGAAAATTAATTAGAAAGTTAATTAGGGAAAAAAATTTCACAAACATGGCACTTTTATAGCATTTTTCACCAGGCACTTAAATGATCTACAAGACTTTTGCCATCCCCAGCAGCTGGAGATGACAGATGAGAAACTGAGCCACAGACACTCTCGGTGGTGAAGCCGGGAACGAGCCTCGTGTTCTTGACTCATGAGCTGGTTTTCTTCCCACCTTCCAGTGTGCCAGAAGAATGATGTAAGCAGTAAATAAGGTCCAGGGAGCCATAAACTCCTCCAGGACACGCTCATTTTCTCAGAGGAAAACGGGCAGAGATGGCACAGAGGTTCAGCCACCTCCGGGTATGGGTGTGTCTCAGCAGTGTTTAACCACAAATTCCACTGCAGAGTTTCACCCCTTTGACACTGGGTTTGTTGTGGGAAACACTAAAGGTAAGAAGGTTTTCAGAAAGCTGTGGAGGCAGGCCCCAGGAACAGAGAGAGCAGAAGGATTTGGGATTAGCTGCAACTGCAAAGCCTGAAGGTAGGAGAAGATACAATGATACAGCAAGCAAGGGCATGAAACAATAGTTTGAGTTTTTAGGTTTGGCCAGGATAGATCTTAAGACTGCAGAAAAATGTGCTTAGTAGAAACAGTAGAAAGTTTTAAGCCTAATAATGGAGAATAGTGTGTTGTTAATAGAAAGCACACAAGCAAGCCCTGTTTGAGACAGGTGTGCTTGTGCTTTTAGTGACTGGCCAGAGCAATTGTCTGTGAGCTTTAGCAATGTGCTGTTGGCTGGAAAATTTATAAAATGCCCTGTAACAAAGAGACCTTTGGCTGCTGCTGGCAGGTGTGAGCTGTTGCCATCCTCCAATTGTCTCCAACCCTGTCATGAGGCTGATGCTGCAATAAAAGTTCATAACACACAGCAGCTCCATCCCATTTGTGCACAAACCTCCAGCACAGGTTTGCAGCTCTTACCTGTCACTCCAAGCACCATGCCATTCCTTTTTCCCCCAGGGATTCCTCAGCCTGATCATGAAGAGCTTTTCAGCCTTGAAGGAGAAGAGGAGCCTCTCCCCGAGGCGCAGTTTGGTGATGGCAGTCACGGAGTAGGCATGGCCCACGATGAGCCCCATCTCTGTCTCTGCTTCGCTGGGGCGCCCAGAGGACTCCTGGGGCACCAAGAATGGCAATTAAACCAAAAGAACTCACGTCTCTGAGGAACCTGACAGCTCCAAGTTCAAGGGGAAGGACGAGAAAATTTTGTTTTTCATTCTCTTCCTGAGTGATTTGACTATGCAGGAAAATTACAGCACTGAATCAGAATGTAGGACTCAGAATTAGGGGCTCACTGGTCTGGTGGTGTTAGTGCCAGACAATCCCAGAGCACAGGGGAATCCTGCCTGCTGCAGCCAGTCTGTCTCCTCCTGGCCTCAGAGACAGAGACAGGGCTGATGGAAGATCTTTGGCAAAATCTTGTCATCTCTATCAAATGGCTCTTCTGGACACTGTGCCCAGAGTGCCTGGGGGTGTCCTCACCTGGACACTCATGAGTTTAGCTGGTGAAGCCAATGGCTGTTCTTGTGTTGGAATAAATTTGATACCCAGGAGAGAACCACTGGCAGTGGGTAAAAGTGGGAGAGCACAGGCACAAGTGAGAAAACTTCCAAGCCATTTGTGAAGCCTGTCCTGCACCTCACTCACCCCCGGCAGGGCTCTCTCCTGGCAAAGGGAAGATCTGTAGGGTGCTTTAGGAACTGGGTTTGCTCATCAGAAATTCCATATAAGAATCCCAGTTTCCAGCAGTGCTCAGGCTGTCCCTAAACTGCCCCTAAACCAACCCTAAACTGTCCTGTTTGATGACCTAGGCCTGATCAGATGCTGATCTAAGAATACATAAAAGTAATCAAGCTCTGAAAAACAGCACAATTTCATTTAATGCATCCAAATCTCCTGATCTAAACCCAAAAAAGCAGCGCCCTACAAAGATGTTGGAGTGGTTTTGATGGTCCTGGGTCCAGATTCTCCACATCCTCACTGAGTCCAGCCAAGCCACCCTTGAGGCTTTCCCATCCATCACCCACAGGGCCTGGAAACACTCCTTCCCTTGGACATCAAGGAAGGAAGACTTGACTCAGTGCAAATCCTTGTGTGTAAACTTGTAATCACCTAATTAATGCCAAATCAAGCCTTGGCTGTGGAGGAGAGAGCAAGAGGTATGGCCTCTTGGTGTTACTAATGCAAATATTTAAATATAAATATATTATTTATCATTAAACATTAATATGTTAGTATAAATATATGAATATTTAAATATAAAAAAGGACTTATCACAGTTATGAAATGCACATAGTGCTTCCTCAGATATTTTTACCCATTTCAAAATTTAACTGGTCTAAACAGACAAGGTCCTTGTCCTAAGGCAAATATTGCACTGATATAACAGTGTTCAGTCCGCAAAGGTAAGAAATCACATATAAAATAAAAGGGGGAGGAAGGAGAAATTCCTGTCAAATTGGACCTGACAGATGGTCTGGCAACTGTGAGAGTCTCACCAAGCCCTCTGTGCCTCTCGCTGACAAGAGCTCCCAAAGAATCAGCTCAAGTGTTCCCCCAGCCTGGCTGGCATTGCCCTGGCTCTGGGCTCGCTGCATTGTGACACTTCCACTCACGTTTTTCACAACTAAAAGCCAACAAGGAGTCCTCGGCACACGGGAGTCTGTAACTTCTCCCGCTGCCTGCAATACCCCCCAGGCTCTTCTCGCTGCTGCCTTTTCCCACCTCGTTCTGGAGAGGCTTATTTATTTCTTTATTCAAATGAGATATTTAAACATCTCCTGTCTGCTCAGATTTCCAAATGGTGATGCTCAGGGCCACTTTGTAACCCAAGGACAATGATGATATGTCTGTAAGGCAGCAATGAAGCCACTTGAGTATTAAATATTCCACACTTAGCCAGCTCCACTGTGTTTATAATACATCAAAAAGTGACAAATGCAGGCAAACTTAGGAATGGCCTCTCTGCAATCAATGTTTAGAAGCATTTGTGTTTAATTTGGAAGGCAGAAACATAATGCCAGGAATCAGTGAAAGCATTACAACTGCCTAATAAATCGCTTTTTAAAACACAGCTCCCTGTACTGAGTCAATCACCTCACCAAATTCTTGTTAAGACACAGAACTGCTCTAGCATTTGGGAGCAACCTATCATTCCAGAAAACAATGTTTGCATTAACAATTCACACCAGGCATTCATTCTGCTCTGCCAGCCTGGTCTGAGCAAAACAGATGGAATCCTTTCAAATAAAAAATTCAGGTCTGATACAAAAAGAAAGGTAAAACAAACCCCAAAGGTAACATTCTCAGGATCGTCCAAGCCCAGCTGATTTTCTGTCATTCTTGACAATTCCACAGCTCTCCTCACACTCACAAGAATTTCTGAATGAATCATCTTCATTCACAGACAGGGAAATTAAAGCAAAATGTGTAAGTGATTTAACAGAGATCAGCCTTAGCCAAGGCCTTAAACTGAAGCAGGGGCCGTGGGAGGAAGATGCTGAAGTGCACTTGGATGCCAACCCTGCAGCTCCTCGAAAATCATCCCTTTCCTGTGGGCTGCTGGACTAATGGCTCACGATAAATGATTTAAAACATCATCTAAAAGCAATCTTTTAGGAAATATTCAGGTGCCATTGCAGTTTGTTGGCCCTTCACGTGTGATAACAGCTTTGGGCAAGGTGAGGATTTGAAATCCTGGCACTGCAGGCTGGTTTAGAAGGGGAGTTCAGCCCAGTTGTTAATGGTTTACCTCCCACGGCCAGGGGCTGGCCCACAGGTGGCTTGTGAAGCACAAAAACATCCTTTGGGAGCTGTTACTCATCCATCTTCTGGCACAGGACTGGAGAGAGGTAAATCTTCCTCAGAAACCATCCCCTCCCTACTGATTTCAGGGCCATGGCCCCCTAAATGTGGGCACTGAGCCTCACATGAGCCAGCAGAGGCAAGTTCTGCAGCTTAATTCCAGTGGGGAGATAATTCAATATATTCAAAATATTCAAAATATTCAATGTATTTAATATATTCAATATAAAACAGCCTTACCTGAATAACCAGGTGAGCTCAGCCTTTCAGCTCAGCTCCACTGTTACCCCGGCTGAACTGGCACAACCAAAGCCAAGAAGTCTCAGCAGCCCCGTGCCAGAACAGTTTTCTCTAAGGAATAAAGCATTTGAATTCTGCTATCTGCTCTGTGAATCAGGGTGGATTTACCTCAGGTCAATTCACAGCTGTGGCCATTCAGAAAAAAAGAATTTCAGACACACAGTGATGTGGCAGCGCAGGCAGTTGTGATTGTGTTTAGTGGCTCCTGGAGCTGGAAGCTCTCGCTAGATTTCTCCATACAAAGCTTTTCCAAACGTGCAAAGGAAGGACACACTCAATATCCTAATGATGGTATTTCTCCCGGAATATTTTCATTGAAATAGACCCTGGAAATCCAGCTCTCTGTACTCACCGAAACGAAGCAGCTGATGAACCCTCCTCTTTTATGCACTTTCATCAAGTCTTCAAACAGCTTCATCTGCTCAGAAATAACCTCACCATATCTGCCCTCTGCCAAATTAATGGATTCTGCCACTGCTCCAGTGAAATCCACCAGGGCTTCTGTAGCACAGCCTCCATCCAGGGCTTGGTAGGATCCAGCCAGCCTGGGGGCAACACAGAATATCCTTAATTTACAGGGGGCTGGGACAAGTGCTCTAATTTGAAGGTAGGGAACGTGTTTGTGTCTCACCAAGGAAAAAACAGAGCAGAACAAAAAAAGCCTGAGCAGACTGCAGAGAAATCCTCCCTGGTTTCTAAGGATCCTTAAGGATTTGGGCTGCTGAAGTAGACTGCATTGCATTCCTTTATTATTTACATCCTTAACTTTAAAGAAAGAGCTTTCAGTCATTTTTAGGTTCTCTGCTGTGGTGATGCACCCCACACCCCCAGCAGGTGCTTCCAAATAGATAAAGATTTTCAATTTACCTTTAGACATTTTAGGAAGTTTAACTAGAACGTTCTGTGGTTTTCTGACAGTGACTGGCTCAGTGCCAAGAGAGAAGCATCTATTGAACCTTTTCCTGTTCTTCAAATCCTGCACCTCTCCCTATTGGCAGCAGGCCAGATTGTCCCTCCTAAAACATTCAGTATTTAGGAAGGAGCAAAAAAAAAGTAAAAGGCTTTTTGGAGTGTTTGTAGCAGGGTGTCAGAGGTTTTCTCTCGGCTTTTCTTTTGTTTTCTGTAACATTTGTTATTTTTCCTTATTAAAACTTTTGCTTTACAAAACACCTCTGAAGAGCAGTCTGGCTGAAATTATTTTAAGCCGATCTGCAAGGGACGGACCCTCAGAGTTTGATACATTTACACGTGGTTCATAACACTCTGGCCAGGTGTTCACCTGTATCCCTCTACCAGCAGCAAAACTAAACCCTGTGGAAAGTCTGACAGAACTGAAAGACAAAACAGACAAAGGGACGCCACTGAGAACCGCAAGGACAAGGAACCAGCTCATACTTAGCATAAGCTTTCTCCAGCAGAGCACTCCAGAACTCATTTCGGACGTTGGAGCGGCAGTAGATCAACTCCCCGTTCTCCGTTGGCAGCAGATCATCCACCACCACCTCCGTCCACGCCCCAAAGCGCCAGAAACGGAAACGGAAAATCCCAGCGTACTTCCCGGGGTTTTTGGGGTCCCATTCCTGCTCCTTGGAGTCTGGAATCACCTGAGAAGCCACGGAAGGGGAAGAAGCTCAGTGAGTGCACTGTGCTGAGGTTTATTCCCAGGGCAGACTGCCCTGCAACATTAAAGAAAGGGAAGATTTATGTCACAATAGGACATGAAATAAAGATGTTTGACTCCAGTCAGGAGGCAGTAGGAATCAGAAGGTTTATTTACAATTCATTCAGCCCTTTTATAACATGCTGCACTAGAAAAACACACATTATTGGTCTATAGGGCTGACACCTCTCCCTTTGGCCAAGTAACACAATTAACAAACAACACCTGCTGTTATGAGAAAGGAATATTGTTTACACAAGGTTGTTTTGGGAAAAAGAAAAACTGTTGAAAAGTTTCCTCGGGAAGAGCTCAGCAATTCTCAGGCTCAGAAAATATCAAGCCCACAATTCGAATCCACCAAAATTCACCCCTTGATAGTCGTAGGGAGAAAACCAGTGGCTCATAGGCAGGGGAACAACCAAGGTTAGCCCGGTTTATTTGCATCATTTCCTGCCCCACACACACCAGTCACCCACCTGCTGCCAGAGGCTTTTCCTCAGAGCCAGGCAGGAGCACGCAGCCACAAACCAGCAGTTCCCCAGCTTGCCCTGGTGGAAGTCGTGGGAGCTCATTCCATCCACAAGCAGGTGGGGGTCTTCACAGAGCTCCTGCCAAAGCAAACCAGAGATTGCTGGGGACCCCAGAAATGATCACAGCACCCTTCCAGTCAAGAAAAGCAGCAGGAATTGATGCTGCTGACACCTGAGCTCTGAGCTTCTCCTGGTCAAGCCTCTAAAGGGGGGGAATGATGCCTTAAGATTTCAGCCTTTATCTTTTTCAAAGCTGGTGCTGCAATAGTGCATAACTCTACACTTCACACAAACTGTCTTCAGTTTGGTCAGAAACTATTCCTCTGGGCCTGGGATTCAGCTTTGGCTGCAGCTGACACTGAGCCAACCTCATCTAAAGGAAGGCAGCAAAGACAGCACCCTGTGGTGGCTGTGGAGCTGGAGAGGCAAATGGGATTGTCCATCCTGTGATCAACTCCAGCTGGGCTCCTCAGAGCAGCCTGTGGGCCAAAGCACTTGCAGTTTAGCCCCAAGAAGCAAAACGACCAAGCCCAACTGCACTGGATACTCCAGAGCATGCAAACAGACTTTCACAACCTTGTTGTGGCTGAAAAATATCTGCCTGTGGAGTGAAAAATGAGAAGTGACCCCTCAGGGGACAGTTCTCAGAGAAGTCTCCGTCCAAAAAAAACCTGGGGTCAGATGTGACCTGACTGAGACAGCCCTTGCTGAGATCAGGAGGGGACTTTGGCAGTGCTGTTACACCATGCAAACCCACAAAAGGCAGCTTTAGCCCCAGGTTTCTGTCTGTAAACCCCTGAGCTCAGGATGTGCAATTCCCCTGGAAACTGTGTGCCCATCATCCAGCAGCATCAGCTCCTGAAAGTGAGATCATGCCCAGAAACAGCAGCACATGGGCAAGGGGGAGAGCGTGCCACAGCTCCAGCCTGGTGTAAAAGAAAACTCTGCTGTCTGGGGATTGAGAAATGCTTCTTCCCCCTCCTCCCTCTCCACTAAACCCTGTTACAAAACTAAATGCATCACAGACATTTTTATAGTGTTCTTTTTTCCCATTTCCAGTTTGGGGCTGGTGCTGACTAATACCCAGCCCATGGGTTTCAGCCTATGGGACACGTGTGTTTGGGGAGGATCTGAATCAATGTTTTGGAAGGAAAAAAATACCCAAAATTGGAATTGGGCAACATGGTGTGTATCTTGGCTGCCTGTAGGCTTCACCTGACCCCTGGAGCACCCCAGCTGCTCTCTGCAGAATGCTGACAGGGCTGGGAAGGGCTCACTGATGGGCCCTGGGGCTGACCCTTTCCTGAACCTCCTAACAAAGTGTTTGCTGAAGCCCTGCCAGTCCTCGGCACTGCAGCCCAGAAATCACTCCAGACTACAATGAAGGATTTGCTGCTCTCCCAGAAGCCTCAGACAGGAACAAGCCAGCCCAAATCACCTCTTGCTGCACTGAGTTTGTGATGCTCCAGAACTGCAGCACATCCATAACACCTCTAGAGAAAAGCTGCCTTGTTTGAGAATAACACATTGTTTCTCATTGAATTTTCCAGAACTTATCTCTTATTTATCTCAGCCTTTGCCTCCTGCCTTCTTCCCCTTGTAGCCATTCCCTTTTCCAACTTGGTACCACAACTTGTGTGGCTTTTCCTCACCAGCAGCCACCAGAGATGCCGTTCTTGGGACAGGATTCACCTCAGGCAACATCAAATTCTCTCAGCCAGATGTCCAAACTCCCCTGGAGGCAGAGCTCAGGTCTTTTCAAAGGGCAGAGCACAGACATTACCCTGTCACTGCCGTGGTGCTGTGTCTCTACTGATCATATAAACCAATAGTTCAGAGCAATTCTAACCCCAGTGAAATTTGATCTTCAGCTATTCCAAAGCTACAACAACTGTGACACAATGTGGGGGGAAAAAAATAATTGAAGTCCCAATTTAATTGTTTATTCTGTTTAAATGTCCTGGAAAAAGTGAATGTTTTCCATCCTAAAGGGACCATTTGGGGTCACTACTCTGACCAAGCATTGCAAAATGCTTTTACAAGGATTTACTCTGACTTTGAGGTGGTGATGCTCCGTGAAAAACAGGTTGATGTAGAAGCGACATTTTAAAGAAAATCTGAAGGTAGCCATGCACCAAAAAGGGAAATGTTTTTGCATTAAATGCAATAAAAGAGGATGGTCAGTACAAAGGCAATTAAAGCAATTCTCTGACATCATTTCCAGAAACACCCTCAGGTGGCTGAGGTCAGGCATGGCTGTGAGGCCACTTCTCAAAGGCCACCCGCTGGTCAGCTCCATCTTTTTACTGCTTCCTCCAAACATGTTTGTCTATCAAATTCTTGGATGAGTTTCCTCAGATAGGGAATAAAAACATTAAGAAAAAGAGGTCGGAAAAAGCCACACACACTTTTTTCTTTTTGCAGCACTGAAATATTCAGCACTGGACCAGTGTGGAATAAACTATTCCCAGGTCAGTACTCCTGAGTGTCCAGCTCTGGCTGGGGAGGGAAATATTTGTTTGCCTGATAATGAGCATCATTTTGGCTCAGGGGCCACGACCTTGTCCAGTCTGACCTTCTGCTGTGTCTCAGGGGGCTGGCAACTGATGCAGATGGAATTCTCCATCACTGCCTTTTATGAGGAAGGGAATTTGCTGTTTACAAAGGAGTATCAGGCAGATTTCAGCAAAGTCAGATTTGGGTTTTTTTTTAATTACATTGAGTATTTTGTGGCAAAACTAAAGTCAAGTCATCTAAACATTGTCTGGAGTGAGAATTCAGATTAATCTGGGAGATGATTTGTTTTTCCTGAAAGGAGATATTTCTCCCTTGCCCAGTGGCAATGCACAGACGTCAGAGATTAAAAAGCATAAGTCTAAACACCACATTAAAGAGCAAAAACCCCTTTAGCAGCAACAAGTTCCTCCTTCCCACATCCCTTTTCCAGCAGAGTTTGCTTTCAGCCTAGATTCCACTATCTACCAATCATGGAATTTATCTCAGACACTTTCTTAAGGATAAAAATCCTCTTCTCCCAGACTCCTCATCTTTTTCAGACAGCACCTTGAGGTGTTCTGCCACTTGTTTGCTTCAAGCAAAAATATGTGAATGCCTGGGATAACAGCTGAAGGCATATCCAGTGCCTTCCACAGAAACCTTTGGAACTGGGATCCACCCCACACCATTCTGGACTAGATTTTTGCTCCATAACATAAAAAGAGGAAATGTGAAATAACATAAAGCCCTGAGAAGAAGACACAAGCTTCTTAGACTATGAGATGAGTTGAGCTGTATCAAATTTTGGATTTTGAACTGGTTTTTAACAGAAGTTTTGTTCCAGCCAGCACAACACAACTTGGCTGAGCCCATGAAGGTCAGAGTCCATGGAGGGTCTCTGCCCCAACATGACACATATCAGACTTAAAATTTCAGTCTGGACATCCTTTCTGGCAAAGATCAGCCTCAGAACATGTAAACCAGAGTATTTTCCTTTTAGGAAGGTAGAGAGTTCAAATTCTAAGCTATACAAATATTGCCTCAGAAGTGACACAGCAGCACTCATTTTACTCCTGAATACTGAAAGCACTTTTATGACTCAGCCAAACCAGTGTGTCACAGAATCGTAAATTCACAATAACCACCAGGAAGAATTCTATTTACACATCTTGAAAACAAACAGCAGCTTCTATCTCTACAACATCTTTTAAAACTTAGTCTTGGAAAGATTTTCATTTAGCAATAAAATTATCAGCATGTGAGATAAGTGTCTCCAGTTTCGAGTGATGACACTGAAAAACCCACATCAGTGACTTCCAAAGAAAGATTAAGCAAAATCACAGTTGGTCTATCTGCCAGGCAATCAAGCCCATCCTTTTCCCTCTATGTGGATAATTTTGTCTTGCACACATGGCTATTAGAGTACTAAAATGAATAAAATATGTTTGGATAACATGCTGTTACACAAAGTGATCTTGAGGATTTCTTCTTTCCAGCCTCAAGAGAATTTCCAGGATAAACCAGTCTGAACATGCTTTAATGTTTTTACAAACTCTGCATGTCACTTTGAATATCATTATTGTGCAACTTAGATGCCCAAACCATTGAAAAGCCAGAGGAAGCTGGATGCTTTAATCACTTAAGGACTTGTGAAAACGTGGTGCTCTATCACTGTTTGAACAGCCAATAAATTTCCTAGCGCCATTAATGATAATTACTTTTGGATTCTTTTCTGCTTCAACCCAAAACAAACACTGGAGCAGATTCAGTCAGACAGATCCATGGACAAGAGCCTCTGGCTGCCTGGGAGGACTCAGCCTGTCAGGGTGTAGTCAGAATATTTACTTGGTCATGACTTTATCCCAGTTGAAGCACAGTGGGTTTCATCTTTGTGATTAAATTGTTCAGACATTTAAGAGACTTCTTGCTTGCAAAGACAGGGTGAGAAACTCTTTTCCTTATTTATATCATGCTGTTTCTTTCCATGGCTCTTTCACTGCTTGAGCTAATTTTTGGTTTTCCCAATGTGATATAAACACACTGAGTAGAATTCCCCACTTCATTTCAGACAAATGTCTCTGTTAAACACTAAGAGTGTTTAAATCAATTAAATCAGTGCCATCACTGAGAAATTATCCTCCTGATTTACCAGCTTAGAAATCTTTGGGATCCCAATAATCTCCCTCCCATCTTTTGCAATGACTACTGGCAGCCATGGGAATATTCACAGTGCCCAACCTCACAGCACTTCCCAGATAACACAAAGTGTTTGATTTGGAATGATGGATTTGAAATTACATTCTGGGTAAAACAAAAGGGATCCAGACCTCCAGTTCCTGTTGTGTGTTCAAAGCACCACAAAATTTCCTCTAAAGATGAAGTTTCTCTGTGAATATTTGGAATATCTATTTATGAATTATTCTCTATGAATATTTTCTATGAATATCTGCTATGAGAATTTCATCATCTTTACTTAATCAGGGACTAATAGCTAAAGTCAAGTCAGCAAAAAACCTAAGGAAACATTTCTTTGACTCTCAAAAGGCAGGAGAAGGGCCTGTTTCTAATAATGCTGAGGCTTGCCAGTGTTGCTTTTCCCTTGTCTTACAACATAAGTATTTACAGTTCAGCCATTATGCTCATGGGGAACGATGTTGGTTTTTAATTTTTTGCAGATTTTGGAATGTCTGCACAAGTAGCTTAACCTGGTGTCCCTGTGTCTTCCAAGCACACTCTCCCCCTCAGGGCATGTGGTTTTCACTCCACCCAAATGCAGAGCAGATTCTCAGCTGTTGTCTTTGGTTGCAATGCAAGATGTACTCTATTCCCATCTGTTGAAACTGGTTGAAGAGGTGGTGGGTTTTTTTTCTTTATCTCATAACTCTGGGAAGGAGGGAGTGTGTGTCTTCTGTTAATGACCCAGCTGTTAAACCAGCTGGGGAAGTGTTCTTATCCCTTCCAGGACCCATCCTCCCCCCAGGGGATCTCTGCTCTCCATGGGCCATCCAGGCTCACTGCAGGGCTGATACAATCCCATCATCCCATGGGGAGAGGCCCCACCCAGGGGGAGGAGCCCAGCATTCCCACCTGGATCACAGCTGGGATCCAGAACAGCAGCACAGCCTGTGTGCACTGGATTCCCAGAGGGAGACCAGACCCATCTCAGCACCACTGGGCCCTTCTCCAGGATCATCTCTGCTCCAACAGAACCACAGCTGGCACTGCAGGAGGGCTGGACTGGGCTGACACCAACACCCTGACCAACAGGGGGTCAGGGCGTGTTCTGACTCTGTCAGGGTTTTTTTTTTTTGTTGTTTTTGTTCGTTTGTTTTTTTGTACTACTACATTTTTAATATTCCTAGTAAAGAACTGTTATTCCTATTCCCACATCTTTGCCTGAAAGCCCCTTAATTTCAAAATTATAATAATTCAGAGGGAGGGGGTTTACATTCTCCTTTCCAAGGGAAGCTCTGGACACCTGTCTTTCCAAACTAAGACAGCTGTGAATCATCATCACTTTAGCTAAACCAAGGGCTGAAGTTGTTTGAAGTTGGATTGAGGTGCAAGTCCCCTCAATGCACCCCTGCCCATAGGCAGATGCAGCTTTGGTTTGGTTCATGGGACATTCATCATTTTAGGGAAATAAATGTGCTCGTTAAGACCAGGAAGGAGAAATGCCACAGTGGGATTACATCTGAAATATTTGGATTAAATTTGAGTTATTCCTCTTAGAGTGCAGACACCAGCTGTTTGACCAGATAGATCACGTGCCCAAATGTGAAAAGCAGCTTTTAGGCAACTGTCACTTCTGAGGAGTTTTATTTGTGGAGAGCAGAGTCAGTGAGTGAAGGAGGAGGGAGGAGAGGCCAGAGGACGAGGTGCTGCATTCACATCTCCATTTAGGGAGGAAAATCAGACGTCCAAGGCTTAAATGCCCTTATCTGAAGGGAGAAAGGAACAGACAGCAGCGATCATGCACAGCAAATGCAGGTCTGCACAAAAATGGATTATCTATAGGGTTATTCTACTGACCCAGGGAGAGAAAATTCCTGAATTTTCATCTTTTATCAGTCCCACAAGTGCTTCCTTAAAAGCTCCCGTGGTAAACTTGCAGCAGCAACAAATCTCCAAAGGTGCAGACCAAAGCTCAGCCCACAGGTGGATCACTGCTAAATGAGATTTAATTCTTTTACTCACCATCACAGGGCTGGAGATTTAGTACAGTCTTAGGAAGAAAACCAACCCTATTTTGATCATTATTCACTGTATCCAACTAGAAACTGCTGCCTCCAGACAAAAACCAGACCTCAGTGTGCTTTGTACAGCACAGACACTCTTTATTAACCAGACCTCGGGGAGCCACTTGTCCCAAGCTCAGGAAAGGTCACCTGGAGCGGGCAGTGCCCAGATGGCTCCTGGACAGCTCCAGACAGAGATTCCATCTCCTGACACAAACAGGAGGTCAAGGTGGCCTCTGCCACCTCCAGCACTGGCCAAAGTTCAGTGCATGAAAATTGTAAGGCCTCAACAAAAAGTGTATTTTTCCCGAGGAACATTTTATTTCCTGAAAGCTGGGGGAAAAAAATGCAAATTCAAAATGCTTTAGCCCTTTGTGATTAAGTTAGAAACAATGCCACATGGAGGCAAGACAGCAGTTCTAAAAGGTTCTTTCAGCTGTGAAGGATTTTTAAAAGCGTCTTTTTGCCCAGGAAAACATACATTTTAATTTAATCTTTAAATAGAATTAATCTTGAAGGAAACATACATTTGGATCACAGGGGCACAGCTTGAAATTCAAACAAATTACTCCGCAAATCGAAGGCAGAATGGCTTACTAAACCTCAAATTCCAGCTCATCCCAAATACCCTTTTAAATATGGAAATAATATGACAAAAGAATGAAGCTCTTCACACAGAAAGCATTTTTTTTGGATGTGGATGCTTTCCACCCTTGCTGGAGAGTGTTGACAGAACAATACCTCAATTTCCTTTGCAACTGGCATGTTTGGGCTGTAATTTTTCCTTCAGAGAAGTCAGACATTTAATTCTTTCGGAAGACTAAATCAATGAACTAACAATTACTGTAAGAAGACTTATGCTAGCTGGGGATATGATCCTCAGGCTCTTTGTTTTACAGTCTCAAAATGAATTTTACCATGTCATTCTTACCATCACCACATCACCTCAGGGCAAACAGAAACTGTTTGAGAAACCAATTTTCATCTAATGACAACGGAACTAAATAAAACCTGACATTTTAAACTTTAAAGAAACATTCCGAGCCTTGGAGTTGTACTGTTTGTGTTCTAGACGCGACATTGAGGTCGTTTAATATATTTTTTTTTCCTTTAGAGGAAACAACCACAACAACATAAGAAAGCCTTCATCCAATCTGAGGGAGGGAAATACAAACTGGAAAGAGTGCCAAGAGAGAAGATAACAAAATACTGGCATCTGGAGAGCTGTCTGCTTGGCAAGCCTGCATGTCATTTACAAATGTTTGCCTTTAATTACATTCCTGGAAGACTTGGGTGAATAATACCACTGAGCAAGTTGCCACTTTCCAATATGGAAATAAAGGGTGGCCACTGTGGGGGTTTTTTTGCTTCCTGTCATGACACAGCCAGCAATGAAGGGCACAACTGAAACCAAAGAATTTTCTGATGTGACACCAGAAATGGGATTGAGCCATGGAATTGATGTCATATGGGCTCCGCTCAGCCACCAGTCTGTACTGGAGAGGTCAGACCTGGAGGCTTTACAGTCCCTTGCTCATCTCTTCTTCTGGGCAAGGCCTGCATTAACAAGATTTTCCAGGCAAAATAAAAATAAAATGATGGATTTCATTGGATTTCATAGAATAAGGGTGAGCAACAGCTCGATTCTGGGAACATTTTGGCAATTCCGAGAAGAAACATGTCACAACTTACCCAGCTGAAAACATTAAGGACAAAATATTATGGGAGGAATGTTTTATCCAGTCAGAAACCGGATGGAAACATGCCAAACAATGTTTTCATGATGCCTCCCATGCTCAGCCTGTTGGGGGACAGACAAGGTGACAAACAGAGCACAGTGAGATTCCCAAAGGTTTGAAAGGAGCCAGGGGCTAAAAACCCTGATATTCATATTGAGGTGTACCAGCATAAATCACTGGTGGGAATAAAAGTGAATTAAATTATGTTTATAAATTTCTATTGTTTAGAAAAGGACACTTTTGTAAAATATCATCCCCAAGAGAACAAAACAATATCTGCTTCAGTCTCAGTAGAGCTTCTTAAATTAAACACTCATCTCAAAAAAAGTGAGGCCCTCCCAAGTTCTGCAGCACTGTGTGCTCCCAAATTTTCATTTTTCAAAATAACACACAGGATCTCTTCAGGGTGAAGCACTCTGCCAGAGCAGGGCATCACCAGAAAGGTGAGGAGAGACACAAAATCCTGGAACAATGCACAATTCCTGGTCCTGTTCCTGGTGGACCTTCACAGACACAGAAATGGAGCCCATCTGAGTGAAATTTTATCAGGTTCTCAGGGTCTCTTGTTTAGAGCCACAGCACCCTGCACTCCCCTCAGCCTGGATGTGGCCTTGGGAAATGGGAGCTGGACAAGGCTCACACAGCTGGACACGGCCCCCGAGGGGGGAATCCCAGCCCCTGCCAGGAGTAACTGCTGGGAGGGCTTCAGGGAATGAAGAGATCCATCCCTGTTTGTTTGGCTGTGTGAGAGGAGTCCTGGGGGCACCACACACAGCTCTGCTCCACCTCCTGGCTCCAGGAAGAGAAGAGCTGGGACAGAAAGTGCTTAACAACACATCTGCAACAACCCTTCGTGTCTGGTGACTGCTCAGTCCAGCTACTTCTCCTCGGACCCATTCCCTTTCCTATCCCTGCTCTTAGTACAAAAAAAAATTCTATTTCCTTTATCAAGCTACCACCATTCAAATTCTACAGATCCATTATACACATCCATGTGCATATATCCATTTGAACACATCCCTGCCTGCCTGCTCGGGGTTCATGCCCTCACTGCCCACCATCCTGGCTGTATTTTTGTGTCAGAAATTGGGTTGGTCTCGTCACAGGCAGAAATGCTGTTGCAAATGAAGCAAGATTTCAGCTTGCTGGGGCGGGGTTACGTTGGTGAAATTGATAATTGCATGTGAGGTTTACATTGTTTCATTTAAAATTCTCTTTAGCCAAACTCAATCCAACATGAAATATTTGCTGTTAACAGGATTCTCTCAGGGTCCAGTGCCCATTAGATTTCCAGAGACAAGCCTGTTAATTATTATTTGAGGCTTTGGTGGCAAAGGTTACTTTAGAATAATAATAGGGCAAACCTGCAGACAAAGTCAACACACATTTTTCAGGTTGTCTGGTGACAGCAGAACACCTGCAGAAGCTGGGGCAGGGCTTGCAGCAGAGATGTCACAGCCACTGAGAAAGGATCAGCGTCATGTTGAACTGAATTAGCACAGTGGCCACGGCCTGGGCATTTCAACCCTCCCATCCCCTTTTCCTGGGATCAACATAACGTTTCCTCAATGGATTATTGTGTGGTTTTGCTATATTCAACAAGTTGTATCTCGTGGCAGCTCTGGCAATAAAGGCCCTTCCTTTGCACTACAGGTTGGCTCCATAAAAGATTAGCTAACAAACACATAAATTAAAATATCAGCCTGGAACACAGGAGACTCCCTTGGAATCTCCCTGGTTCCTCAGGAGGCTGCTCTCAGATGTTGTGAGCTGTCAAGCACATTTTAAATGCCTGATGTAACAAAAATCCTCCTGTTTGGTTCTTCCTTTTCCATCCAGCTGTGAAAAAAAAAAACCCAAATGAACCTCCCAGTTGTGAAACACACAAACACACTCCCAAAAACCCTCACCTTTGCTATTTCTCAGCCAAGAAAGGGCAATGGACTGTAGGGAACTGCTGCCTGGAGCTCCCTGCCTTCACCTGCCAGGCTGCTGGAAGGTGTCACATTGTCTCTTCAGAACATGTTCAGTGAAAAAAAAAAAAACAAAAAACAACCCAACCTCAAAACCTTAGGAGAAAATAATAATGGGAGAAGGGAAAAAACAAAACCAAGCCAACAATGTTTTCAGTGAATTGTTTGGCTGGACACCATCAGAACATGCTGTTCCAAGTACCTTAAAAGACCAACAAGGGAAAGCCCTTTAGAGCTGAAAAATGTTTCCTTGCCTCCGAGAAAAAAATTCCCAGAAATATTTCAGCTTTATTAGCATATTTAGGGGAAAGTTACAACATTAAAATTAAAACCGAGAAGTATTTTAACTCAGTATTTTCCCCCCCCACAAAAAAAAAGCAATCCATTATTTCTCCCCTCCATTTTTAAAAAATGTGTGTGCTCCTCAAAAAGATCAATTACTGGGAACAGCTGGGATTATTATTAACTTCACAATGATTACAGGATTGTATTAGGGTAACAGAAATAATGACAAATAATGTTATTCTATCATGATGTGCTCTATGAGAAATTCCATTCTCGGTTGGTAAAACGGGAATTCCAGTTCCAAGGGGTTCCAGTTACCTTTGTGATCTCTGTACACCAGTGCATCCTGTATGTATTTGAGTTATTAGAACTCTTATTTAGATTACATTTAGATTTCAACATCTCCTCCAAAATCCTGGCTGCTAAGTGCTTTAGAAGGTTTTGAATTTCAGTGAATTCCTGTCAATCACATGCACCAAAGCAGAACTGACCTCCTTTATCTCATCATTCCAGAGCAAAACCAGGTGGCCACACTTCTCTTGAAAATGACATCACATTTCCAGCTGCTGGTGAAAATGATCCAAATCAACTGATTTCACCAAATAATAAAACAAGAAAGCAGATTCTGAACCCAGCTGACCCAGAACTGCAGCCATACAGGAAGGGTAAGACTTGTTTTGATGTGGATTTGGAAGACCTTGCCCTCCAATTTTGGACACCTCCTCCAAGGAGCCCAGTTCCCTGGGATCTTTGTAAACCTGTAGTGATGTATCTGAATAACTTGGGCCATTCTGTGGCCAAAACTGTTTGTAGATAACAAGCCACCTGCAGTGTTGTTTTCAGAGCTCCCAGGAATTCATCAAGGCTACTGAGACAACAACAGGACTCAAAATAAGGACCAAGAGCCTGAGAAACCGTCTACAAGAAATGCAAAACTTAGATAGAGGACACACAACGTGATGATGGACACTTGACCAGTTAGGTGTCCTGAAGGATGTGTGCCTGCCTCATGGACAAGCGGCTTAGCCAACTGAGAGACACCACTACACATGGACAATAGTGCTAGAATCTATAACTGGGGTTTAATGTAAACAATAAAGGGGCTTCTGCTGAAATCATATTGATTCTGTTATCCAGTTGCCCATTTTCCCCTGCACAAACCCCACATTTCCAGTCTGTGGATCACCAGGGTGCAAGAACAGCAATAGCTGCACAGAAGATCCACCAAATGTACCCTCATTAAACAAATAAAGCTCCCCAGGCAGATTTCTAGTCGCTCCAACAAAAACCCCCAGGGTTCAGAAGCCAAGTGCCAGCAGTAATTTCACCCTTAAAGAAGCACAGAGCGCGATGGAGCTCTGCCCAGCCCGGGATCTCAGAGGGGTGGCAGCTCACTGCTCTGCCCCTAACGCGCACCCATCACCCCTCCTCTTCCCTCACAGCTCAAAATTAATTCTAACAACGTGAAGACAATTCCACTTAATTGCAACTGCACCATCTCCTGCAGGACGCCGCTGCCAATGCCGCCGTCTGGATGTGCAGTTGCCCGGGCAACGGGTGTGAGGAGGATGAGGAGGAGGAGGAGGAGGATGCTCCTGTGCTGCCACTTGCGTCCTCGGGAGCCGTGCCAGCCCCGGGGCTCCCGCAGCTGGGATGGCTTTAACGCCTTCCTGCCCGGAGCAGCCTGTCCTCCCTCCCAAGGCCCTCCTGCTCTGCAGATCCACGGCTGCACACGGGGACAGATGGCTGCAGCTCAGCCCGGCAGCACCAGGGTGCCGGGACAACTCCCCTCGAACGTGCACCAGTGCCAGACTCCGTTTGCAGGAGGTTCGTCCTTAATGAGGAAAGATCCTTCACCACCATTTAGGAATTATTTTCTTCTGGTGGTTTCCCATCTGCCTGTTGTTGTCCCCTCACCCGCCCCCTCTGCACTGACAGAAGGCTGCATCGTGTCTGGAGGACAACATGGTCCCTGCCTCCACGATTTTAACCTAAAAACCATGATTAATGTGTGCAGAAACCTCCCCATCAATCTGTGATTATCTTCCAGGGCAGACTGCCTCCCAGAGTCTAGCTTTTAATAGCTTTCCTGTTTCTTTAAGATGAAGGGTTTAAACTTAGGTCAGAGCCTACTTTGCCTATGACCTTTTATACCACTTTTGAGCCTGCAAGGCTTAAGCCCTTCTCTAAAAATTAAGGTGCACTGCAATCATTCTCTTTATGTACACACACGTGCAGTTAACAAAGAAATACCTGACTTTAAACTTTTCCACAGATCAATGAGCTGTAGCTGAACATCACAAGCTAAACCTGCTTTGTAATGGCAAGGAAAACTATTTGCAACAATGGCAAACAGCCTCCTTGTGAGTGGACTCACAACTAATTGTACAAAACTGTTGAAATGGTCATCAGTGTCTTCTAGGAAGTCCTAAAATCCTCCAGTAGCCCTGTCCAGCTGCACTCGTGGAGTGAATGTGTGAAAGTCACCCACTGAAGGATGCTGGACTGTCTGTGGAGGACCACATCCATGGTGCTGAGATCCAGGATGTGACAGACACAGAAGGAAAAGAAGCCAGGTCAGGATTGATTTCACCTTCGTGCAGAGCTGAGCCTTTCACAGCCCTTTGCTGCTACAAACAGCTCCCAGAGGAGCACAGCAAACAACCAAACACAAGACACTGGCTCACTCAGCCTCCGACCTGAAACCACCTCTGTGTCCCCAGCTGTGCTTGAGGCACATGAAGGGATCTGTGAGGGCTCTCAAAGCTCAGCAGAAGCTCAGCACGCCTTTGAAACACATCTCCTCACCTCCCAGATGCCACATGTGCCATTATTTCCTGTGCAAACACCAATGTCACAGCACACAGAGCTTTGCAACTTGTGTTTACCTGCACTTGAACAAGAGCCAATAACCACCAACAGCAGAGAAATGTGGACAATTCTGGGACAGGCAGGGAAACAGAAGCCTAAACTTCAGCTGTTTCAGTACATGTAGTACATGTAATTCTTTCAGGAAAACAATAATTATATCGTGCAAAGCTTTAGGGGTGAGGAGGAGAGATGGGGAGGGACCCCTATTCTGATTAAGCAAGAGGATTGCTGTTGCTCCATATTTTTAACTGGAAAAAAAAAAAAAAAAGTGGCTGAAGGAATTAAAAAGGCACATTCAGATGTGAAAAAGTGATCATCAAACCACGAGCCACACTCCAGAAGGGTGCTGGGGCATGGAGAGGGGATCTGGCAAACCAGGTAAATGTCACTGTTCACTGGGGCTGTTACAATCCCATCACTTTGTCACACAGAGAGCAGAAATGCAGCTGCTCTGAGAGGAGTGCACATCACTGCCACACCAGCTGATGGTATTGCCCTTTAATATCCACTCTCCTCCAGCCCTGGATTCCCCCCAGGCCCCATCCTGGCAGATATCCCAGGGTGTGATGAGCTGTCACTCCACTCCGTGCCCCGAAACTGCTCTTGCAGTGGTCATGGAACTGCTCAAAGCCTGACACTGTGCCAGGACACCTCCCTCTGCTGCAGGCACCACTGGGCTCCACACGAGGCCCAAACACAAGCAGATGGCTCTGGTCTTGTTCAGACTGGAAAACAGGGTCAGACTGCAGTGACACAGCTACAGAGGAGACTGAGGAATTAGTGGTGGAAAGTATCACATCTGAGGGACATCACATCTGAGGGACATTTAACCCAGGCGTGCCTGCACCTGACAGCCAAGCCTTTCATGACCCTCCTTCCATGAAATTTATGACAACTGGGTTACTGTTGAATCTTCTGGAGGACACTGAGACCACAAATTCAGTCATTGTGGAATAAAGAACATTCATGCACAATCTGTGAAGCTCACCCAGACCAAAGTGCCCCCGCAGGGATTTGCCCCAGGCTTCCCCTGCCTTCCAAATGACAGCAAAATTTTAAACAGCTAACAAGGTAGGGGAGGGTTTAAATCAGCACTTGTAAATAGGAAGATGTTTCAGCTCCTGAGGCAATGGATCATTTTCCACCAGTTAGAAGCAAACAAAAGCTGGTGCTGCCTGCAGTAAACACGTGAAGGTGCACAAGTCAGAGCTCCTGAATTCTCTGGCACCTCAGCCCTGGATAACTTACCAACCTGCTCATCCCACTCACCCCAGTTTTGGGAAGTGAGGAGACACTTGTTCCATTTATTCTTACCACTGGGTCATTCCAGAACACGGTACTGCCTTATTTCCTGGACTTTTCACTTGCATGGTGAAAACCACCCCTGAAAATGCTGGAAAACCGGTGAGAAGAGTGGAGAATGGGGCCGTGGCACTCAGTGCTTCCAGGAAAAAGGGCACTGGGCTGTGCAGATGCAACTCTCCCCCTTCAGCCAGGTATCTGACCTTTGGGGTTAATGGGAATTTAACCCAACAGAGCAGTGTCCCTCTGGGCTGGGACACAGGAGGGGTTTCTTGGGAAGCAGTTCAGCAGCCCTGTCTCACGGTGCCTCTCTGTGCTGTTCCCCTGGACACAGACCAGCTCTGTCCTCCCAGGGCAAAAGGGTGCAACCACAGCCCTCCCATGAAGAGAAGATGCAGATGAAAGCAGAATCAGGGCTTATAAAACACAGGGTCAAGCGGGGAAACCAGGAAAGCACATGATAAGAGTCTCATTCTGTAGGATCAGACTATTTTCCTTTGTGAATTACTGAAGAACACTGTTTATCTCTAAGCAAGCTTACCCACTCTTTCCTCACGTGCCTTCCTGCCCTGCTTGGGGGATCACTGCTGTTTGTTCAACACTGACAAAGATGTCCTTGAGATTCCATACTTTTTTTTTTTTTTTTTTTTTTTTTTTTTGCAGGGTCAATGAAAAAGTTCACACAAAGCCGAGGTTTAGTTAAAAATAAGACAGACAAAGTACCCATTCAGCAGTGACAGTCGTTCCTGGGTATTTTCAGCCCATGCTGAGCAGGACCACCACACAGAGGCAGCGTTAACCAGGACAGGTGGCCAAGGACATCCCCTCTTGGCAGGACGCTGCTGTCCCCAGCCCCACTTCAGCCTGGCAGAGGGGGCAAACCCCAGGGAAATCACAGGAAAAGAGCAGGATGGGCTCAGATCCTAATATCAGTGGGCAGAAATGATGTCCACTAACCAGAGGGAATATTTTTTACTCTTTTCCCAACAAACCAGCGGGTTTTACCCACAGAAAACCTCCCCAGGGGGCTTTCTGCCCGAGCTGAAGGGCTCTGGAAGAAGCTGCACCTCTGAAATGGTTGTGCTCAGCACTGTTGTTATTTCACAGGTTTATCTCAGAGGAACTGGGGTATTAGCAGAGCCCAGTGCTCTGAAACACCAGCAAAGGATTCACATACCAGGGCAGGTTTAGATTAGATAGAAGGAGAAATTTCTTTACCAAAAGGGTTGTCAAGCACTAGACCTGACTGCCATGGGAGGTGGTTTTTTAAAGACCTGTAGATGTGGTGACAGGGACAAAGCTTAGCAGTGGCCTCAGCAGTGTCAGGGTAAGTGTTGGGCTCAATGACCTTACAAGTCTTTTTCAACCTGAGAGTGTTTTTCAGCCCAGAAGGTTCTATGGTTCTGTGTTGTTGGCATCAACACCAGGATTCACCCTCTGGGCTCCTGGTTGGCAGAGGCCAGGGGCTGCTGGGATATGGTTCAGCATCTCAGGAGTGTCAGGTCAGTCTGTGTGCTGTTTTATGATAAATGGTAATTAAATTTATGTAAATAAACATTAATTAATACGTGAGCTTTCCTACATTAACATGTTTAATGGGTAATAATTGATTGCAAACCTGATCACTGACCTACAATTAGACTTCAAACCACTGACCACCACCTTGAGCAAACTCATACACACAAGAATGGCCCAAAATGGCATCCTTGGCTAGAGCTGAGCTCTTGCTTCACCTCTCTTACAAAGAACAAACACTCTTCCTGACCTCACTGCGACTTCTTGGACAGTATTTCCTCTTCTAGGAGGGATGAAAGACTCCAATAAACAGGAAAGTGCTCAGAAATAAAAATAAACCCATAGACTTTGGAATGCCTTCTTTTTCTTTCCCAAATTCGCCCTCCCTATTCTTCAGTCTCATGTCTTACTCAGAAAACTGAAATGAGAAGCAGGAAAGCAACCTTTGGACTGTTCACTAAAATTCCAGTAGAGAGGCTGCTGTGAGGAATGAGCACCACCAGGAAAGAAGAAGCCAAAAAGAGAAGCAGCCTCAGGCCATCCTGGCAAATAGAGCCCAGCCTTGGTCAGCCTCATCTGTTGTCCCCTGTCACAGAGGACAGAGAACAGCACCAGCTGCATATGAAGGACATCTCATTGGCATTGTGTTTTCTAAGGGAAGACACCCAAGTCTGTGCTTCCAGAAGATTAACTCTAATCCCAAAAGTGGACATGGGTGAAGTAAAGGAGAAATTCATCATGCTTAAGGGCAAAAACACTGCCTGCATCTGCCTAGAGGCTTCCACTGTCCTCTCCATTACACTTGTCACTGCAAGAGAACAGATGACACTGATGGAAAGCCAGACTGGGAATGGGTTTGTGTTCTTCTGAACTGTTTGCTTATGGCTGTGAACGGATTTAAAAATACAGGTGAAGCATAAAACCTCCGAGCAAACCAACTAACAGACCCTGAATATAGGTGGTATTAATGATTTGAAACGCCTACTACCCTACTACGTTAGTTACAATTCAAAGCAAACAACATCTTTGTTTTCCTGTTAAGATGGCAGTAAAAGTGGCAAATAGACACAAGCATTCTTGGTTGCTTGCAGACAATATCTCCTCATTTGGCACAGAAAATCACTGTGGGTGGGTAATTGAGGTTTTACACAAGTCAGAGGCAAAGCCCACTGTGAATTCAGCACAGCCAGGCAGAGAGCACAGCTGGCATCAACCAACAAAGGAAATCTCTCCACTCTCTCCGGGCAGAACTTGCTGCTAAGGCTTCACCAGAACCAGACTGAAACAGCTGAGGGAGAGGGTGGCAGTTCACCACAGAACAAAGCTTTGCTCAGACACCTCCTGCTGGAAGTGTCTCCGCTGGAGGAGACAGGAGTGAAAACACATCCATCCATTACCTTTGGCCTCTTCCATTCCACTTTCCCTCTGGCTGCTGAGTCATAGTACAGGGATTCATCCGAGGCTGGGAACTCGGGGTCCTCAAAGAGCCGGCCCTGCTGGAGGCACTGCTCCTTCAGCTCCTGGTACCTCTGATCCTGGAAGAGCTGCACTGAGGATGACATCCTCCTGATGGATAAGACCAATATTGGACAAAGGCTCCATAAAAGTCCATACCACTCCCTAGTCTTTAACAAGAGAGCATGTAACTTGTTTCTAGATGAGGTGACTGGTTTATTTAAAATAAAACAAAAAAAAAAGACCCAGATTATAAATTAGATTATGTTAAAGACTAGGGAAGTATAAACCCTTAAACCCTTAAAAAGATCTTAAAAGGATCTTTTAGGATCCTTTAAGGATTCTAAAGGATCTTTTAGGATTTTGAAGGAAAAAATAAGGATGATATTTTTGTCTGAACAGAATTCTTATCAGGAGAGTCCAGACCAGGCACAAACCCAACACTTTGCTTTGTCTGATTGACTGGAAAGGTAGCAGAGTGAGGCTTGGCTCTCAGTCTGCACCATTTGTGAAGGGCTGGGCCATCTTTCTGTCCTACATTCTTCTTCTGGCCACTAAAGCTCGAATTATCTACTCCAAAATCTTATGCCTAAAAAAACCAAAAGCAGATTTCCACATTTCTCCATCTTAATTTACGTGACAATGCTTTGGCTTGCACTATTGTCTTTGAACTTTATGTTACATTTCAGGGAACTCAATTCCCAGAAGGAGAAAATATTTGCAAATAATTGATGAGAACTTAAAGCATTTTAAAAAGGCACAACAACAAAACCCCCAAACAATGTGTTCCCAGACCTTCATTCCCAGAATCCTGACTATCGAACTTGGCAAGTTTATGGTCGCACCCACGGAGCTCAAATAAATTGCTTTAAAGCATTTTACAAATGAGAAATCAATTACAGAAATCGCTCAGGATAGTTTGATATTTGGAGGACATGAGGGATGTCCTCCTGCTTCAGGAGAGGGAGTGGTGGGAGCACCTGAACTCACCCTGTTTGGAAAGGTCCTGTGTGTCAGCTCCTTTCCTCTTCCTTCTGGACACAGGCTGGGATTAGAGATGTCTCTCCCAAAAAAAGACTGCAGCAATAAAGACAAAAGCAGGTTGAATTAACCAACATCCTAGTCTGACACACGGCCCCACATGGTCCTGGCAGCCACTGGCTGTGTCCTGCTGCAGGGAGCTCAGCTGGTGCTCCTTCAGCCACCTGCAGCACACACTGGATTCCACAGACCTGCAGGAAACTAAACCAAGCTTTTGCAGGTGTGCGAGTGAGCACAGCCAGAGAAATACAGAAGAGCAATGAGGAATGTTGGAAATGTCAAATTTATCGTGGTCTTTGTTCTTGTGAGTGAAAGCTGTTTGTGGATGCCCCATCCCTGGAAGTGTCCAAAGCCAGCTGGATGGAGCTTGCAGCAACCTGGGATGATGGAAGGTGTCCTTCCCTTGGCAGAGGTGGGACTGGATGGGCTTTAAGATCCCTCCCCACCAAAGCCATTTTGTGATTCTATTACTTTCTGGTTACTTATCTCCCTAAAAAAAAACAAAACAAAACAAAACGCAAAAAAAACCCCAAAAAACAAACCAAACCAACCAAACAAAAAAGTCTCAAGGCCTCTCACTTGGCAGGTGGCCTCCCAAGACAGGGCAAATTGATTTGCTTCCCCCCACAAACCACTTCTTCAACTTCAAGTGCGGAACAACTTGTCAATGTTACAGCGGTACCTCAGGGACCACAACAAAATAGTCTGACTAATCTGGGTGGGATATAGATTATTTCATGATAACTGGCATTCTTGATCATTAAAAATTCCCCATGAGCTATCTAACACTCTAAACTGAGTCTATTTGTTTTTAAAGTAGCCCCTGGGTGATGAGGTTTCTGTCACTGCCTAATTCATTGAGACAGGTCTTTCATGACCTCATTCCCCTGCCCTTTCTCCCCACCTATCTGCCAGACAGGAATGTGAGTCCTTCCAGGATTAACACTCCATTCCACAGCAGCCTGGAATGTTCTGTGGCAATGCACAGGAGGTGGAGATAAACCACTGCCTGCCTCGCCCTGGGCTGCACAGCAGTGCTCAATAAGGGGAACACCAAGAACGGAGGAGGCTTCTCCTGCCAGTCTCTCACCCTGCCCCTCTCCAGGCTCCCTGTGACACCTGCAGTGTGTTTTAGGGGCTCAGGCCCCCAGGGCTGCTCATCCTGGCTGCTGAATGTTTCATCCCCACCCAGGAGGCACTGAACTGAAGTCCCATCACCATCTGGAGAACCAGGAGGAACCCACTTTCACAGGAATCCCAGAGCCAGCCATTTTAAACTCAATAAAAATATCTCTTTGTTGGAAAACCCTCCATCAAGAGTGTCAGTGCAGTTTCTATACAGCAAACAGCCTGGTGCTTTGAGCTCTGAGGATGGGGGAGCACAGCTGAGCCTGCCTCTCCTGGAGTGTTCACCTACCTGAGGCAGACCTGCCTCCCACTGCAAGGTTTATTTTTGAAGCAGCTCCCAGTTTTTGACCCTCAGTTGATGATTGAAGCTTCCAAACTATGAACCACACTCCTTCTCCCAGTCAGGGCACAGAGCAGCAGAGCATCCCCTGCTCCACACCCACAGCTCTGCCCTGGCTCCCCTGGCACTCCAACCTTGCAGTGCTGAGCAAACCCTGCAGGGCTTGGCAGCTGCTCTGCCAGGGCTCCCTGCTCTGCCACGTGATACAGAATGAGCACAGTGGGCTAGGAAACACAGTCCTAAAAATACTGCACCCCACCTCAGAGACTGCTGCTCCACAGAGAGAATGGACCATTCCAGGGGAGGGACAGAGGAGAAAAGACAAGGGAAAAACACCCTGAAGAGCTGTACAGGTCACCCAATCCCCCGTGGTGCCAGCAGAACTACAGGAGGTGTCACGTCACTGAGCTGCCAACCCCTCAGCTTGTAAGTCTTTCTCTGCCCCTCTGTTTTTCCAGAGTTTCCCACTCTGATTAGAAAAAGGGTTTCAGCAGAAGAGTGAAGTGGAGCTGGTGCAGAGTCCCCTCTTCAGTCTCACCACGGAACAATCTCAGTTTTACTTACAGTTTATCCTCAGCGATGATTCCTCTGCTGGAGCCAGCCAGAGCACAGCTAAATCACATTCAGCACTGGGCAAATACCAACTCCTGGCCTTAGGAGCAGCCATAAATTAAAGGGACATTCACTTGAAATCCAGGTCTTCACCAGAGCATTGAGATAAGCTATGAATGTTAAACTATCCAACAGTGTTTCTTTACACTGACATTTTCCTGTCTTAACTGTTCTTTCCCCCAGCTGCTACACAGGGCATCCACAACAAACAGACTGACTGTCCAGACGGGCTGTGAGGGATAACTACACCCTCCTTACCCCTGAGTTCATGCAATAAACACACAAACCTGAACAGAATTCGCCTGCTCTCATCCCGGTTTTGTTACTCTGTGTAACCAAGTGACGTGCAGGGTAAAACCTCGGGCAGAGCAGTTAGTGCAGCAGTTCAGCCCAGCCATCCCTCCCACTCCCATCCTGGGGTGCAGGGACAGCAGGGCTGGGTTTTTCCTAACCAAACCCAGCACTTCCAGCCCCAGAGGCCAAGCAGCTGCAGAGGGCCCTCGGTGCCAGATGAAACTCCTCTGCAAGGAGGAGGCTTGGTGTGTTGTAACACATAAATTCTATCACACACCCCACTCTGCTGTTCCAGCTGCAGGACTCCAAGGAATTTCCATGCACAGCACCAGGACTAAAAGGGCAAAGTGCATTTCCAGGCAGGATTTAAGGCTGCAGTTGGGCACAGCTTTGAAAATGAAACTGCTTCTTCCAGAAGGGGATCCTGAGTTCAGGCCCACCCCAGCCTCAGGCCCACGTTCCTGATGGTTCAGGAGCCCCTGTCTGGGAAGGCAAGGGAGGGATGAACAGAAATATTCCACGCTCTGGGGTGGCCTCCCAGGCTGACAGAGCTGGGGTGCTCAGCCTGGAGAAGAGAAGGCTCCAGGGGAACCTTAGAGCAGCCTTTCAGTTCCTAAAGGGAGTTTATAAAAGAGGGAGAGTGACTTTTTATGTGGACAGACAGTGATAGCACAAGGGGAAGTGGTTTAAAATTGAAAGAGGGGAGGTTTAGGTTAGGATACCAGGAAGGAATTCTTTCCTGAGAACTGGCACAGGTTGCCCAGAGAAGCTGTGGGCTCACCATCCCAGGAAGTGTTCAAGGCCAGGTTGGATTGGACTTTGAGCAGCCTGGAATAGTGGAAGATATCCCTGCCCAGGGTCGTGGAATGAGATGAGCTTTCCAACCCAAACCATTCTGTTACTGCGTGAACCCAGTCTGAAGATTATTGTCCATTTGCAGGTACCAAGGTGTCACCTTTAGCAGCAGTAACAGCCACCCACAGCTGGTTCTCAGGTTTCTCTTTTGTACCTGCAGTCGTGTCTTGACAACACACAAAAACCTCCCAGCTCCAAACTCTGCTCCTTCAGCACTGCCTCCTCACCAAACCTCAAAGCCACTGTTTGGACTACGAGAGCAAAACAGGGACTCAAGTATTTCACTGTTTGCAAACATAGTTCCGTATTTTCCCAAACATCTCTGTCTCCATAGTTTGCTTCAGAACAATCAAACCAGTGAGTGCCTCCAAAAAAGCAGCCCTGCAGCCAAAAGCTTTAAATTACTCTGAACTGCTTTTCTGCAAAACTAATTAAAGGGACTTGCAGAGCTCCAGCTGGAAAAGGTTATTGCTCTTTCTTGCTGTGCAGAGTGATCACAGGTCCTTACAACGCAATGACTGCAAATCTGTGTTGAGAGTGCAGCGGAACTTAAAGCAGTTGAAAAGCTCCCACTTCATAAACACTGTGATTTCATGATCTTGGCCTTTCCACTGCTACTGCTGCAGCAGAAGCATCTCTTCTGGAGAAATTTACTCATTTGAATTCTTTAAACAGCTCAAGACATTAACTGAGAGGCTTTGTGCTGGACTGGATATCCTCTCTTCCTCTGCATAAGCCAATAAAAAATGTGTAAAGTCAGTGTTAAATCCATGTTTTGTGGATATGCAATTGCATTAGTAAGCATATATTCAATTTTGATCAAATTTGCTGCACAGGATAATTTAATAGCACCCTGTCCAGTATTAATGACTGTGATCCAGGCTTCTCAGTTGTTTTGGGTGGCAGGACTCTCCCTGACTGAGTGAAACACCAAGTTTATTGTGTGCTCTGGGGATACCAGGACTGTGCAGCATTAGCTCTTCTTTCATCCAGTATTTGGATTTTCCAACAAAATAAGGTTAGTATGACTATTTTGTGGCCTCTGTAACTCAGGACTTCTATAGGCATATAAAGGTTTCTATGTTAGCTCAGCTCAAGAATTAGCTGTGGGAAGGAGACACAAGCATTTGCCTTCCCGCACAAACAGGATGGTGCCAACCTTGTTCTGCTGTGCAGTTTTGCCAGCCTCGAAATCGAGAGGGGAAACCAGATATTTTAATCTGGGAGTATCTGCCCATGTCCCATCACTTCTGAGCAGGAATGTGGGGGACAGTACCTGGACATCAGGAGCCCACAGCCTGTTTGCTTTCACGGACAGCATCACGGCCTGGCAGAGTCATCAGGCTACAAACCAAAGCTTTTCTACCACAAAATTAATTACAACACTTGTGCTGCAACAACACAGTGTGTACCAGGTTTTCTTTCAGGCTTCCTGGGACAGGAGAGGCTCTGTGGCACTTCAGCTGGGAGTCAGAGTTCAGATTGCCCTGCAGAGGGTGGGTGCTGGGCCAGGGCCAAGCCTGACACTTCCTAAGCCCAGGAGTGGAGCAGGAGCTCAGCCAAGAACCTGCCGCTGATTTCCACAGCTTGTTCTCTCTCCAATGCTCTGTCTCACCAGTTCCTGGTGAGATAAAGTGCAAACTCATTCCGACCCTTCAGGATGGGAGTACAGAAGCAAACAGCTGCTGAGAAAAGCTGCCTAAGGGGAAACAACTGCATCTGGAATGAGCAGAAACACCCCAGATTTGTAGGGCTGGCCGATGGTCAGGGGTGTGTGGGATCTTTTCAGCTTGAGAGCTGAGTGAAATCAATATACACCTGTGATTTCATAGCTAAAGTCCAGCCAGAACACACTCAGAGAGGATAAACTCTGGCTGGACTCTCCCCTCCTTGCTTTTCCCACGAGACTTTATCCCCGAGTAGCTGCCTGCGAAACACTTTTAACTGTTCTCTCTCTCCCCTCAGGCAAGGGCAAAGATTTAAAAAGCAACGGGATTAACAGCAGAGCAAATTTTTGCCTCCACCTGATTTCCAGGCGAAACCTTCAACAAAATCATGAAATTTTTAAAGATCATTGCAAGCAGAGACAAAACCCACGGCTCATTTCAGGATTTTCCAAAGTGCACAGGTGTCTTCATGTTTCAAGAAACCTTGTCCTTCAGTGGCTTCCAGAATAGCCTCATAACCAGACACATTTTCAGTTAACATCAGAGAGGTACAATTCCTGTTAGATTTTTTTTTTTTGAAGTCATTTAGTACAGTAGATGCCAATTGTTACAATTAACATTAATCCAGTCAAGTCATCTATAAAAAGTTCTGAAGAAAATGCAAACAGCATTGTCACTTGATTCATCCAAGCCGAGGTTTTGTGCTGGAACCACAGGAAAGAGCCTCCTTCGGAATTCCAGTACCTCTCCATCCTGCCTTTTCATAAAAGTTAGTTTAAAAAAAAAAGAGATTGCAAATTAATCAGTAACCCCTTGTCAGTCCACTCAATTATTTTACACATCCACTTATCAATTATTTTAGATACAGTACAAAAATCTCTCCTTCACAAGCACAATGAAAAAAAGTAAAGAAAAAAACCAACCCTGAATTTCACAGTGAAAGAATCCACGGTGAGAACTGACAATATTTTGGAAGATCAGAGACAGGATGGAAAATGGAATTATATGAGCAGAGATCAAATCACACTTTATCAGTCTGGCCCCTTTCTTTGGACTAACTGTAAAGGATGCCTGTAGAGAGAAGAGAAGAGTGGAACTGGTTATCCCAGAAGAAAGGAGAGCACCCATGCTTTGGCAATAAATCCTGCAATAAAGTTCGGCTCAGAGTTAGCACAGAGCTGTGCCTTTCTGAGAGAACCATACACCAAACAAACTCAAGTGGCCCAAAGCATTTTCTCACTGTGCTGGCTCAGTGTGGTTCACACAGAGTTTTCTCCTTCCTGGTGACAAAGGTGTTAATCAGCAAACGCCAGTCAGGCACTCACGTGGCTGGTGTCAAACGCTGCTCCTGCTCCGGGGCACATGGAACTCCAGAGTGGCTCCTGCAAACGCTGATCCCTCGGCTTCTTAACCTGGAATCCTCTGGGCTGTCCCAGTCACATCTCCAGAGGGGTGTGTGCTGGGATAACTCCTCCAGGGATGTCCCAGGGACACTGTCCAGGAAAGCTCCGAGCTGACCGAGAGCGCAGAGCCTCATGTGCTCCTGACACACAAACTCCCAGCTGTGGCTGTGGCTGGAACTGGGAATGAACTCTTGAAGAAGGAGATAAGGCCAGGCTGTTTGGCAAGAGTTGCAGGGGTTGTTTGGAATTTTCTTTTTCTCTTTTTTTTTTTTTTGGTAGGGAAAACAACAGATTAATGTGCACCGTGAAAAAAAAGTAAAAAGTGACATTCCTTATTAGGCTGCACAGCACTCTTCCTTCTCTCTCTGTCCTAGTAAAGGGATTGATATCACTCTATGGGGGTAACAAAGTTTAGAACCCAGAAAATAATACATTTCTCTTTGCTGTAGCAAAATTAAAAGCAGGACACGAAGAAATTCTCAACAAGCAATGGATTTGGGAAAACAAGCTTCTCTCCATACTTTGTTCAGCCTCAATTTCCTTCAGGGTAAATCCTAAACATCTGGGTTAGTTTGACTTGATTTTTTTTCTGATTTGAGGACAATAACACCCTTATTTTGCCATTATGTGGCTTTTATTTGTATTTTAGTAAATGCAGTCCCATTTTTGAACACACGCCATTTCAAAATGCATTACAAAATTTCATCTGTACCAGAGTTTTACATATTCTCCCCAGTTTTCTTCCTCCATTTAATCTTCATTTTAGCATAACAAGTTTACAAATAGGTTCATTCCTTCTCCTCAACATTATTACTGAGAAATTTCCTAGAGGAGATTGGATCTCAGGGGATAAGTTACATCCACAAAATATTCTTAAGATGATTAAGAAGTATCACTAATTTCTGGACTGCCAGGTTCACCGCAGGACTATTTGCTCTTTTACCCCAATTCCTTTTGAAGGCACGCTGAAATTTGGACTGAAAGTCCCTGGAAGCTGCCACTACAGCTTGACTAGTTCATGAGTTAAAAAGCCTTACATACTAAAGCCATGTGTTTCCAATTCCTGATTGAGTAAGTAGCCCAGAGTTTAAATTGTAATAAAAAGCTGATGCCTGTATATTCCACGCACACTGTGATTCATTTGCACAGCTGAGGGAAGAACACGAAAACCCCCCACAGGAGCACAACAAAATTCCACTCTGTGAGCTGATAATAAATATTCACAGCTTATGTGTTCTTGCAGTAGCTGCCTTTGCTTTGATCCAGCGCGGAACAAAACCATGAGAACTTTTTTGATGTGAGCAGCGTAATCCAAGAATTGGATGGGATTTGTCTGGGCTGAGGAGGAGCTCGTGCTGGAAGTCTTGTCAGAAACAGAAATTCCTTCAGACAGGCAGCAAGATGAACCACAGGGATGACAACTAATGAAAAAAAAAAAAAAAAAGCATAAGAGGTGTCACTTACTGTGAACCATTTAACCTTACAACATCGTACCTGAAATCCTTGAATGAACCCTGCAGCCTTCAGCTTCCTTGGTGGAGGTGTCCTTTCCTCTGGACTGGTTTCCATCCATGACTGTGCTGCATCTCCTGGTGTCCCCAATTTCCTGCAAGCACACCCTGAGCAGAGCCCCACCACACTCTCCCCGGCTCCAGACTTGCTGCTTTCCAAACCTGACTCCTCCTGCACCCTCAGCAGCAAACCAGAGCCCAGAGCCAGCCTGTTTTGTAAAGAGACGCCACAGCACAAGTCACCACCAGAACTTGCTCCTTCACAAGGTCTTCTCTACCCCACCTCTGTATGTTCAGCACCTTGAGCTCAGAGCCCACTCACACCTTCAGAAATTCCTGCCCATCACCTCGCACACACACTCCACTGCCAGGTTCTCGTGTCCCACCAGAGATATGTTCATCTATTATTCACTTAATTTCACGGGGCAATTTATTAATAAAAAATGAGGCGGTTTCCAGCAGAGATTCGACTTAAATCCTACATGTTTACTCTACTCTTTCTAATTTCAGCAGTTTGAACAAAGAAGAGCCCAAGAGGCAGAATCTGAAAACTAAGCAAGATTCACTGAAAACTTTCAGAGTTGTGTATCCAGTTGTGTCTGATTTTGCTCAACAACAGCATTTTGAGCCTGGATCACTCATCCTTCACTCTGTGGAATTTTGGTAACAGGCTCCTTCCTACTTTCTCCTGAACCATAAATGACAGGAGGAGTCGGAGTAAGGGATCTGATGGCTTGCTAGCACTGAACCTTCTGCACAGAACTGAGTTAAAGGAAGACAGTCCCTAAAACAGAAGGCACAGAAGGGGCTGCGCTTTGCCCCTGTCTACAGCTGTCACAGAAGCTGAAGTGCACAGAGCAGGATTTATCCCCCAACCACAAAGAGAAGAAAAATTTCTAAGCAGACAAGGCAGCCCTACCATCGCTCAGGTTCCCCGGAGCAGAAGGGTTTGAAGCGGCAGTTTGGAGTTATTTTTCAGGCAGGCTCGTCACGGGGGGAAGGAGGAGCAGGGGAACACCCTTGCGAGGGGACGGCCCCAGGATTTATTTCCCTGCAGGACACACACAAAATCCATCCTCCCTCCCTCCTGTCGGCCCGGGCAGCGGAGAACGGGCCCGGTGGCCGCGAGGTGGCAACATCGCCCAGGGATGAGAGGGTGGGAAAGGCAAGGGAGAGGTGGGAAAGGCAAGGACAGGGGTGGGAAAGGCAAGGACAGGGGTGGGAAAGGCAAGGGATGGGTAGGAAAGGCAAGGGATGGTAGGAAAGGCAAGGACGGGGTGGGAAAGGCAAGGATGGGGTGGGAAAGACAAGGCAAGGCAAGGGAGAGGTTGGCAAGGCAAGACTAGGGAAGGGCTGGAAAGGCAAGGGAAAGGAGGTGTAGCTAAGGCATGACAGCTCCCTTGCCTTGCCCTGCATCTTCCTCCCTTGCTTTGTGTTTCCTTGCCTTGCCCTGCCTACCCTTCCCTTGCCTTTATATCCCTTGCCTTGCCTTGCCTACTGCTCCCTCGCCTTGCCTTGCCTTCCCTGCCCCTCTTGCCTTTCTTTGCCGAGCCCTGCCTTGCCTTGCCCTTCCCTTGCCTTGGCTCCCTCTCCCTTGCCTTTTCTAGCCCTTCATTGCCTTGCCTCACCTACCCCTCCCTTGTTCTGCCTGCATTGCCTGGCCCTCCCGTGCCCTCTGTGCCAGTGGGAGCTCCCTGAGGACCCTGGGGCCCGGGAAGGGTCACAGGGTGTTCCTGGGTGAGGGAAGGGGTGGTGAGGAGCAGGTGGAATCACTGCAGTGCTGGGACAGCGACTGTAGGGCTGCGACAGCGGCTCCAGGGATGGAGCTGAAATCACTGTAGGGCTGGGATAGCAAACGGCGGGAACTGGAGTAAAATTGTGAGGCTGGAGTTGGAATGTGCGTTCTAGAGCTGGAGATGAAACCTCAGAGAGCTGCAGCCAAAAAGATCCTGCCGTGGGAACCAGGAGCAGTTTCACCTGGCAGTGATGGAAGTGGAGACGTGGAGTTGGAGCTGAAACGGCAGAACTGGCAGTGAAATAACACTTGTGGGGCTGGAGCTGAAATCACTGTCGGGATGGCAGAGAGACTGTTGGGGTGTGATAGTGACATCGGGATGGGGTAGTGATTGTCGGGATGCCATAGGGACTGTAGGGATATGATAGGGACAGTCAGGATGCCACAGGGGCTGTTGGAGTGCAATAGGGACTGTCGGGATGCAATGGGGACTCTTGGGATGCCGTAGGGACTGTCGGGACATGATAGGGACTGTAGGGATGTGATAGGGACTGCAGGAATGCCATAGGGATTGTCGGGGTGTGATAGGGACTGTCGGGATACGATGGGAACTGTCGGGATGCGATGGGGACTATAGGGATGCCATAGGGACTGTCGGGATGCGATGGGAACTATAGGGATGCCATAGGGACTGTCGGGATGCGATGGGAACTGTCGGGATGCCATAGGGACTGTCGGGATGCGATGGGGACTATTGGGCTGTGATGGGGACTCCAAACCCCGCCAGTCCCGGCCCCCCTTTCAGTGCGGCCGCGGTCCCGCCAAGCCCTGCCCGGGCAGTCCCGGCCCGGCCCGCCAGCCCGGCTGTCTGAGCCGCTGTTCACACGGCCGCCGCTTCGGGACCGGGCGGAGCCGCGCTACCGCAGCCCCGGCAGGTGCTCTTGGCGCCCGGGAGGGGCCGGCGGGGATCTCCGGCCACGGGCCGGCAGGGAGATTGCCGGGGGGACGGCGGGGATCCGGAGCTTGAAGTCATACTGAAAATATAGGCAATAAAGTTGTTTTATTCCATTATTTTGTTGCTTTTTTGTTCTACTAATGTATTGCACTAGAGTATTTTTAAATTCCCTTATTAGATAAATAGTGTTTATTAAAGGTTGTAAGACTAGGGCCACAGAGGTCACAAAGCCCTGGGGCTGGAGCCAGACCCAGACCCACGTGGAGCTGAAATAAATCCCACTGGGAAGGGAATGGAGCTGCAGGAACTACCCAGGGGCTTCCATCCCAGCCAGGGGTGGAACCTCAGGGGGTCCCTGGGCTCAGGACCAGCCCAAGGGCACATTTTGGGATGGGGAAGCCGGGGCTCAGTGGCTGTTCCTTGCCCCTATAGCCGCCTGGGGTGGGATTGTGGAAAGGTGCGTGTTGGGGGTCAGGGCTCATTAGCCCCCGTTGGGATGGGTGTGACAGCTCATGGAGACACTGGACTGATGGCAGTGTCTGATTTGTGTCCTTGTCAACAGCCCCGGGCTGCAGTGAGAACCAGGAGCAGCTTTTAGCTGGAGCTGAGGCAGCGCAGCTGGCAGGACATAAACATGGGGGGGCTGGGGGTGACACCCCTGTGGGGCAGGGACAGACTGAGGGGTTGGAGATGAAATGAAGATCCTGCCAAGAACCTGGAGCAGCTTCACCTGTCAGCAGTGGGGAGATGTGGAGCTGGAGTGGAAACTGAGCTGGCAGTGAAATAAAGCTTGTGGGGCTGGAGCTGAAACCACTGTGGGGTTGGGACGGGAGAGAAGCTGTAGTGGTGGAGCTCATTGTGGGGCTGGGCTGGAGCTACTGCAAAGATGCTGCTGTGACAACCTGGAGCAGCTTCACCTGCTGGCAGTGGGAGGATGTGGAACGAGCTGAATTTGCAGAGCTGGCAGCGAAATAAAGCTTGTGGGGCTGGGATGGGGACTAAAGGAGCTGAAATCACTGGGTTTTTTCCCGCTTTCCTGGGTGTGAGGGCCCTGTGCAGTGGAGCAGGACGGGTGTTTTTGGGGCACACAGGACACATCCCCTGCTGCCATTCATCGTCTGTGTGGGCAGGCGTCAATCAAGCTGAAAAACACACATGAAGAGAAAACTCCCTGAGGAGCTCACGGAGACAGGAGTTCCCTTCTCTTTGAATTGCCATTTGTATTCCGAGTGTTGTGTAAACATTAAATATTTAAAACATTGCCTGTAGCGCTCTTGCTCCTCGGTGGGACTTGGATAAAGCCGTTCCTGTCTCAGGGTCAGGAAAATGTGCTCAGGCTTAGCGCTTTCCCCTTCTCCATCAGACATGCCGAGGCCTCCAGGAGCGCTGTCCCTCTCACACAGCCTGAAATCAGAGCCTTGTTTAATGTTGGCAGGAGCTGGACGGGGTTTGGCTCAGTTTGCCCTGTAATCCTGCTCTGTGGGATCCTGCTGCTGCTGCAGGAACATTGTCCAAACCTCCCCCAGCACGGGAGCAGCTCTGCCCTCCCAGACAGAACCCACTGCACCAAGCTTTAGGGTTTTTAGCAGTGCCCAGGCCATGCTCACTGCAGGTCACACCTGCTTTGGAGCCTGGGGCGTTTCACCTTGGCTACTTGATTGTGCAATGACATTTCTTTTCTTTAGTGAAGGTGTGTCTTGCAGTTTCAGATGCCAGCTCTCCTCTCACAGTGCTGGTGATTTCTGGTGTTGGCAACTCTTAGCAGCTGTTGTGGGTGAAACTCTTTACATGGAGTCTGAAGCCCTGATTATCCCCATCCTGCTGGCACCTGGAGACCAAAGAAACTCCAAGCCCACTTTGGGCATTTGATGTGTTTTTTGTGGTCTCAGGTGACTCCCCAGGTGACACAGGAACCTGTGGCCACATCAGGAGCTGAAAGTCTCCTGAGCTGTAGCCTACTGCTCTAAATATTTTCCTAGTGCTGGTGCCTGGCATTTAAAGTCACAGCTGATCTACTTTTCGGACCAGAAAAGCAGAGTATCCTGAGTCATTTAAAGATTTAAGGATATTAAGGGCAGGCTTGGTTTTATGTCCCTAAATCCATGTCAAGGGGACAGAAGGGTGTTTTTTAGTTTCTATTTTAATGGTGTAAGCCATGAGGGGATGCTGCCCTGGCCCCTGTGTGCCCGGAGCCCATTCCAGGGTACTTTGTCACGAGACACGGGAATTAGGGAATTGTCCTTTAAGAGGAGAGCACGGGAGGACACATTTGCCCTCGTCCTCAAGTTCTCCAGCACATAACTGCATTACCTACCCTCGTGTCCCCTCCCCACCCATTCATTTGCAGAGCTACAGAAGCTTGGCCTCATCTCCCTGCACTTGGCTCCTGCTCCCGCTGCGTGTGCACAAGCAGTGCATGGGTGGGCGACCTCATTTGAGAGCTGATTTCATTATAGATCAACTGTGTTCCTCCCCTCATGTATCTCGTAGTTATCTCCCTCCCTGATGAGGACTTCTTAATTAAAGCATGGACAATTTGTGACAGAGCAGTGTTTTCCAAAGATTTTCTTCCCTGGTTGCACAAATGTGTCGCTCTCCACAGGCCGGGCTGGTCATGTGTTAATTTAAAAGGAAGGTTTTATTGCTGCACCCTGCTCTAGGTGCTGCTCACCTCTCTAGGCAGCACTGCAAGAAACACCATTTACAGGCTGGTGACAGATTTGGCTGTGGGTTATTCCAGCCAGGCTTCTGTCCTGTGCTAGTTCAAGTTTATGTTGGCATTGCCTTGTTTTTCAGCAAAACTGAGGCCATGTCAGAGTGGCCTCTTTGTCCCCCTGTTGTCCCCAAGAAGAGCAACTGAGTTCTCCTGTTCCACTGACCCTGAAGGCCTGAGCAGACCCCAATGCCTCTGGGAGGTCTTTGTGTTTCCTCTGGTGTTCTCTTCCATGGGCTGTGGCACTCACAGGGACCCTGTGCTGTCCCCAAAGGCACCGAGGCCACATCAGGGAGCTGTGCTGCCTCCAGGACCCTGCCAGTGCTGCCCAGCTCAGCCCCTGCCCCTGTCACACTGGGGGGGGGTGATCTCAGGGGAGCTGCTTTAACCCCAGCCCCACACAGCCTTCCCTCACTGCCTTCCCAGGGAATGGGGAGAGAGTCACAAGGGTGAAAGTGAGAGAACCGTGGGTTGAGATTAAGTCAGAAAGCAAGAAACTAATCATGATGATGATAATAAAATGTATGTATTACATTACATACAATGTATGTATTACATTGTTGTCCAGCCCATGGATGGCTTCCCCCTCAGTTTGTTTGATAAGCAGGACTCCAGATGGTCTGGAATATCCTTGGGTCACTTGGGGTCAGCTGTCCTGACTGTGACCCCTCCCAGCTCCTTGTGCCCCCGAATCTCCTCACTGGCAGGGCATGAGAAGCCTTAAAATCTGAGCACAGACACTGCTTAGCCACGACTGAAAACAAGTGTGTTATCAACATTATCTTCACACTGACTCCAAACCCCAACACCTGGAGCTGATGCTACTGGGAAGAAAATTAACTCTCTCCCAGCCAAAACCAGGCCAGGGAACTCTTAGTCAGGTCTCTTGTGTTCAGAATTTACGAATATTGAAAAGCTACAAATAAGCTTTTAAGGCAGCTAAAGATGCAGGTTGGCCTGATGAGGCTGACAAAGCACTGATACAATTAAAGCAGTGCCACTGGGGTGTTTATCCCACTCTGGGGTTTTCACAGCTCCCTGGGGAATCTCCCTGTGGTTATGGTCACCCCCATCCTTTGGGACACCTCTGCTTTAGAAGTTGGACCAGCACTGCCTGGTGTGTTTTCTGGAGCACAGCGCAGAGCCAGCCTGGGGTGACAACCTGAAAAAAGCTTTTTAAATCACAAGGTTTGATGGCAGGTGGTGAAAGGGAGCAGCAGAAAGATTAGTCAAACTCTGGATTTGATACCCCAGGCTCAAGAAGCCCAAAGTCTGAACACAGATGCTCAGCATCATTTCCAGTGATCTAAAATCCTCCTGTGTGTTGTCTTCACAAACCAGGACAAGCAGAAGACAGCAGCCAAGGGCTTTTGAACCAGGCCAGAAGTTACTTCGGTCCAAGCATCTGATACCACAAAAGGCTGACACACTCGGACTCAGACCTTTCAGGAGCAACGACTTTTACTGTTCTGATGTACCAAGAATATTCCAGGATCCCTGGTGTTCATTTCTGTCTGGATCCAGGCTGATACAGCAGGAAGGCCGGGCTGTGGAAGCTCAGTTTTACTCTCACTGACATCACAGTAAATCTGGAGTGATTCTGTATGTGCCAGAGGAATTCCTGCTACGACAGCAGCATCATCTCCAAAGGCTTTGCAGTGCTGGTTGGGGGTGCCACACTACCAGCATTTAGATTTCCTTTTACCTCTCTCTGGAGTCCCTGGAATAGCTGTGATAGATGCACACAGCAGGTTTTAAATCTCCCATTTTCAGAACGTTTTGCATGGGCAGGAGCATTTCCTCCAGGATTTTACTGATCTGATCCAACACACAGCCCCTGGAAGAGACACCAGGGTGCTTTGTTGGCTCCTCGAGTGCACAAGGACACAAGCAGAGAGTTTTCTAAAGCCCTCGTTCTGCTTTTCTGATGACATTTCCTTCAGTTTCAGCCCATGCACATTCACATAAAGGCTGCCCTGAGAGTGGTTTTCTCTTGGTTTCATGATGGGAACTGCACTTTTTTTTCCCTGTGGCCTTTCCCTGCAAACAGAACTGCACTGTCTGTGCTGCTCTGGCCTGTCCAGGCACACGTGGGTGCCAGCACTTGGGTTGGTAGCCTCAGCCTTATTATCATTTCTCAGGGCTCACAGGGAAGAAGGCTTTTGTCCTCAGTGTGGTTCTGACAGAGAGGCTGGGAAAGGACAGCTTGGAGCTTTTTCAGGCCTTTGTGGGAAGGCAGGACAAACACAGTGCAGCTCTCACATCTCACCAAACTTCCCCAAACTCATGTGGGACTGCACAGGCCTTGCCCAGCCCTGGATGCCAGGGCAGAGTTCAGATGGGGGCCACATCTGCTGCTTTGAATCTGCAGTTTGATCTGCAGTGCCCACACAGTGAAAGAGCTGCCCTTATTTTCCCCTTTTCTCCCAGAGTGGGACCCACATGGAGCTCATCCCTTTAGGCAAAAGGATGGGTCCTGCACAGGTTGAACTGCTACAGTCAGGCAGACTGGTATCTAAATTAATTCAGTGCCATCAAATTCCCTCCCCAGCATATTTTTTTTCTGCATTTATACAAGTGGGGCAGATCTGGGAAAGCTGAGATATACAAATGAACAAGCGTTCTGTAATTCACAAGTCCTAGTCAACACACACTCGACAAATAAAAGCCTCAGAAAGGTTTTTATCGGCCTAAATATTGAAACCAAATTTTATTTTTTGAAAATGACGTTACACACATCTTGCAAATGTACATTTAGATGAGAAAACAATGAGTAACAAATATTGAGAGCAAAGCTATAAAGTGGACAGGTTCTCTGCTGCATGGCATTGCATTACAAGAATACTCAGACCCGGGATGGTTATTACAAGTAGTAAAAACAGTTCACAACACCTCACAAAAATGGAAATCTTTTCCTAGTCAAATCTTCTGACAAAAGGAAGTTCTGTTAAGGGAGAAGAGCCATAGGGAATAGAGGTGTGGATCTAGGTACACTTTGTGATTTTGTGGCACGGCTTTTTGGGGTTTCTTGAAGTCCATTTCTTACCAAACGTGTCGTTGTGAGTGACCCCATCTTTTCCAAGGCTTTTTCTGCCCTCCGCTGCCAACAGAACCACAGCTAATAAACAAGAAGCCCCTTGCACTCAACTCAGAGCTCAGGAGCATGGAGAAGGAGTTGCCCACAGACCCCCCCCCGCCCCCAATAACATCATTGCCATGTCCCATGCCCACCCCCTCGCTGTGGATCCAGGAAAACCAAAAGTGTGTGCAAACTCCGCAAGTCAGGGGCCGTGGGACGAGTCCCAGGGACAACCACCACCGCCAGGAGTGCCTCAGCTGCAGTGGCCCGGCAGCACCTCACCCTCCACCAGAGCCAAACTTCCAAAGGCTGGGCTCGCCCCCCCAGCTCCAGCAGAGGCAGCGGGGGCACTGACCTCCACCTGCTGTGCCCTGGAAGTTGGGTCTGATCGACGTGCCAAGGGCAAGGCACCGCGAGAAACACGTTCCCCGAGAGAACCTGTTGAGAACTGCTTTTCAAACCTGGTCATTCGTCGTTTTATTTATGCCCAAATCTGTACTTTACAACCACGAGAGAGAGAGAGAGAGAGACAAAGACAGAGTAAGAGAGAGGGAGAGAGAGAGAATCTTTCCAGAAGGAAAGGAAGAGCTAATTAAGAAAAGAGAGGTACAGGACCATGCATTTACTCTCAAGAGCTTGTTCACGAGCAAGCCAACATTTCTAACACTACAACCACTCATCTACATCTGTTTGCTAAGTAACTGAGTTCTACCTACAACTAGAGAGCAGAAGGGGTCTTTTTATTTTCTTCCCCCTCCCTTTAAAACGTCAATAAAAATGTTTTCTGTACAAGTTGAATGGCACAAAAGGTGGTTAAAATGCTAAGTAACTCACCACAAGTGGAGAATGCAAAATTAGTTCAAAAACATGCATGGACTGTGTACAGGTAAGCAAGGAATCATTGGCATAAAGCTGCAATATATTACAAGATGATACAGTTGAGATCTTTTGGAATAACCTCTGCTTGTTCTGTCCCTTTGGAGAGACCTTCACATAAAAATTCAGCGTAAAGGGAATTCAAGGTATGAATCCAAGCAGGAAGTTAACTACGGGCAACGTTATTTGTCTGAAGAGAAAAGCGTTTCCCCTCCCCTTCCACACACTCCCCCAAGGTACAAAAGTCAACATGATCAGCATTGCTGCAGGCTTGCCAAAAAGAAAGGTTAGAACAGGTCTGGGGTAGGAGAACGAAAGCACCATTTGAAATTAACAGCTCTTTGTACAGTGTCATTAATTAAATACCTTATTCTTTAAACAAAAAACATCCTGAAGTTTACCAATCCCACCAAAATAACCACAGACCCCTTTCCCACCCCCGTGTCCTCCAAGGTTATGTACACAGAGTTTAAAGTATACCAGCTAAACTTTAAACCCAGCTGCCCCTCCAACCCCCCACCCTGTGAACGACAAGAGAAAACACATCGTGGCCTCTCGGTTATATTATATTGCAGCTTTGTCGTTAATGAGGAAATCATACGAACTCGATGAGTGACCTAAAGACAGTGATCCATGATCAGGTTCCAGGTCAGCTGCACACCTCCCTCCCTCAGCACCACGGGCTGGTGGCTCTGCAGCTCTGGGAGCCGCAGGGTCCTGAGCAAAGGCAGCTCCTGCTCTCCGCACAAGAGCAGCGTGAGGAGCTCAGGCCGAGGGGACGGGAGCTGCTCACCTCAGCTTGGGACAGGATTTGTAACTGAGAAAGCAGACAAAGGCCAGTGACAGCAAAGCCAGCAGGCTGATCCTCCTTTCCTGTGCTTCCAGACTAGACAGTGCCACAAAATCCAGAGAATTATGGAGGGGAGTGTGTCATTTCAGAGAATAGAAGAGATTTGGCTAGACAGGTTTCCTCTTTCCAAAAGACCCTGGGTGTCTTCTAACGGCTGATCACAGCTGTGCGACGACTGCCACGGTGCTAAAGCTGCTTGGATCACCCATCATTTAAATAAGAAGCAAACTAACAACAATTTCACGTGTCAGAATTCAGCATGTAATTATAACTCACAGGCTTCCTTGTTCTTACATTCAATACTCCTGCTTCACCATATCTAAAAACACCAATTAGCAGTGCAATTAATTCCCTAGACATTCTTCTTTTTAGGCAGATGCATCATTAGGCATCACACTAAATCTGGAAAAAGCTCCTCTGTCTTAAAGAGAGGGAGAGAAAGAAAAAAAAAAAAAGCTGTGTGTTCTGCAACCCACCTGTGACTGTATGGTCAGCATGAGAGGGAAACAGAATATCACAGGATTTCACCTGCCACCTGCTAAGGACAGTGAATTACAAGTCCATCCATACCTGCTCTGCAATGTTTGGAAGCAGATGGAGAAAAGCAGCCACTCTGTAATTAAAAAAAAAAAGCAACCCAAAATACTCCTCCAACATAATCCCGAAACCCAAACAATAACAAAAATAAACCCCACAAAATGTTTCTTAGGGATTCTCTGAAAATGAAGTTTGTCATGTTGAGAACTGGGCCTGGACCCAAGGCTGGGATCCATTTGGTCCTTTACAGGTATTTCCCAAGTCTGACCTTGTGTGTGGTTTCCCAGAACTCAGAGATCCAGAGCCAGGGTTTGGTTCTGGCTCTCCCTGACCAGGTGCCACCACCGTGTTCCACCCTCACTGCACATGCAGGTGAGTCCCAGGGCTCTGCAACAACCCCACTGTGCAAATGTGACTCCAATTTAACTCCATTTCCTATATATAACTCTTGCAAAGAGAGATGAAAGAACCAGCTTGGATAAAATTCAAAAGCAGCCTTGAGTTTGGATGAGTCACCTAAAATGAACCGAACCTTCCTTTTTATTTCAGAGACATTTGGCAATGCTTTTTCTCTAAAAACCAAGCCAACCAAAAATCTCTGTTCTGCCTGGTACTAGCTGGGACTAGAGTAGAAAAATCTTGGTAGAAATAGAAATACTACTTCTAGTTCCATAAACCTGCTGGGCTCAGGGCATATGTATTGGTAAGACTGAGTGAGAGTAAAGTGAGATAAAGCCAACACTCTTGAGAAGCAAAAAATATGGAGGAGGCCCTGATTTGCTGAGGTTCCTTGTTTAATTTTCAATTCTAAAACTTTTAAGGTATTTCAACAAACTATTTCAGCTTTATCATCGACTATAATTAAACTATACAAAATATCTCCCATCTATAACTTGCTATTCGAGGTCCATACAGGAGATCACTTTGTAACTGGGGTCAGTGAGGTTTTCTCTGCCAAGGCTGCAGCTGTCACCCAGGAAACTGAATCTGCACTCAAGTAATCAGCCACACAAGAATTATCAACAGTAATCAATCTTTGAAATAGGAGACCAACCTTGGACCAAATAGATTCATAAATTAATTACAGAGGAGCTTCTGCCTGGTTAAAGCAGCAGAAAATTAGGTGTATTGGGTTTCATTTGATTTATATTGAGTGTCTGAGAATTTATGGAGATAAAAAGAGATGGAATCTTCATGCAAGAAAAAAAAAATTGAGACTATGCAGCAAAAAACTGTTTGGATAAGTCAGTTATTTTGTGGTTTAGGATTAAATTCACAGGCACCATAACTCAACTGAATTTAGGAAAAAGATCTCATGAGAAAACCAGTGTTAAGCACAGGTGCCCTTGTTCAGCACAGGCTTCCCATTGCCGTGGTGGCTGCAGCAGCTCTCACACAGGGGCTGGGCATTTCCTGGGCAAGATCAGCATCACCTCTGTGCCCACTCAGCAAACCCAGGAAACCTCCCCAGGAGTCTGTCCTGGCTTTTCACCCTGGCTGCCACTTCTCAAAGTCTGCTGAGCTCAGTGGGAAGGGATGGGAGGCTCTGAGGTGTTGCCCTTGTTATTCTCTTCCATCCCCCAGAGTTCCAGGTCTGTCCTGCCCAGGCCAGGCCGTGCTGATCAGTGATTGCTATTTCTGATCTGGCACAGGGAGGACTGGAAATAAACCCAACCCACGGCTTGGTGCTGTCCTTCAGCACAGGGCTGCATCTTCCTTCTCCCTTTGAGGGATGGCACATGCTGGCAGGAGAGTTAAAGAGCAGCAGGGGAGGAGCTTCACACCAGGTCCTTCCTGCCTGCATCCAGGTTTGGCTTTATTTCTGCCCAGGGGAGAGGGACAGACTGCTGTGGACAGGCATTATTACCTCTGGCCTAAGTACCTGACAGGGCCTCCCAACAAACAGCCAGGAGCTGCTGCTGCTCTTCTGTCCAAACCAAGCCACAGATCCTCAGTTAGCCCCAGCCTCCTTCTTTGCTTGTCCCCAGAATTTCTTGGCTTTTGCCTTTCACTGTTCCCACACACCAGTGGCACTTTCGTGTCCAGTGCTGTGCCTCGTGCTCTCCCTGCCGCTGGATTTTCTCTGAAGCTCCAGCTCATTTCATGACTCAGTACCTACCTCCCAACAAACACCCCCCACCATTCCTCTGAGGAACAGGCTTTTCCCTTCATTTCCTGTGTTTTCCCTCGTGGCATCTTTCCCTGATGATGCCAATTTTCTTTCTTTCAGCTGACAGATTAATTACTGCCAAGACTTGTTAATTCTGTTTGGGCATCCTCCTTTTTCCTCAGTTTGAGTGATAAACTGTCAGACCTAGGGACCCTCCAAACTGGCTCAAGAGTCCTGAGCTCATGGAGATAAAGAGCAAGAGTCACAAGAGGTGAGTTCAAGTGCAAGGACACTGCAAGGCAGCTCTCTCCCTGTAGCCACCTGGCCATGAACACTTTCTAAGCAAGGTTTTCAACACCTGGCCCACTGTTTTCCTGGTAGAAAGCCACTGAAATAATTAGATTTACTCACTGTTTGTAAACACAAGGCCCGTATTTTGACTACAAAAAGGAATTGCCCTGACATGTGCAAGTACATCAAACAAAAAGAGGGGCAGTGGGGGCTGTTCAGGCAGGAGAGGAGTGGGCTGCTGGATGAGGGCACCTCCTTCCCCCCAGGGATGTTGCTGGCTCCCCCATGGTTTTGATGGGGGAACTAAAAATGAGCTGTCTGTCTTTCACCATGACTGAAATACTGAAGCATTTTTACCAGCAGAGTTTTGGGAGAGCCAGAGTTCTGTGAGAGACTTGCCAGAGATAACAGTTTGCTTCTGTAAGGTGTTCAGACTTGGCTGAGCAAGGAATACATTTCAAAATCGAGCTCTTTGTATCAGCTTACCTCAAAGCATTCCACAGGTGGAGGGAAGTATTGGGACCAGCCCTCGGTGCACTGGGACACCATGGCACAAGGAGAAGTGATCTGTCCAGGGTTGTGCCACACCCCAGTGGCTCTGAAACCCCAATGGCTCTGAAACCCCCCTGCTGAATCCACTAGGTTTGATTCTTTATTTGCTCAGAAGTTCATCCATTGGCCAAAAATAGGTGTTGATGTGTTTAACCTTCTCTAAGCAGCGTCCCAAGGGATAGATAGTGGTCGGTGACCCCAAACCTCCACATTTTCACCTGCAGGTGTAGTACTCATACCATGCCCTGCAGCTGGGACCCTGTGAGGGCAGTTGAGCAATGGCATTGCTGGAAAAAGCTTTTCCATCCACCTACTTACATTCCCTGGAAATCTCCCCTCTCCCTATTAAAACATGGGTATGTCAGCTTGGCCTCAGCCCTTCAATCATCACTGACTAGAACTGTTCCAGAGGAAACAAAACAGAACAAAGAGGGGTCTGCACGTTGCTGCTCCCAGCCTTTCACCTGCAGGCACCAGGAGAAAGCAGCTCTTGGGCCAGGAGCAGAGGAGGAGGAGGAGGAGGATGAAGAACATCTGACCAGAATTAACAACCACTGCAGCAGAACCCAGCCCTGTTCACTCCACAGTGAGGAGCAGCTGCGAGACACAAGAGTCAGCTTCAACATTTCCTGAGATACTGTGGAGAGGCTCAGATTCATGCAGAAGGGACAGAGGCATCAGCCAGAAGGAATCTGTGGTTCTGGAGACAGCAATTTTCAAGAGATGGGCTAAATACCTCAAGACTTAAAGTGTGCCCTGTCTCCTCAAGGCCATTGAACCCTAGGCCTTGCTGGGCACATGCACAGTCCTGCTTCCAAAGCCCAAGGGATGTTAGAAGGCACTTAAAAGTCTTCACCTTCCTGCTCTCATCACACCAAGGTGGGGTTTCAGCCGGATCTCTTCCAGGTGTCTTGTCCTGTTGCATGGACTGACCTGACTCTTTAGATACACAGAAAAGAGATCCTCATCTCGTGCCGTCCATTTGCTTCTACAAAGAACCTCAGCAGTCCCAAACACCGCCCCAGCCTGCTTCCATCAGCAACCAGAAAAATAACCTGGAGCCTAAGTCACCACGAGGAAAAAGCAGCTGTTTTGTTCCTTCGTGGTCATGATCAGCCCCTGGTGTGTGGCAAACACACCTCTGCAGAGCTTTTCTCTGGTTATGGATTGTCTTAGCTTGAGGAGACACTTTCTACACTAGTTTTACATCTACTTTACTTGGCTATTTTTTATCCCTTTCTCTAAAAATGATCCTGCCTCTCCTGCAGTGGAAGGGAACTCTGGGTTGCTTTGCTTGGCTGCAGGGCACCACTGAGGTCAGCGACAAAATCACCCCGGTGCTCTCAGCACACTGGGGAAGGCTCAGACTGGAAAATCCACGCTGGGCCCCTGCAGAGAAGATGCCACTTCCAGGGATGGTTGTCCCTGGAACAGTGTCTGGGTAGGGACTCAGCCTGGAATCCCAGAGCAGTCCCATGGGATGTGCTGGGAAGCAGCAGGAAGAGCAGCACTGACCTCAAAGGCGTGAAAAAGCAAAGACAAGGCATCCTAGAAAACGTTATCCATATGGATAAGGAGAAACTAACACTGCAATGCCCTTGTTTCCCATTGGAAATGCCCGGGTGTAGCACTGCTTTGCTGTTTGCTACAACTTTTGGTTCCACCTCCTTTTTTCCCCCCTTCAAAAGTACTGAACAAGCAAATGAGAGAGAAATAGCAGCTCGACCAAGTGTGTGGTTTTTTGTGTGCCTACACGTGTGTTAGCTGAGGATGAGAGAGATGTGGAAGTCATTTTCTAAGCAGGATTCTTCTATCATCTATGGAAATAACACAGTTAGTGTTTCTAGCTCCTGAGAAGACCATAAATAATGTGCAGATACGGGAAACACAGACAGTGGTAGGGAAAAGCTGCTTCCAACACCCACCACAAAGTAAAATCCCATTATCGAACTCTTTCCAAATCACTTCGAGATATTTAGCTGGTGGAACTGAACTAGCTCCAAATGTTTTACCAGGATGAGGCTTTAAACCAGAAACTTCAGGATTATAAATGCTTTACAAGTGACAGAAATCCCAAGGCAGAAGGTTTTGCTGCATTGCTCTCATTTTCTACAGTCAAGACCATCACCTGAGTGTAAAAATGTTAAACCCCTCAGCCTGCGCTATTCCTTCCCAATGACTGTGTCTGAGACAGGGATCTTTATATGCAAATTTGCTAAATTATACTGAATGAAGGCTGCTTGCAAAGAAACAAAACCCTGCTACTTTAAGTGTTTCTCCGATTCGTTTTTAAATACTTTATTGTTTTAAAACAATACAGTCTCAGTGATTCAATTAGTCTCTGAAAGCACTAAAGGCAGCCTCATGAGGCAAATTAGACTGAGTTTTTATAGCAGAATTAATATGGCAAATCCTCATATCATGTGGAGCTTTATGTGCTTGTAAATATAAAAAGAAAATTAATATGAAAGGTGAACTCTGGAGTATACAGTGGAATTACTATCATCTGCTCCAGGATCTCACAGGGTCTGGAATTGCTTCTGGTATATTGGAAGTAATTACTTATTCACAGCAGTTCAGGAGAGCTTTCTGACCAAACCCAAGCTTAATCTCGTGAAAAGTCAACAGGACTAAAGCACATGCTAAAATTTAAGCTTTTAAATTCTTTCCTGAATCAGGGCTGTCCTTCTCTTTCAGTAACTAAGGTCTGATGCCTGTGCACTGTTTCTCTTTGTATTCAAATCTAGACGAGGGATCCTACAAAGCCAAAGATACCTAGTTCTGAATGTGTGTACCATTCCACATGCATTTCTGTACAAGGACTCATGCAATATTGGCATTAATACAGACTTCACTCTATGCTACAGCTGAAATGCTCACTGACTTCTACTGCCCAGGCATTTCTACCTAGAAAATTGCTTCTTAAAACTTGGGAGTTTGACCTCATACCCTGTTTTCTTTGTGGCTTCTGCTGGTTTGAATGGCTATTTTTCCCACTGAACAATTTTTTTTTTTTTTATTCTTTTAGGCCTTTTCAAGGTCCCCCTAATTCCCTGAAGGAATTGCTGGGCTCAGCCCCACCACAGGATGATCCTCACGCAAACAAAGCTGCACTCCCCAAGGGAGAGCTGGCAGGATCAGGTTTTAGATGTGTCACCAGGTGCAGCTCAGGAGGAAGAGCTCAGGGATTCTCCACCAGGAAAAGCATCTCCAAATAACCAAACAGAGCTTTTGGCAGGAAGGAAAGGAACCCCTTCTCAACAGCCATCCAGACAAATGATCATTCCTCCCCTGGGATCCTGCTTTCTCTTACACCAACTGCACTCACAGACACTGGGTGAAAGCATCCCCCAGATCCCCTTCCTCCCACCAGCAGCCCAGGCTGCAGAGAGCAGCCCAGGACAGCGAGGATTTGGGATTCCTGGTGGATGTGTGGTGAGTGTCCTGCACTGAGCAGCAAGAGAGCCTGGGTGGGACTGCATGGCTGGTCTCCTGGTTTGTCTGAGGAAAGGTGGCAGGACAGGCTCACGCTGACTGTGACAGGAATGGCCCCTGTCACCGTGTGACACCACCCTGGACTGCAGCTCCAGTCCATCCATGGCTGGTGCTCAGGGTCCCTGGAAAGGCAGAGAGACTCAGGGAGGGACTCTGAGATTTCCACCAACAGAACAGGGGAGAGGGTAACAGCATGTCAAATTATCTGTCCCACTAAAGCTTTCCCTAAGACAAAAGCTCTGATGAATAATATTGTTATGAGCATAACCAAGGCCTTTGACATCCTTATGCTTAAAAATGTCCTTTTTGTTCATGACCAGTGTCTGCAGTAGCACTCACAGGAATAAACAGCCAAAAAATTAGCACCCATAACCAAATCTGCACCCAGAATATTTCAGCACCTTCTGTTAGAGGATCTGAAAGCACTTGACAAATGTTCACCAACATTTGGCCTCACAACCCCCAGTGAGGTAGAACAGAGCTGTCCCTGCAGGGACAGACAGACAGATTGAGGCACAGGGTTACTCAGAGACCTGCTCCCATTCAGACACGGAATTCAGCAACGCCAAGGGCTGAGAGGTGTGCTGACCACTGCACCCAAGCTTTGTCCACAGCACCATCCTTCCCCCCCCCACAAACCCTCAACACGAGCCCTTAGCCTGTGAACTAACCCCAGGATTCTATTTACAATATTTAAAATGACCGTTTAGCAGTTGTGCAGTCAGAGAGTTTCTCAATCAAATGAAGCTATCAGTGAGAACAAATGGTTTCTTGTGCAAAACTTCGGATGTAAATGATCATGCACTAAGACTACTGGGTGCAAATTCGGTGCATGACAACTCTGACCCCTTGACAATTCCCAATCCTGGCCTCTCTCTGATAAATCTCTTTTTAAAAAAACGTTGCATTACAAGTATGATCACACGAGCCTCGGGAGATGCAGCCTGCACAGATTGTTTCATCCCAGCAATGCAAGCAAACAAAACGTGGAGTGCCTTTGGGAACAACCCAGCGTTCGTGGAGCATCAAACATCACAAGGATAAAATCCATCCTAATCACAAGGGGTTGCAAGGCAACAGGGAGTAGGTGTCTATGTTTGGAAAGAAAAGAAAAAAAAAAAAAAAAGGCAAATAGAGCAACAAAGAAAGACTCGATTGCACAGATTTCATTTAGGTAAAGTTCTGCAAGAATCAGTTTCGTCAAAGCTTATTCCATGAGGGAGGGAGGCAATGGCAGCTGGCCTAGGACAAAGCTTCAGCGCAGTAAAAACCGCCAGCCCTGCGGAGGAGATGAACTTTGCATTCTGATTAACAAAAGCAAAAGCTTTCTCTAAATACAGCGAGTTTGTTTTTCTCAGATAGAAGAGTTTCTTAAAATACGGATTTCAGAACACTTCATTTGTTACACAAGTAGAGAATCTGGCCATAGTTAGGAATACTGAAGTGTAAAAAACCAAATACACAGTTTAAACATTACAAAAACTATCAAAACATTCAATATTTTGAATTGACCATTTTTTCCCCCCCCTACACGTGTCTGTTTTGGCAGTGATGACAAGATTTCTAAACTGAGTTGCTGTTATTATTGTTCTGCAGTTGTGGTTGGATTTTTTTTGTATTTTTTTTTCCTGAACGTGTTTTTTAAACAAAAGAAAATTACCAGCGTCTATAAAAAAGAAGGAGCTTGAATCCTTACTCCCGAAACACAGATACAAGATTTTTCCTTTATAAAAAGTGTATTGATTTTTTTGCTATAAAAAGTGACCTATAGGGTGTCAAACCTGAAAACAAATTCTCACAGTGTTTTCAGTGTTGGCTGTTGACAAGGCATTGCTGTTACACACAGAGATAGAGAGATACCATAGGGGAGGTATAAATGTTTGTTACCAGCTAGCAGCATCCTTGGATTGCATGTGGAAGGTGTTCTGCTCCAGATAACTCAGCTGATTTATGTTTTTTTTGCTTAATTATTAAAAAAAAATCCCAAACAATATTTGAATAATTTGCATTATTGTACTGACCTGACTTAGCATCTGACACAATCATTCCTAATCTTACCCAAGCTTCTGCTGGCATGTTAAGCATCACACTAGAAACTCCCTTCCTGCCCTCCACAATAAAACTCTTTAGAATGTAGGTGCCAAAACTGGGGCTGTGAGTGAGGAGCAGGTGAGCTGGCACAGGCTGGCAGTTTGCACAGGTGGAGAACATCATCTGCTCTCCTCCAGCTTGCAAGCTGCTCAGCAAAGGGGTCCACTCGCACACCTCCAGGGGAGCTACTTGACTAACACTAGGAAAAACCCACATGGTTGCAGCAGAAGAAGAAATCGAAGAAGAAAATGGGAAATGCACAGAATCGCTGGCGCGTCGGCCCCAAATTTCCCACAATGCCCATTTTGCGTCCCTGTAACTCAGAAGAATGGTATCCCTCTATCTCTATAGACTGGCAGGTGTTGGTTTGTGGCACAGAGAGGAGAAATCACAGAACAAAAATGACATTTAACCGTGTGTCCTTTGACTTTGAAAGCACCAGTCACCTATCTGCTTGTTTTGGCAGAGGTACTTTGCTGTATCCCAAACGCGGCGCGGACGCTTCGCTCTACATGGAATCCCCGAGGGAATCCGAGTCATCCAAAGACAGAGGCAGGTACAAGTCCTGTAGGGGGAAAGGGGAAAATGTTAACCCTCACCATCAGCTCCCACTTGTCATGGCTCTGGCTTCTTGTTTTCCTTGCCAAGGTCAGGATGAAAAATGCATGGGAAATGTAGATTTCGAGTTTGGACTTGGATGTTTGTTGTTTCTTATCTATTTACAGACTCACAAGACACGAGCTGTAACTAGCAAGTGAGAGAAATGAGGTAAAATGGGGTGCTTCTAACTCTTTCCAAGGTTATTTGAGTGCTAATCACCCAATAACGAGGTGACACCTATATTATTTGTATTTCTGACCCAATAATGACCACACAAGGCCTGCAATGCAGACCTTTTCCACCCAGTTACAGAAAACCACCAAAACCCATAAAGAAGAAGAAGAAGGTGAAGAAGGACTTAGACAACACTTTAAATCTTCCATCTTGACACACACACATTACCATATACCAAAATCTAAAATCTAAATTTTTCACGCTGTGAGATCACACAATACCATTCAAACTACACACCCACAATCCCAGTGCTGTCACTCAATTTGGGGAGCCTGTTCCATGGCCTCAGGTCAAATGTAGTGCTTGCCCGAGGGTCAGCACCCCTCAGCTCAGAAACCTGGAATTTTCAGCCTGCAGGGCTCCAACCCCCCCCTTGGCCACACAAAGGAGGCAGCTGAGTGGCTCAGTTGAGGGCAGCTCAGAGGGTGACTGGGCTGGGCTCCCCAGAATCCAGGGAGTTCCAGGCTAAAACCAAGGCAGGCTCCTTGCACAGAGGAGCAAGAGCATCTCTGTTTCTGATGACTATTCAGGGATAAGTATGAAAAGTGGGTTTTTTATTGCTCTGGATCAATGTGTTCAATCCAGCACAAGCATGGAAGAGCAGCACCCTTGCCGTAAACACATCTCTTAAAACCTGAGTCCACAATGATGAGTCTTACCTTGGTTTGACAGCTGCCCTCAGGACAAATCTCCAGGAAAATCACAAGTTCCATGGGTTATTCTTTGTTTTAAGTAACTTCTAATCAGTTGGAAAGGTTAATAAAATAATCCCAAGTTTATTATTTGGATCAAATGCTCAATGTAAAGCTTTTCTGGGGTAACCATTTTATTCCACTTGTTTAAAGTTCTGTGTGGGACAAGGTACAGGAACCAGCTCAAGGGCTGAAGCTCTCCTGGGACCTTTTTTGAACTCTGACCCACACACAGGTAACAACTGTGAGCAAAATGAAGAGAAACCCAAATATTCAGGAAGGAAATTCACAGAAATCTTGATATAAAAAGAGGTAAAATAGGAGTTTGTGGTGAACTCAACCTAACCATTTATCACTGAGCTTTAAGGGCAAAAAAAAAGAAAAGCAATTTCATCATAAGCAGGAAATTGCTCCTGGGAGAAAGACAATGATGCATGAATATTCTGGTAACCTAAAATGCTGCATTTGTGTTTGCTGATTGGCTTAACTGAGTGGAGAAAATCATAGCTGGGTTGGCTTTGCCCTCAGCAGTCACCATCTATTACAAATGGTCTCAGGGCTGCACTGGGAAGTCATAAATCAGCCAGCTGAAAACATACATAAAACATTAAAAAGGTGAGTTTTACTTGTCTTGACCAAGAAACAAATCCTCATCTCCAAAGTTCTAAATCACATGGAAAGTTTGGAAGATATTTTGTGTCCCTGATGCTGAGGCACAGGAGGCAGTCTGCAGCATTTGTTCTGCTGAACTGATGAACTCATGGGCCAGATTCTGTTCTCAGTTATAAATTAATAATAAATCTGGACACACTGTGTTAAATTAGGGGTGTTTTCTCAGACTGAGCAGCTGAGAACAGAGTGAGGTCCCAAGGAAAAGTGTTGGATTCAGCTGTGCCTTTGTTAAACAGAGTTAGTTCAGCCCCTGCAGTCTGGCCCACGGTGGGCTCCAGGGGCTACTGACTGCAAAACCTCAGCACCACCAGAGTTTTTTAATTACTCCTCAAAAACTTTGAGTCGGGCTGAGAGGTACATTCTGTTTGCTAAAGAGAAACCCCCCCTGACCTCCTCTCACACCCCCATTTGTGTCCAAGCTCCAATTCCCCTATCAAGGGAAAACTGCTGGAAGCAGCAGCGTGCCCATTCCAGAACTGCAAAGCCCCACGGAAACGAAAGTCAGGACTCAGCACGGAGGGGCCCTGAATAACAGGAGCTGAAAAAGCTGTGACAGCTGCTGTACCTTTTAAATAAATCAATGCATGAATTATCCATGAGGCAGCACAGGTTTTCCTGATCTCTGCCAGGATGCTGTGCTACCTGTTGGCCACGCTGTCCGTGACCAGCTACTGTTCCACAGCACAATTACCACATCACCTGCTTCCTGTAAAACAGAGCACGGCCTTAAATAATTAAAAAAAATAAACAAATTCTTGAGGAGCATCATTAAAGTGATGTCTTAGAGCTCCAGTAACATTTGCATGGCTTCTGCTGTTTAATGGGCCTGAGTTGCCAGCACTTGGGGCTTTTCAGGACAGGAGGGTTTCCATGGAACCACATCCATCAGTTGATTTTTTTCAAATAGTGGTACAAGCTCAGGGTTAAGTTGTCTCCTCTGATCCCTCTGGATGGTTCAAGATTTCTAAACTGAGTTGCT
>VXBN01010961.1:109475-120957 GCA_013397395.1 Sinosuthora webbiana | reverse complement strand
AATATTTATTTGCATATATTTATAATTTATTGCCATGTAGCAGTGCTTAAAATCCTCAGACTTATATATTCCTCAAACATGACTTGGACATATTTCAATCCAAGGGTGCTAAAGAAATTTTTAATACTTTTCCTTGGGCTTGCATGGCAAGGTTTTGACAGTAGGGTGACTAAAGGCATGAGTGAAGATGCTAGAATGTTCCTCCATGTCTGACTGAGCCAATGCCAGCTACAAGGTGGACTTGTCACAAGGCAAGGCAGAGCCCATCACTGATAGTGTTAGTGCCTTTGAAATGACTTATTTAAGAAGGGAGAAAAAAAATCTGCCACACAAAAAGCAGCTGAAAGAGATGAGTGAGGGGGACCCATGCTGGAGCAGTGTGCTCCTGAAGTACTGACCACATGGAAGGGACACATGCTGGAGGACTTTGTGAAGAACTGCAGCCCCAGCAAGGAGAAGGACCCATGCTGGAGTAGGTTGTGGAAGACTGACTGCAATGGGAAGAACCCCATGCTGGAGCAGAGTCAGAGCGTGAGAAGGAAGGAGCAGCAGAGACAGCCTATGATGAGCATGCACATAGGGTTCCACAACCAACCCCCATTTCTTGTCACCCTGTGCCACTGAGAGAACGAAGGTAGTGCGTATCAGGAAAGAAGTTAAGCCTGTGAAGAAGATATGGTTGGCTGGTGGAGTTTGTTTTACTTCTCATTACCCTATTCTGCTGTGTTTGGTAATAAAGTGATTTCCCCAAATTGAGACTGTTTTGGCTGTGACAGTAATTGGTGAGTGATCTCTTCCTCTTCTTATCTCACCCTATGATCCTTTCATTTTATTTTTCTCCCTCTGTGGAGTTGGGGGAAGCAAATGATAGAGCAGCTTCATGGATATCTGGTGGACAGTCATGTGGTCAACACACCATATGCTAATTTTCTCATTCACATTTGGAATATCAAGTTCCAAAAATTGCTCCTTGACAATTGTGGGCTCATATTGCCAATTTCAGAATTAATCTGTGAAAGGGTTATGTCTGCTAAATGGCTCTTGTCACAGAAGGAAGTTAGGGGTTTGTCTTTATGTTCAGGCTAGAAGATATAGGTTTTTGCTTTGATTAAGAAAAAAAAAAAAAACAAACCTTCTTTTTTGTCTTATGCAAACCAAATTTAAGCAAATCTGAATTCCAAATAAATTAAACTGCAATAAATTTCTCAACAATTTAAATAAATATTATATGTTCAATTTATTACATGCTTATCACTGCATGCTAATTTGTAAGGCTTCACTGCTGGGGAAGAATACATTCTGCAGCCTAAAGGATGTGCCAGCAAATGTATTTCACCAACTGCTTCCAAGTTCATTAACTAGAGGTCATAACTGAACACAGAACAAAACAAAATTCTTTTGTGAGCATAGTGATTGCAGGAACTGCCAAAAATGCATGTAAACACAGAATGTAGGTAAAACATTACAAAAGATGTAACAGAGACAGCTTAGGGACCTAGCAAATGCCAACTATTTCATACTCTCAATTTTTTGTAATTAAACAACCAGCAAATGCCTAACAATGCTAGCATAACAGTGCTGACAAGTTTGAGAAATAAGTGATGTGAAAAAGAAGGAATTTGCAAATAATCAGGCCCATTTTCATTGTAAATTTCCTATCAGCATAACTTCGTCATTCAATAGTCTGATCACAGCATGATCCTCCTACAAAATCAATAGGTGAAACTTCCAAATTTGTTTCCTCACTAAAAATACATGGAAATTTTTAAAATAAAACAGTGAGAAGAATTTTGCTTCCAAAAGCAAAATAATTAATAATGTTGTTTTTAACTTGGTCTTACATCTATCTGAAGATCAGTTACTGCAATTTCTAAGCTGTGCACTGGTATAATACTCAGCTGCCTGGCAGGAGACACCAACACCGAAGCTGCAAATAAATCATTAGACTACAAAAGAGAACTTCACTCATGCTTTTGAAACCTTGAATATTTAGGAAAGAATTCCAACAAGATAAATGAGAAAAGATTTTTGAAGAAGATACAAAGAGAATGGAGGAAAATCTTGGGCAGCAAGTAGCTGTTTGAGGGCGTGAATTTTTGTACAATAAGTGTAAATGACTGATGGTTTGCAAAAAAGTTTTGTTGGGATGTGGGCAACTGAAATGTATTTAAAATGAAAAACATGTGTTATCAGAGAGATGAAAAAGTAACACCAGGCTTTAAAACACATTTGGGCTGCAGACTTGAGATTTCTTCTTGCAATTGACAGGCTAGGAAAAAAGCGCAAAAAATGTGAATGTATGTATAATAGTACTGTTCCCTAAAGTATACCTCTTCACTGAGATTAACTTGGTATCAAGAAAATACCAAGAAATTACCAATCAGAAGAGTTTTAGTATTGGCCAAAGGGGCCTTCTAGGTTTTTGGCACTTCTTTACGCTCTGTGAAGACAATAATCTTTTCTAGTCTTTTCCAGTAGTGTATCTGGAGATGTTAAATTTTTTTCAGTGTCATTGGCATATATTTAATGGAACATCTGCATCTTAAAACATTTTTAAAATTTATTTTCAAATATATCATAGTCTCAGGTGATAAAACCCATTTTCTGTATAGATGTCTTTGATAACAGAATAACAGAAGCTGTGGTGCATTTGCTTATATCATTATCACCCTACCGATTAAGTAATCCAAAAAGCAATTGTGATTCTACAAAAATGAATCACTCTCCAAAGGCTTTATATTCCACTGTATACTAAGAATTTAATTTGAATGGGAGTAGGAAAGATTGTGTAAGAGAGTAGTAATGGTAATGAAAGACAAGGTAAACCAAATATAGACTAGACAGAACAATGCAATATTACTAGACATCAGAATTCATCATTCACATAGTTAGGAAATCAACTGAGATGTTCTCATGCTTCACTGATTTGAATTCATTATGTGGGTTAGGGTTATTTCTTATTAGAAAAAATACGCCTTCAAAATCAAGGTCTAACTCGTTTTCATTTCTGCAATTTTGTAGTTGCTCAGGAGCAAATGCAACAGTGCTAGTGTAGATGTAGTATTTGTTGAGTAATACGTGTTCTTATTTTAAAGAGTTGTAAAGAGGGAGACCAGAAACCGTACCAGTTGTAAAGAGACAAATGTAATCACACAAAGAGTTATTAACATTATGAACTAGGAATCTTGACACTACTTGACACTCATTCTCAATTACCTATCTCTTGTTCCACCTGTTGACTGAACAGCATTAGAAAATATTGCAAGTAAATGAATGGATTTTGTGAACCCACTGTGGCACAAAAAGCATGGTTCAAAGAAATTGACCCTTTTCACCAGACCAAGTTGCTCAGAGCCCCACCCAATCCGGCCTTGAACACTGCCAGGGATTGGGCATTCACAGCTATTCTGCACAACCTGTTCCAGTGCCTCATCACCCTCAAAGTAAAGAATTTCTTCCACGGTCTAACATAAACCTCCTTCAGCTCAAAGCCATTTCCTCTTGTCCTACTTTAACATGCCCTTCTAAAGAATCCCTCTCCCACTTTCTTGCAGGCCCTCTTCAGGTACTGTAAGGCTGCTATAAACCCTCTTGGAGTCTTCTCTTCTCCAGACTGAACAACCCCAGCTTGTGGTAATGGGAGAGGTGTTCCAGCCCTGTGATCAATTTAATGAGTCCTCCCCTGGACTTGTTCCAGCAGATCCGTTTCTTTCTCGAGTTGTAGACCACAGAGCTGGATGCAGGACTGCAGGTAGGGTCTCACCAGAGCAGAGGGACAGGCTCCCCTCCCTCATCCTGCTGGCCACGCTGCCTTTGATGCACCCCAGAATACAATTTGCTTTCTGGGCTATGGGCACACAATGAACTTTTAGCCCGCAAACATCCCCAAGTCTTTCTTCTCAGGGCTTCCCTCTATCCATTTCTCACTCAGACTGTACTTATGCTTGGGATTGCACCAAGGTCAAGACCCTGCACTTTGTTGAACTTCATGAGATTTGTACGGGCCCATCTCTGAAGCCTGTCGCAGAGGCTTTGAATAGCATCCCCTCCCTCCAGTATGTCAACCACACCACACATCTTGGTGCTGTTGACAAACTTGCTGAGGGTGCACTTGATCCTCCTGTCCATGGTGCCAAGAACAGTACCAGTCCCAGTATGTGGATAATATATTATCAAAGAACATATTCTTAGACCTGCGTATTTATTGGGGGTAATGCGTTTATTTTAGAATCATTGCTACAGTATTATTATATTAGGAAGCAAGAGAAGTTTCACCAATCACACAGTGAACCAGAATCAAGCCAATTGATTCAATTGATCAAACCAATTAACTAGCAGAAAAAAAAAAAAAAGTGTAATTACTTCCTGTCTAAATCTGACACCTTGTCTCTAAAACAGAAAGGTCTTGAAGGATCAATTAAAAAGGTTGTGGTACTTCCTCTACTGAATTTAATTTTCAAAATAAATCATACATAATTTTCAGCATGATCCATTTTTTATACCAGATAGGTATAACAATCCTTATTCTTCTTCAATCTTATAATATTGATGAGTGATACTGTCATTTAAGACACTTGAATATTTACACTTTTCAAACCACTATTTTTTAAATCCATTTTTCTACCAGCTGGATGGCACTCAGATCCCCCAATAATTGTTACCAACATTCCCCTGAACACTTTAACACAGAATCTTTCTTACAGACACCTATCCAACAAATATGGTCTTTTTTCTTCTCATTCCTATAATTTTAGGATGATCACTTAGTTGACCTTGGAGTTCACAAGTTTTGTCCAATTTTTCCCCCACTAGTCTACCCATTGGACAAAAGAAAAATAATAAAAGGTTTCACAACTGTTCTATTTAGAAGTGAAATCAATTCCTGAACATAATGTTGCAATGTGCAAAAATGTACAGTTATCAGTTTAACTGTTGTATTTTGCTTTCATTTCCTTTCCTCACTGTATGCCTGTTGGACTACCAGCAGATAGAGAAAAGTAAGTCAAATATCATGATTTAATAGGAAAAGAATATCAGGCAACATCACTAAGTCACTGAATAAACATCAGTATGCCACTATTCACTCATGGCTCACCTGTATCTTGAACAGGTAAAGTGGAAAAACAAAATTAAGACAGTGGGCATAATCAAAATTATGGGATAGTTTGTCTGAGGAGAAAATAAATAGATTAAGATTCTTCAGACTTAAGAAGGCCCAGATGAGACAAGATATGCAGCAGGCTTTTCAAACTGTTAGAGACTTCCAGGTCACTTTTCATAATACTTATACCTTACATCAAAATAGTTACATTGCAATTAAATTTAAACACTTTGAAGGATGCTTATATGACAGAACTACTATTTAATGATGTGTGATGTTCATAGTATTTTTCTCCTGGCTCCTTTCTGATCCATGGGAATTTGTATTAAGTCAGGAGCATTTTTCTCTCCTGAACTTCAGCAAGATCTGTTGAGCTATCTATTCGAAGCTAGCCTTACTATGTGGTCCAGTAGGTAATTTCCAGAAATGATTTAAAATTATTCCAATGAGTTGCTCTGGCCAAGTGTGCTATTCTGATTAAATTGTGCAGAGAGTATAGTTTGTGTTTCTTCCCACCTTTCTACAAGCAAACATTATATACAGTACTCAAAATCCAGAAAGAAAACATTAAACCTCCTGCACCTCTATCTGCTGGTTCAATCCAATCTACCCTGCTAAACTAGAAACAGGCTGATACACTGATGTTGGAGTCCAGGGCATGGGGAAAACCCCTTCAACTGCCCTGAGGGGTCCGCGACCCCTGCTGGGACCCCAGGAAAGCATTGCCTTTGACCTTAGCCCATGGGGAAAATTGCCAACACTTATGGATGAAATGAGAACAACAAAAATTTACATTAGATAGTAGTTTAGTTTGTCACAGGGTGAAAATGTGTAGTTTTGGGTTTTTAGAATGCAAGTAGATAGAGGTAAGATGGAGAATTTTGGGTAGTGTCTTCAGTTCTTCTTCTTCTGCTCCATCTTCTGCTGTGACGGTGGCACAAAGACATTAGTAGAATGTAGATGATGTAGAGAATTGAGTGTCTAGAATTAGTAGTAATTATTGGTACAAAATTTTAAATATAGTATGTTTCAAGAGTTAATTAAGTTAAAAGTCCTTAAGAGACCTTGGATGCAGGGTCTTGTGCTCTTGGCAGCGGTGTCTTTCAGCGTGCAGAGCCTGGTGTTAGGCGGTGTGCTGACCTTCAGATAAAAACCTTAACACCTTTCAAGACTGAGCTGTGAGATCCGCTCTTCTTTCTAGCTCTGGCATGGGACTTTGAAAAGGAAAAAAACCCTAATTAGGGGAATCTTGGACTCAAAACACAAGACACTGAGAAGAATTAGACCTCAGTTTTAAGTGTTCCCACCAAGACCCCTGGAAGCACTACCTTCATTCTAACTATCCCAAAATCAACATAAAATATTATCTTCCATCACCATTAATACTCTCAACCATTGACGTGTCCAGTCAGGAACAGCATCTATCTTGTAAACACGTGTTGCAAAAAGCTCCAGAGATGGCAGTAGGAGGAGAAAAATGTCACTATACATGTGGGTTTGTATTTAAGTGTTCAACAGATCATTGCATTATTCCTTTGGCATATGAACACTGACAGCCCCTCACAGCATTAGTCTTTTCAAATGGATAAATCTGTTTGAAATGGATTAGCTCTCTTACTTCCCTCCTAATAGTACTGATACAAATGTAAATTACCTCTTTTCTGTTACACATCACATTCAAAGCAAATGTTTGCATTACAAAGGATATTGATTTGCTCTGAAGGTGTGTAGAGGTTCAGTGGCACAAAATTCTAATCAACACTTGCTGCCATCTTCTGGTTTGCTAAAAATCCACAAAAAGTACTTCTCTCCAAACCCAAACACTTCTTTTGTACAAACACAAAATTAAACTCCACTAATCTATTTTCCAATTTCATAAAAATGTTCATATCTCACAGGTCCAATTCTACAAAAAACATACATGAAGTTTTGACAAAGTGAAAGAGAAGGAATTAGAGGAAAATATTGATAATGCAGTTACGTTGCATAGATGTTAAAAGTAATGTATTTGGTAAGTTTTCATTGACAGATATGCTTTACTATACAATGCCATTTATGATACATATATATAGTCTTTCTAATGCATTATATGTATTGGTAACCTAAATTTGTAGAAAAATCTAGATTTAGCAACAAAAACACCAAAACAAAGTAAACCACATTTTGGGCTTAAGCCCTTTTGACACTCAAAGCACAGTGCGCTTTTGGATACTGAAGATTAACCTTAATGCAGTACTAGGTGAAGTGGAAAAGGAAATCTGAAGAATTATAAAGCAGCTTCCAAGGCCCAAATCAACTAGAATTGGGCACGGGCATGAAATGGGAGACAAGGCCCTAAATTCTGAGGCTCAAAACATTAGAAGACTTGTGTAATAGATGTACTGTATAAAATTCGTGTATCAAAGATTGTATATGGAAAATTATACACTGGAATTAAAAAAAACTGGACTCTTGGAGACAGTCCGAGGGGTGTTTCCAAGAGTTCCAAAGTCTTTTTTTAGCTTGGAGGTGCCACCACGACATTTGCAACATAACAAAGGAGATAACGTGAGAACGAACCATTAATCAAGGGTGGAACACATCCTTGCACTCAATCAAGGATCTGATATCGATCATGATAGAAGATTGAGCAAATGACATCATCAGAAGTTCCCACAAAAGATTCAATGACTCTTTGCACTTCTTTTCAACCCCTCAGGAAATCCTTTCAAAAAAACATTCCCTGAGGAATGCACAAGCCACAAGTTCTACACAAACCGAAAGTTCTACACGAAGTTGTGCTTTTGCGCAAAGTTGTGCTCTTGCCTCAGGGCAGGAAAAAGCGTATAAAGTTCCTGCCTTGAGACTCAAATGAGTAGCCATACCTGAGAGCACCATTGTTGCTGGCGAGTGGTCCACCCAACATTCGATCGATGTTGTCCTGATTTATGGTAATGTTTTCAAAATTGATTTTTGAAATTGTTAAATAAATCTTTAAATTTGAAATTGGCTCGTGATCATTTATAACACTTGGGAGTACAAAACAATGACACAAGAGCTTGCCAGCTAATTACAAATAAGCTAGACCTGCAAATGGACTTGGACCTTTATTTTTAGGAAAATAGATAAATGAATCTATTAATTGGTGCACATACAACCAAATTAATGGTCTGGTAATCCAAAATGCATGCATGGCAACATACCACAATTTATGAGCATATAATTTTCTTTAGCATGATGATGACTTCAAATGTACCCTGTTTGAAAATAATATTTTCAATAAATCACTCTTATGGTGGGCTAGGAGTGTCCTATTGGATGATTACAGGCAGGACAGAAGAGGCTGGGAGGTGGCATTTTATGTAATGACAATAATAGAATGTACGAAATTTACAGGTGGCAAGGACACAGCTGAGAGACACTGGGTAAGAATCAAATAATGTGGATGTCGTTGTGGGATTCTGCTACATACTTCTCAGCCAGGATGATAATGCTGACTAATTATTCTTTGAGGAACTAAAAGACACTTCCAAGTCAACTGCCCTTGTCCTTATGGTGGACCTCTGTAGCCCTCGTTTGTGCCTGACATGTTTTGGTTTTCTGAAATTCCTTTCCCAGGGAATTCTCTGTAAACAGGAGACATGTTTACCTTCTTTTCCTAGGAGGGACTTCTCTTGATGTCCCTCTGGTCTGACCAATGTGATTGAAGAAGTTTGTCTTCTTGTCACCAATCAAATTGATTTGCCCTCCTCTCCACCTCATGGGGAAGTTTTGACTGTAATGACATCTGTCCTCTGTCTCCTCTTCTCCAGGCTGAACGGACCAAGTGACCTGAGCCCTCCCCATATGGCTTACCCTCAGGGTCCTTCAACATCTGTGTGATGCTTTCTAATAGTTTTATGTCTTTCTTATATTGCAGTTCCCAAAACTGCACAGAGGACTTACTTCACAGTAAGTTCTGTCTTCTCTTTTACATATGGTACCTAAGAATAAACAACATGGGAAAATCACACAGTCTTTATCTAATTCCATATAGATGACACCCATTCAATGCTAGATGACTGCTGTGCTGCCAAAGGTGCTTTCCAAACACCTATTCCACTGCAACTATCGAAGGCCAACTCTAAATGCAACTACCTTTGTGGTTTGAAAATTCGTATTTTCCATGTGCACCTCATTTAAAAAGGAAAATAAAATAATTTAAAATTATTAACTGCAACTATTTGTTGCATATAAACTATCATAAAATGCTTGAGCTCATCAATCCAACACTATGTGTTGGAAACAACACATAAATATGCGTACAGCCACCAGATGGTGCCACCTCCATCACTTAACAGGGAGAGAGAGCTCTCCCACTCCACGTGTCCTTCACATAGCCAGCAAAATCGTCCATTTGCTCTGACTCCTGCAATCTTGTGAGTAAAAAACCAAATGCCGACTTCAATATCCAGAGTCTCCATTATGGTTAAGACTTCTCACTAGCATTTGAGCTTTGCCACTCTCTGTCTTTTCTGCAAAACAATCCCAGCAATGCACATTTCATGATAAAGAGTCATATTTCTGGTTAGTTGTGCTGGTTTTGGCTGAGTTGGAGTTAATTTTCTTCACAGTTGCTAGTGTAGGGTTATGTTTTGAATTTGTGCTGGAAACATTGTTGCTAACTCAAGGATGTTTTCTTTACTGCCAAGCAGGGCTTACACAGGGTCAAGACCTTTTCTGCTCCTCACAGCACCCCACCAGTGAGTGGCTGGGGATGCACAAGGAGCTGGGAGAGCACACTGCAAGGACAACTGAACTCAACTGACCAAAATGATGTTCCAGTCCATATGCTGTTGGGGAAGAAGGAAGAAAGGGAGACTTTCAGAGTGATATCATTTGTTTTCCCATGTCACTCTTACGTGTGATGGAGCCCTGCCTTCCTGGAGGTGGCTGAACACCTGCCTGTCCATCTAGAGATTAATGAATTCCTTGTTTTGGTTTGCTTGTGTGCATGGTTTGTGCTTTACCTATTAAGCTGTCTTTATCTCAGCTCTTGAGTTTTCTCACCTGTGGTTCTCTCCTTCATCCTGCTGCAGGGCAGTGAGTGAGCAGGTGGGTGGTGCTCAGTTGCCAGCTGGGAATAAACCTTGATGTTTGGACAACTGAAACAGATGAAAAAATATTTAGCAATATGCTGACCTTCAGATCTGACACCAGGCACTTACCTTCTCTCCTGCCTCCCTTCCTATTTTCCCCAATTGAGACATGCATTTAGCAGACTCCAGAGTCTTACAGGTTAAATCTAGCATACAGACTACTGTTAGACTACTACTGCTATGACTAACCTTGTGCATTATCCGTGTGCAGCTACATTAGCACAAAGGTATCACCTGACTGAGGTTCCATAGCACAACAGAAGTGGGAATGCAGTATAGAAGTGCAGGCTTCATTGAAGACCAGTGCTTAAGTGTTTAATTAAAACACAAATGAGATGTTCAATAATTACATATCATGTATGAACAGAGGTGAAGTTCCACATGTTAAGCAGGATAAGCAGCATGTTGTGGGTATTTGTCTGTGTAGCACAGCAGGAATGTACGCTGGGGTTAAATACACGCAGCTGTGTTATAATAAAAAAATAAAAATATGAGGATGGCCAATAAGTTCTGTGAACTGATTTCTTAAAACTAAAGAAATAACATATACCTGCCCTTTGTGTCAAAAAGAGGTCTGTGTCATGCAAAATATCAGGTGGTGTGCCCTGAGCAGTTCTGTCAATAGTAGTATCTGTATCCTCTGAGTAATTTTATTTACACATTCTCTTGTGCAAATCTGTCACGTCAAATACAGATTACTTGTATTTTTAGTATTCAGAGTCGCCCTGTTGGGGTCCTGATGCCATTCCTACTGGAATAAGTGGCAACACATCTGTTTACTTTGCTAATAAAAGTACCACTTGGAATGACACTAATGCTGCTCTTCAAAAACAGATAGTAAAACAAATGCTACTGCAAAACTTGACTGTTTGGGAACTTAAGAGTATGTGTAATGGTCCAGGAAAGTGCCACTTTTAAGGTGAGTTGCTAAAGTTGCTGTCTTTTTTTTCTACGTTTCTTTATTTCAACAGAAATTCTCTAGAGCTGTTCTTTCCTCATATTTTATTTACACTGGAAAAGTAAGGATCAGGATAGAGCTCTCAAAATCCTGTGAGAAATTGTTGGGGGTTAGGTTTGTTCCTTCTTTTCTCTAAAGAATTTTTTCACCCATAAGTTACCAAGGAGACCAAGTATTGGATACTTAAGGATACTTAACCGAAAACAAAGGTGGGGACGGAGCTTGAGGAGTGTGTGTGGGGGGGAGGTTCTTTTTTTTTTTTTTCGGCGTTTGGAGAGAGGGAGAGCTGCTGGGCTGCGGTTTCGC
>VXBN01010961.1:52557-99463 GCA_013397395.1 Sinosuthora webbiana | reverse complement strand
CAACAAGTGAAGTGCCAGTGAGGTTTCCAGTGTTGAGAGACCAAACAATTGTTTTATTACAGTTCATGATGCTATTATTTTCTTTTGACTATGTCTAAATAATTTTTCACTGCCTTGGTCAGACCCTCTATACTGCTGTTTAAAAAGCTTAAATCTTGGTTGACTTACCATACTTGCTTATTAGGTAATGTCTCAAACATGTCTTACTTAACACAACTTATTATTTGAATAGCTGATGTCTCTTTTTGGGGCAGCTGTGTTAGTGAGATGATTTAGGCAGATAATTGGCATGTTTGTGAGCACAGAAACACTTTTTTTTTTCCTAGCTACAATTACTATTATACTGAAAGACTACTTTTTTGTACCCCTTGACAAGGTATAGCAGGTGCAACCTCCTCCCCTTACACTATAGTAATTTGAATTCACTTGAGGGGCACATAATGTCTACTAGTTTTTGCTCTGTGTGATGACCTATTTTACAATAGAAGTCAGTAGATGAGGTATTTGGCACACACTGATCCTCAAAGGCTTACAGCTTGTCTCGAGAGGGTATGCTTTAACAGAAATAATTAACAGCACAAACACAAGTGGGAAATGACTAGCAAAGGCAGCTGTTTGTGTTAAGTGATCAGAGGTGTTCACGAGCTGACAATGCTGTTAGAAAAAAAGGTAGAAATTTTGTTAAAGTGTTTGAACAGGAGTGTTGGGTACTGATCAGGTACTAGCTAAGGTATTTGCATTTTCTGATCTTTCATCTCTCTCTCATCTGCTTTGGTTCCCTTGCCCCTTTATTTAAAAGACAGAAGAGAGTGATTAATAAGGTAAAATTTACAGGATTTTCATGTAGATTAATTTTCTTCTTCCCCCTTAATATTCTATTTACAGCCATAACAAAATTTCAGTTAGGCCTCTTTGGTGAAATAGTTCACTGGATCTCTTTTTGCAAGCTGAATTCTTGGTAGTAGATATTGGTTCATGCACTCAAATTCATGAAGTTATTTTGAGTATCTAAAATTAAAACTATAAACCTATTTATTCTAGAATTTTTACAGCTGTTTTATTTTGTTGAATTATTCACATTGTCCAGAGATTAGTAAATCTAAAAATTTCCTTTATAATGTAGCCTAAATAAATTCTAGACTTTGCTATAGATATTTAAAACTGTTCCAGCTTTTATCGTTCTTTTGGCTGGTAAGCCTGCATGCTTAACCCTGGATATTTATACAACTTCAACTACTTGTGCATACAGTTTCCAAGGATGCTTAGTTGGGTAATTTTTAATCATGCATTGGATACATGTCTGACATCAAAACATCCATTTGCTCCTAACAGGGGAACACCAGCCTTGCTAAAAAACCCCCAACCAACCATCAGCAAAACTGACAATCAAATCTTCATGTATTTTCTGATTATTGTGATTACAATCTACTGTCAGTACTCCAAGACTAATTCACTAGCTGTGTTATATCCTGTAACTAGGGTTTGTTCCTTGGTTTTCCTGCTTGTGTTTGTGGGGGCTTTTAGTTTTTTGCCTCCTATCCCCAACAGAATGGTCAGGATTCAGTGTAGTTGCACTTCAATCTACATTTCATTGCAAGAGAAATGGCTACATGTGATGGAGACTAATTTTTTGTAATGAAAGAGAATACTAGCATGGTCAGTAACTGAATTTCAAATCCTGAGCATCAGAGTTGGTTGCAAGCTTGGCAAGTATGGTGGCTTTGAAAATATTTCCTGTTTACTGCAGGAATGTTTAGTCAGTCTCTCCGGTTCTCTCTCAAGTATAGGAAAAAGAAATGTTACATCAGTACAGAAAACCTAGTGCCTCTTTGTTGCCTTTTGTGTGCTTTGATGGTCCATTTGCTGTTTTCAGACCATATCAAGGTTTTTGTAAGTAAACTGTTGTATTTTAGTAAGCATGTTTGAGTAATTTTATACTAAAATTCAGATGCCTGGTGTTCTAGTAATGTGTATTTCTTCTGGTGATTCGTAACTAAAACATTAAACTTTTTAATTGTAAAATCATAAGGCAAAACAGTGAAGAATTATGCATCCCACTTCCAAATGCCAGCGTTTAATCTAGAAATTTCAAAGTCTTCCTGTTTGAAGCATTATTGATTTTGTCTTTGTATTTATTGTATGCTGTTATGGTGTGCTCGGGTAAAATGAGAAATAGTTCTGCCATCACAAAATACTGTTTGTAAATGCTTAAGATAATCCTTACTTTGTTTTTGGAAGCTTCTGGGCTGCCAAATTATTGTAGCTTGAGTTACTGTGCCTCTGCGGAGCTGTGGCATGTGTTGGGCTCTTGATAAATGAGAGGGAATGTTTACATAGCCCTCAGTGAAAGCGAAGAAACTCAACCCAGTTAAACTGCTTCATGTGTCAAGTAGTCTTACAGTTTCCTCGTGAATGTTTTTAACGTGGCTGACTGGCCAGCAGAAATTGCACCTCACGCCTGGTAACTTGGTTAGGAACCTGAACCTTTGCTCTGGATACTATTGGAATTACTTGCCATGAATACAGTTACAATTAGTAATATCTTCTTGAAGAAGCAAAAGGGGTTTTTTTAGTATTAAAATGGTCTCTGCGGAGTAAGCTTTATCAGGGAATAAATTTAGAATGGAATTGAACCACTGGTATATAAAACTATTACCTTGTTATTGCCTACAAAGACTGTATCATTCTAGTTTTTAGAGTAGAGTAGTTATAGACTACTTTAGGGAATGCTCTTTGCTTTTTTTTTTTTTTTTTTTTCTCCCCTTTTCTGTTGTTCCTGGCAACATGTGCATATTTTAAGGCTTAACAGCAGTGTCATCAGCTATCAAAACACATCCTTCTGCATGTAGTATTTCTCTGGAGAGGCTGATGTTAGCACATGTCAGATGTATAGACTTCTGTTGGAAAGTGATTATAAATTGTTGCAATGAATAAATTGAAACATTAAAAACATGATACTATTTTATGAGTGCTATGAGAGGGATGGATTAGTTTACCTGATCAGCTCTTCCATATCAGTTCAAAGACTTAAGCCAATTCTTCTAATGTGTGTGCTTTTAGGATTTGGGTCCAGTTTCCCAAAATTGTTTATTGCCCTTAGCGCTATATAACTGCAAGAGTATCCTTGCAATTGGAGCTTCCATTTCCCCATACATTTTGCTATTTCTTACATGCATTCTAAAAGAAAAGCATTTTTGGGTCAATTAAATTTTTGTTTGCAGCCTTGAGTTTCTAGGTCCGTAATCTGCTTCTGGTTTCTGGAATTTATGCCCCTGCTCAGCTGTATCAGGTGTCTGTTCTGTGTGCATGTGTTAATGCTATACAACTAATTCAAAAGTAACCATCACAGACGTTCCATTCTCCTTCTAGATTTTGCAGGAGACATTGCTTTGGACTATGTGTGTGTTGAAGTTGTGAGTTTTTTAGTCCCAGTATTCCTTTTGTTATGGCAAGTGTTTGATGTGTGAAGTATATTATAAAACTGGTCTTGCAATGCAAATTTTCTTTGTTCACAGTATACTTTCCTGAATTTCTTTCCTTAAAAATTAGATAATTGAAAAGCTTCCTGTGAATTTTTGTAAGCCTTTAAATAAAACTGGCAAGAATAAGATCTTTTGAGGGCTAAAACTCCACTCACTTTTACTGTTGCTAGATTTCTACAAGCATGGGAAACAGATGGTTGAGGAAAAAGAAGGTAATTTTTTATTTCAAAATGGTTCCTTGCCAAATTGAGACAGGGATTTCCAGCACTTTTACTTGGAGTAATTTTAGGTTATTTTTCATAGACATGCAAGCTCTGTGAGACAATCTCAGACATTATTTTGTGGAATGATTCATCATCTTTCATGGTCTTAATAATCTTTCATGGATATATGTAGGCTGTGGATCTCCTCCACAGTAAAATTTTGGGAACCGTAGATCATGGACCACTGGGGTATCCCACTGTGAAGGGGAAGGGAGCACCCAAAATTTGTAGGTACCTATTGACAAAAAGGAACAACAAAAGTCAGGATGTCTGTAAAAATTTACAAAGTTTTATTATTAAATTATACACACAATGTGTAAATTAGTCCCTTATAGTATAAACACATGGTGGTAAATCCTGGATAAGGGGTGGGTGAAAGAGAAGAGAGAAAAACAGAGATTGAAGTGCAGAGAAAGAAAGGAAGAAAGATCGGCAGTCCTGACTCCAGCATCAGTGCAGCTGATGGGGTGTCCAGGGTCCTGGGGCACCTGTGTGCCCAGGTTCGATGTGGGTACCTTTATACAGTTAAGGTTTCCGTGCCATGGAGCTGATTTGCTTGTTTACTATGCAAATGAGTTATTGTCTGCACTTCGTTCTTCTAGACCTTTCTGGAAATGGGTCAGAGGGCTTTCGGGGTCTCTGGAGATCGTGATCCCTCCATATTGGATGGACCTTAGGTTGACAGTCCATGCCTGCTTCTTGGCCTCATTCCTTTGCTTATGCTCTACTTCAGGATCCAAACATAACATTTGTCTGAGAAGAGTTCTGTGTGGCCACCTTTTCTTGCCACGTCCCATTCTTTCTCATGGTGTGTTCTTACCAACAAATCTTGGTTGACTCCACTGCCATCCTCCATTGGTGTTTGAGACTTGCCTTAGGCCCCTTATCTTCTAGCCCTCTGTAACTCACTGATTCAGACTTTGGGACTTGCAGTGTGTACCATTACTATTTTGCTTATTCCAGTTTTACTTGTTGGCTTCTTTTCTTTTAGGAGCTGTAGCACTGAAGAATCTGGAAATAAAAGAAAATGCACTGGTAAGCTAGTGGAAATAACTGTGATACTTGCAAAAATGATTCCTGAGCTATATTTTGGGTTTAATGTGCATTTTTTAGTTCTTATTTTACAATGCACTTTCTTTTAAGTGGAAGTTTACTGATTTGCTTTCTTGGCACCTATATAGATTATTTGATTAATTTGAGATTACATTTAAAGGGGAAAGTGTATGCGTTTTTTTCCCCTATGTCAACTCTCAGCAATTGCTAAAAGAATGTGCTTAGGTCAAAGGCAATACTTGAAGGCCTTTTTTTTTCTATAGCATGAATCCAGAACTTTGTTTTTGAGAATGTATTTAGCCTAATGTGGCATAACAGTGAGAATTGGTAACCAAATGCTTGCTTATCCATTATACTGATTTTTTTCTTTTTTCCTGTGGTTGATAGGTAAGTTTGTTAAGGTTATCATGATACCTTTTCCTGTATTGGAACATTTCACAAGTTGCTGAATTGATCTTAAATTTTCTAAACCTCTTTCTTTCAGAGTCATTTGGATGTGCCATTTAAAGTTAAAGCAGGACATATTAGTAAGTTGCATTTTAACTTTGACACATGCAGGAATTTCTAAACTTTCTGTCTTTCTTTGCAAGTGGCTTTAGGCATCCTAAGCAAGTAATTTCCATATGTTCATTGATTTGTATACTTTGTGCACTCTGAGGTTTGTGTCTCCTGAAAAAAAACTTTTTGAAGAAGCTCCTTTGGATAAAGTTTAAGACTCCACAACTGATTTTTACCTTTCACTTGCCTTTTCTTCTCCCTCCTTCCTCGTTTTTGCTAAAATAAAATTTTTTCTCATTGCAAGTTGATGGTCTTGTAAAATTAGTGGTTTCTTAAAGTAAACCAAGTCTAAAGCCATTATGCTTCCTTTAAATTGACCCTTTGAATAATGTATTTTCTGTGACTGATTTAATATTTTATTAAAACTTGCGCTTGGGTGAAGAAGGAGAGACATTGTAACCTCATGATCCCTGTGTTCACAAAACCTAGTATTTAGCTGACTGATAATTTATGAGCTATTCATGTGTTTTTCTTGTTTCTGAGGATGCTGCAGAGGATTTTCAAGGAGGGAGACATTGCTGTTGAGAAGGAGGAATGTAATTCAAGGGAATAAGGAAAAACTGTAGACTTGATAGTTCTGCTCGTGGAAAAACTTCTCATGTTGTTTGTGTATTGCGTAAGAAAATACAACCCAAATGAGGCATTTTTTGCTTCAGGTGCACTGGGGTATTTTCTGTCCAGTATAATAATTAAGAGATTTTGTGTTTAATTATCTTTGCATTTATTTTCCAGTCAACTATTTAACTGTATACTTCAACCTTTTTTTTTGTGTTTCTAGGTCAACTTAACCTACAGATTCCATGGCAAAACCTTTATACTCAACCTGTTGAGGCAGTCCTTGATGGAGTTTATTTGCTTATTGTGCCCACAGCCAGTAAGTTAATGTATAGGAAGAAGTGATTTTAGTTTGGTGGGATTTCAGAATTATCTGGAATGGGTTGATGCTGTTTTAATGAGCTTTAGTCCTAATAGATACTTCTAGCAATGACAGTTAAATAATGGTGTGAAAGTCTTTCAGTAATTTATATTTCATCACCTGATTTTTTTTGCTGTTATGTAACTGTTACAAAAATGTAAAAATTACCACTTTTGGAACAGTATCTTTAAAAAAAACAGTTAAGTCTTTTTGGTATTATAATCTTTTACATTATGTGTTTAGGCATAAAATATGATGCTGAAAAAGAAGCCAGGCAGTTTTTGGAAGCAAGACAAAGGGAATTGCAGAGAATAGAAGAAGCAAAGCAGAAGATAGCTGACCAAGGTAAGAGTGGGAAAAGCTGATGAAAGTGATGCTGCTTCTTTCTTTACTTTAATCCAGAAAGGTGCAGACTTTGTCAAAGTGTTCTAGATTCTTGTTTTTTTTTCTTGTTACTTAATAACCTATTAGCTATGTTTTTTTACGTATAATTGCAATCAGTATTGCAAAACCAGCACTCTGAAAACAAAAAGGTTTGAACATTGATGTGATATGATATAAAGTGGGCTTTTGAAATATTGCTTTTGTATCATATGTTGCCTGACATTTTCTTTTCCTCTTTTCATAAGAAACAGTTTGTTTCCAGTACCAAAGCATTTTTACCAATACAGCTCTTTCAAGGTTTGTTTCAGTCTGTTCTTCGATACATGAGAATTCTTATCTTTAAATTCAACTTCTGGTACTTCCAAGAAATATGTTTTGCTCACCTTGAGTAGCTGTGGGTACTTGTCATACTGTTGAACTACCTGATTCTTCACTTGGCAGGTAGTAAAGCTAGGAAACTTCCTGGTCTGAGAATATAAATATTGTACAGAGCAAACATGTTTTTATACAAATGGAGTACAATATAATAGAAAATTCCAACACTTGTCATGCTACATTTATTATGTTATTGTTTGTCTAACTTTAAAAAATACTGAAATGTAAACAACATATTGATTTGTTTTCCTTTAACATAGATAAAGTAAAAGAAGAGAAACAAGACACTTTTGTAGAAAAACTAGTCACTCAGGTCATCAAAAATCTTCAGCTGAAAATTTCCAACATCCATATTCGCTATGAAGATGATGTAAGTACTTTTGTATATCTTAGCATAAGGGGATGTGCACTGTAACATGAAATTGGTAACCTGTCTGATTTCTTGTAGGTGCTTTTCATGCTAAGAGAATACTAGTAAAGTTGTGGAATTTTCATAGTCTTATAAAAAACGCAAATATTCTGAAAAGAAGCTTGGACCAAAACATAAAGATAATTAAATTCTTAGCCAAATATATGCTTATAGAATATGAAATAATTATTTTTTTGTTTTTTCCTGTGTTCTGTTAGATCACAAATCGTGGTAACCCCTTGTCATTTGGAATTTCACTTCAAAATTTAAGTTTGCAGGTAATTTTATTTCTCACATTTTATCTGAAAAACATGTTAATGTATACCAATAGGTGAAGTTGTGCTTTTGTGTGTTGTGCTTTCTGGTAACAGAAAGCTGTCTAATGGAAAGTACAACTATAATTATCAGCAATGCACTATGGTAACTACTTGGTTTATCAAATTCAGCTGCAGTGGGTGTGCCATTAAAGATAAAATGCTAGCGTTAAAGTAGATTATTAGGAGGAAATCCTTATTCTTTTGGCTGCTGCACTTTGTGGTTTCCAATACACTTTGCTGTTTGGGCTGGATTTGGGCTGTTCATTCTGAATATTTTACTGAAACTGACGTGAACTCCAAGGCAGGAAGCTACTACCTGATAACAGGGAGTGATGGGAAAGGAAAAAGATGGCATCTTTTTTTCATCTGGAGCTAATTTTTCTTTTTTTTTTTTAAAAATCTGCGAACTGCGCTTTAAGGTGCTTAGAGTAGCAATTGCCAATGGTATGAATTTTTTTTTCTGCAAGACTGTGTGGTAGGAGCAGTATGCTGATTGTGCTGAGTTGCTCTGATTCAGCAGTTTTTGCTGTGTAACTGCTAGTCTTAAAGAAAATATGTCTTAAGTAAATGTTACTTTCTTGAATGAAGTGGTAGTTTCGTGAATGCTTGTTCCAAGCACAGTAAAGCGTGTTTTTTAGGCTCAAATTAAAAATGATTGCTTCCAGGATTATAAAATAATTCAGTCCCTTGTTTATCTCTGTCCAAAGAGCCTGCCTAAAAATATTACTGGTGTAAAGGAGAACAGTTTGCAATACTGAAAACAGAATCTTATACTATCTTTGGTTCTTGTGTGCAGCCTCTCAATGTACATACATGTACGTATTTTTGGGGGGAAGTAGCCTTTGCAAGTTTTCACTTAAAGTAATCGATTAATTATCCTAAATCAGAAGATCATATTACATTATTTTCCATGGCATTTAATTGTGATGATGTTATTTTCTTTTATTGTAGTTTGTTTCAGTTATAAGATGTCGGTAAATTATACGTATTAGAGTATTTTTGTATAATTATAATTCTCATTTCAGACCTCAGATAAGAATTGGAATCCATGTTTACATGATGAAACTGCCAAGTTGTTCCACAAGGTACAGTATAAACTGTATGTTAAAGAAAGAATTACTAATTAAACAAGCTGCATAAGAGTTTTTTCCCAGAAAGTAAGATAAAATGGGTAACTGTATAGGCTCTATAGCAGAAGTAACATTCTGAATATTTTTATTCATCCAAACTTTGAGAAATCCAAATTATTAATCTAAAATTTGTAGATACTAATACATACGTTCTGTTGTATTTTTAGCTTGTGCGACTGGATAACCTTTGTGCTTATTGGAATGTGAAATCAGAGATGTTCTACCATGGTGGTTGTGATGAATCATTGGTAAGTAAAGCACGAGATAGTGTATCTAGCCTTCTAGTTGAAACTGGGAAGCACAGAACATGCTTCACATTCAGGCCTGCCTCTTTTTATGTCAGTGTCCTGGGGAAATTGTTTGTAATGAAAAGTGTTTTCAGGAAAAACCAGTATATGTTAAGGCTTTTATGTGATGGAAGTGTAACACCCATCTGAGAAAGTTTAAAAAAACAGTCTTCTGCCAGTAACAGAATTTAGACAATTGATAGTCATCTTAGCACTGTCCAATGATTTTTATTAGCTAAAGATAGACATATTCTGTTTAAAATATAGATGAGTATTTTGAATTTTACTTTGGGTCAGAGGGATTATCTGAGAACTGTTTAAAAATGCTAACATTTTGTACTCTAAAAACTTTATGTGGAAACAGAAATGCAACTTCCTTTTAACTCCACTGTGTGTGTAGGTTAACTTAAAACAGGGAGTTGCCAGCCACAACGTGATTCCAGATGGTTATGATTTTGGTAAGTGTTATTTAATTGTGTTATGCATTCATAATTCTAATTTCTAGTGCATCTTGGAGGTTGTAACTTGGGCTGTTATTCAAAAATCTTTTGAGTAACAGCCCAAGTGAGGAGTGCAGTTTAAGCCAGGAAGAGTAACTGTCTTTCTGACAGTGAATACTGTATTGTATAGGTAGCCTTAAAAACTGTAACTCACTTTGATAAAGGCAAGTCTTGAATCACAGATCATTCTAATGGAACGTCATACATAGATCCTTAGTCTTAACATCCATTGATTAATTCCTTTATTTAAGAAGTTTAGCAAAAACATATGCACTGTGTAAGATATCTGAATTCAGAATAATTTGAGTATATTTTTGAGGTCATCTGCTTTTTGCAAAGTATCTTTTTTCATGAGAGGTGGAAACAATCACAGAACTTTGAAACATTAACTTTTTTTTTTAAGTGGGAGTGTTGCAAGTTATATTGCTTCGGGTATTGCTTGCTTAAGTCTGAAATTCACATTGGCTTCACTCGAACATGGTGATAGTTTGCTTTCCATTGTATGGAAAATACATGGTTTGTGTTTAACATGTGCATCTGTGTGATTGTTTGGAAAATGTTCAGAAGTCTGAATGGCCTTGGAGGTGGCTTGTTGTCTAGCAAGAAAGTCCTCAGTTCACCATAGCCAGGGTTAAAAAAGGCACTGTCAGTTTTGTGCTGCTGCCTTCCTCCAGAAGAGTCGCTATGTTGACTGACAGACAGCTATCTACTATCTACAATTTCTTCTGATTACTTACCCATCTTTGTTAGTTGCTTTGCCTTTGGTTCTTTTTGCAAGAAAACAAGTGTTAAACATTTCAAGTTGTTTAAGTCTTTATGTAGTAAGTTCAAAACAGGTGTATGTAAAGCTTAGTATTCAAGATTTACACTCTTTAAAGTCAGCAGTGCCATCAGAGATGCTGACCATGATGGTGTTCCGTGGTACATGAAAATTTGGTCCCGTTTGGGCCAAGTCTTTTGATTAAAACTTTGATAGGAAGGTAATAAGCGTGAGGTCTAATCCTAAAATACCATATAAATACAAGCATTATACTTATGTATAATAACCATAAAAACTGAGGTTTAGGAAGCTATATACAGGGAGAAAATGAATTTAAATGCTACCATATAGAGGTGTAGCTAAAAGTTTCATGGTTTCTTTGGCAAACAATGCATGTTTCCACATGTATGAACCTCTCAGAGATTTTGGAATATTTGCTATGTAGGTAATATATCAGTATTTTTGCTGAGATGAAAGAAATCATATTTGATAAAAATCTGATTTACACGAACTCAAGTAATATAAAAATTCTTACTGTTGGATCAATTGCTGAAACAGATGAAAATATTGAACTAAACATGGCTTCAAATGCCTGATATTGCCAAACTATGGAACAGATGAAATATTTCTGCTCTGAATGCTTTTTTTTTGTGACGTGCCTCACTTTTATGTAGAATGCATATTGATTTTGTTCCATGCTTAGTTGGGCTTGAAATTAGGAATATGGAATGTTTGGTTTTAACAATTGTTGTGAGTATAATTTGCCAAAGAGTAAAGCATTCATAACAAAAAGAAAATCTTACAGAATAGGAGTTCCTATAGTGAAAAAAATGCTATATTTGAAACTGTCTTGTACTCTAAATGTATCATAGCCAAAAAAGATTGTTTGTTACAAATTTAAACTATTTATTGAAACATCTGTATGTAATTCAGCATACAGAAAGGTTTGTGGTGGTGTTCTGCAAAAATTTGTTTGATAAATGTTGACAGAGTGAAACTGAAAATTGAGTATAGATTGTATTCTATTTTAAGCTATGTTGGTGCAGTTCATGTTTTTCAAGGCTTGTATTTTAAAACTAATAATCTGGAATAATTTAAGATAAGTATATGTATAATTTATTGCGGTCTTAAATAACTTAATTGCACTTCTTATATCAACTTGTGTTTTTTAGTGTTCCGCCCAATTTCAGCTAAAGCCAAACTCCTTATGAATCCTCGATCTGATGTTGACTTCTCATCACCAAAAATAGATTTAGATGTAAACTTACAGGATATAACTGTTGAATTCAATAAGCCACAGGTACCAACTATTTTTCTGATGTTATATGTAATATAGTAAAAAAGTTAGTTTGCAGTAATAAAGCTGTCTGAAACTTTATAGAGTACATATAGAATATATTAACTTTGTCTTGTTTTTCTTTGTAACTAATTTTCTCTTCAAAGAGCAGCTTGGTACCTGTTGTTCTCAGAAAGATAATAATGCTCGATTTGAATTTGTTTGCCTAGTACTTCAGTGTTATGGAGCTTCTTGAGTCTATTGATATGATGACTCGAAATCTGCCATATAGGAAGTACAGACCTGATGTTCCAGTGCACAACAACGCCAAGACGTGGTAGGAACCTTAGACTTTGAAAATCATTTGCTAGTTATTAGCTTGAAATAATTACCAAGGAATTGCTTTGTACTTAAGGAGGTTAGAACTCATTTCCTTCTGAAAGGATGTCTTTTTATTATTTTTTTCTCAAGCTACTATTGTAAGAAGTTGATGAGGACCTCAAACCAAAGCTGAGGACATATTTGAAAACCTGTGATTGTGGTCTTAAAGATCATTATTAGGAACTTAAGTCTGATAGTGTTTTAGTATCATAGTTTTGTTTAAATGAACCCCCCCCCGCTACATGTTAGGTAGTATTACAAGAACAAAGCTATTACCTAAAAATAGGCAAATCTTTGCAACAGAGACGACAAGGGTTTGACTTCTTTTCAGAATATTCTTTGCAAATATATTTTTATTATTCTCACACATGCATGCGTAGATTTGTGGGTACTTTTCATACACAGCTACCTTTGAATTTTAGGAACCAGCAATCTGTTAATTTCATGTGGGGAAAAAGAGTAAAATTCTTAGGTTTCTCAGCTGATCAGAAGTGCAATATTAGTCAGGGGATTTCATTCTTGGCAACTTGAAGTTGTATTTAGTGAGAGTCTGCAAAGCATTAGGAGTCTTTTCCAGATATACCAGAAGAAAGATGTTTGTCTTTTGCTTTTAGGTGGAAATATGTTATTTATGGCATCCTTGAAGTAAGTGTTCAACCCAAGCTCCAAATGTGGTCATGGGAACATATTTCACATCATAGGAAGCAAGTGAAGAACTATAAAGAGATGTATAAAACAAAGATAACATCAAAAAAACCTAATGAAGAAATCTTAAAATTGTTGGAGGTTAGTAATTTTCTGTTGAAAACTTAAATATTGTTTATCTTGATACTTGTTCAAACTTAAATGTTAAAAAGTTCCTAAATCAGTTCTAAGTTAAAATAAAAATCTCAGTGGCCGTACTTACAACTTTGTCATTGTCTTTCTCTTTTAAAGAGGTAACTCTTTAAATTAGAAACTGCAAAAAGGAGCAGCTTAAACTCATGTGCTTTTCTTTTCCAGGTGTAAGTTTTCAGATTGAATTAACTTGGATGCATAAATGGAATTGCTTGCTGTTGTTTCCTGTAAAACTGAGCTATTGAATGTAACAATTGTCAAATTATCAAAAATAATATCTCATCTCTCTTCCAGGAATTCGAAAAGGCCTTGGATATTTTTAACATCACTCTAGCAAGGCAACAAGCAGAAGTTGAGGTAAAATTGCATCATTTAAATGAGTCTATGAATAACTGAAACATGAGGTTGTAGAGATTTTAGGCAGCTGCCTTTTAGCTATGATGATTGGATTGTGTATCATGCAGTCTTTCAATTTTCCTTGTTCATGGTTTTTTGTTATAAGGCATAGTTAGTTTTTCAGCCTGTAATTAAACAAAAATTAAATAACTCCATATACTTTTTCTTCAAAATGACTCATCTGGGATAAATCCCTTTCTACTTCTGGTGGGAAAGATCTACGGTGGAAAATGTGGCCAAAGGATGACCAAAGTCAGATTAGGAAGAATTATACCCAAAGATGTCAGGTGGAGGATCCTTCCTCTCCCCTACAACAGGCCCAGACTTTTAGTTTATTCCTTTTTTTCATGGTACTGTGTTACATTGAGTGATCACCTCTAGTATGTTGCCACTTTGAAAAGAGATTCAGTGTTTCTATTTGCAAATGTTACTCAGAGTAGAGCAAATGCAGAATGTATTTAGTAGATTAGTGGAATTAGGCAAAATAATATGACTTGAGTAATTACACTTAATTTGTTAGCCTTGGTTTTCCTAGGTTGATGTACTGCTTAGTTTTGCATATAATCTGAGCCTCTTTCTAGGACACCAAAGTGAAATATGTATAGTTTTTTTGAAATCTGTGATCTTTCTCCATTAATAATCAAGACATCTAAAAGTAAGCAGAATAAGAAGTCTGCAATCTGAAAGAAGGCAGTAATTAATAATTAAACTTTATAAATATCAGTTACTGCTTATGGCAGTGCCTGAAAGCAATATGATTTTTTTCGTATGTGAGGTATATTAAAGTATAAATGCAGTTGCTCCAGTCACAGATTTTGTGCTTCTAACCCAAAACTCTGAAGAGGAATCTATGAACTTGATTTTTCCTTCTATTTGTCTGTATGTACACCTCCATTTGGATGCTTGTGTTACCATTATCCAGACTTTAACAGAACCAGAAAAAAACATGCATGACTTCAGTTTGTCCAAACTGGAGTGCTTTTCAAGGAGTAGGGGAAGGTTTGGTTTTGGTTTAGTTGTCATTTGATTTTTGAATAGTCTTATCTTGTAGTGTATAGTTTGTCTTGGTTTTACCTTTTTCCTCCAACTTTTTGCAAGTTGATGGAAATCCTGAAATATTTCTTATTTAGTTTTATTCTTCCTTTCCCTGGTATGAATATGCTGCTTACAAAAGGTTATGTCATATTGCATTCCTGACTACCTTCAAATCCTGAGTTTTAAGGTACATTTCTGTAACATTTAGAAGGTAGGTTGCAAGAGAATGAATTTTCAGTTTTTTGGGCTTTAAGTCTTGCATTTAAAAAATGTTAGAAATGTGTCTAGAAAGATATGCTGGCTAATTATCTGAATATATTTTAAAGTATTGAAAATCAGGTTGCGGTGATTCTAAGTTGTGTTCAGTCTCCATCTATCTGTCAGGACCCATCTGTGTTACTGTTACCAGGTGATACCTTTGAAAAAATATTCAAAGGACTTAGAAGAGACCATCTACTACTAGTTTGGTATCCTGACAGCCTTAAGTCTGCCAGGTATTTAAAGGAGCACCCATTAGGCGTGGGCTGAGTAAAGCCAGGCAAATGATCCTGCTGTTTGCGAAGCTTTTCTGTTTCTTATAAACATACCTAAGAGTTGAATTTCACGGGCTTACTTTCATCTAGACCTTGAAATCAAGCTCCTCAGAAATCACATTTGTGATCACAGTGCTGATTTTCAGGCAACTTTGTAGCCAGAATTTTATCTTCAAAACCTCAGACCAATTTTGCTTCTTTATCGTGAGTGCTTGAAGTACCAAATAATGGCTTCAGTGAGGTAAGCATCAATCTCTGTATCAGCTTGAGAAATGTTGTCCTTTCAACCTAGGGCAGATTTCTAGGATTTGCCTAAGTAAGAACACAGGATAGAGTCATGGAATCATTTAGGTTGGCAAAAACCTGGAAGATCACAAAGTTGAACTAGTAACAGAAAACTGCTAGAACTACCAGTGAGCCATGTCCCAGAGCACATCATCTATGTGGCTTTTAAATACCTTCAGGGGTGGTGACTCAACCACATCCTTGGGCAGCTTGTTGCTTTGCTTGGCAGCCCTTTCAGTGAAGAAACTTTTCCTAATAGCCAATATAAAGCTTCTCTGGCACAACTTGAGGTTGTTTCTGCATGTTCAGTTGCTTGTTACTTGAGAGAAGAAACTGACATACCAGGCTTCACCCACCTTTCAGGTAGTTCTCTCTTTTAGTCAAAATAGTTGACCTTGCCGTTTAAGCTTTAAGTCTGTGACTGCTTTGATTACTAAGCCATTGTAAATGGAGGACAGGGAAAGTTCAAGAGGATACTTTGGCAAATTTTTGTAGTTCCCATACTGCACAGATTTTTTTCTTGATCTTTATAGAAGTGGCTTCTGTCTGCAGTCTTGCTTACCCTGGGCTCTCATGCCTGCTTCTGCCTTGGACATGTTAAAGAGTCGTAGCTTAAACATCACTTATTCTCCATAGCAGTTGTCCTCCAGCACCAGTCCCTCAGTATCCCAGAAAACTGTAATTTATGGGTCTTAACCTCCTTTTATCTAAGACATGTCCATTTCTTCTTTGGGTTATTCACTTTGTAACATCTGCTTGATGACATGGTAACCTTTATAAAGAGGACTTTTGAGGACTTCATTCAAACTTTTTGAAACCTTGTGTTGTTTAAGCTGACATTCTGCATCATCTCTCTGAGGCACATCAGTAGTATAAATCCAGAAGCCTTTACCTTTTTGTGGTGAGTCCTGCCTTCCTTTGGCCAGTAGGTATGTAGATGTGACAAGTACCTACAGAGTACTGATGTATAGTCAGCTATTTTTCCTAATTGTGTTGCAGAGATCTTCAGGCTTTCCATGTTGAGAAGGGATCCCTGTCTCACTTTCGCTAGAGTATCTTAAAATTTAGGGCTTATCTGCAACTGTTTGTATATTTCTGGATTGTATTAGTCACGAAGAAAATTAGTTTGTGTGGATCAGTTCTGAGAATAAATTTGTCACTGGGATCACTTGATGTTTGTTTGCCATCCCCATGACAAACTTTTACTGGTCAATTGTGGATGTAGTCGACACTTCCAAAGGAATCCAAAGAGGACCCAGTATTGGAATCATCACTGGCATCAGATAGGGCATCGCCTAGTTGTGGTAATAATGAATGTGGGAGAAGGGCGGGCTTCCTTACTATTGTAACTATATGTATCACATGCAGGAATAGCTACAGTAAATACTGTATTATGAGACTAAATACTTTTTAAATTGCTTTGGATATCCATCTTGAAATAAAAAATATAGGGCTAATTTAAAATCTGGCCTGTGATGGCTACTTATTTGCTTACTTATGTATTTTAAAAGATTCTTTAGAAAGCTGTTGCATATAATGTTGAGGGTTTTTTATGGTGAAAGCTAAAGAGAAAATCTGCTATGTATGAAATGTTTATTGATCTTTTACATGCTCTGTTCTTTTGTAAAGGTGTTTGTTACTATGCAAAATAAAACTGCTCCGATAATGCACTGTGAATTTAAAAAAGTGACTACAAGGGAAACTAAAAATCAACATTTTGCCTTTTTAATGGTTGTCTAATGAGGTTCTGATATGTTAGAGCTGCCCTGGTCTAGATTTTTCTTAGGAAAATAAAGACAAAACATGAAGAAGATTACTTACCTGAATATTTTTAAAATTTAAGGCAACTAAGGCTGGATTGAGAATCTACAGGCCAGGAGTAAAACAAGATGATGAAAGTTCTGGTGGCTGGTTTAGCTGGATATGGAGCTGGTCGGGTGAAAAAAAGGATGAAAAAAACCAAGAAATAAAGGGTTCAAGTATGATCATTTATTGATATTCTTTTCATTACTAGGAATCTATTAGAGTCCTAGGTCCCTAGCAGTGGAACTTCATTATCAAATTATTACTGTTAACATTTTCTCTTAGCCTTTTCTTTTGCTGATGTAATTGTTAAATGCGTTTAACAGAGGTTGTACAATTGTACAATTCCTTCCATAGTTCCTTCTGAGCTGCATTCAATGCAGCAGAAATTAATGGAATGTAAACAATTTTACTTGCATTCATTTTAAAATTTGTCTATTTCATGCACTATATGTTTGATTTATGGGTAACCTAGTAAAGGTTATGGAACACAGAAAGTGAATCAAAAAGGCTGCTTCTGTTGTTAGCAAGCCAGGAAATAGAATAGGTAAGGAAAAAATTATAAGAGCTTTTTGGAGCATGCTTTTGGTTTGTGAGACTTGGCTTTAAACTCCAGGGTATTTTCTTCTACTAATTCAGGACAGTAATGTTGATAGTATCTACTGTATATTACAGAGTTACCAAGCACAGGAAAGTGTGTAACAGTATTTGCATTTTTCATATGCCTATACTACAACTAACCTCTTGAAATGTGGCAGGTCTTGAAGAACTGATGACACAGGAAGAGAAGGCTAAACTTTATGCAGCCATTGGATATAGTGAAACAGCTGTGGATCCAACCCTTCCAAAATCAGTAAGTCATAGCTGACTGTATGATAACAAACAGCTGATAGCTTTATCTACTAATAAAAATCTATAAAGATGATAGGAAATTCCTTTTAAATGACTTTAAACTCTGTCTTTGTATTTGAATGCTGTTCTGACAGCTGCTGTTAATGAAGTTACTGCATGCCAGTTTTCTGCATAACGCAGCATTCTTAGATGCATTTTCAGTATAGTGGTTACAAAGCTTACTTTTGGATATTCTGAAATAATAAAGAATAATTTTTTTCTTGCTCTAATAAGAATATGATCATAGATGTAGTGTATTGTGGTTTAAATATTGAAGTATATTCATATATTATCTTACAATATTCAACAGCTTTTTAAGAAAATGCGCTAGGCAATCTTAATGAAAGATCAGGAAGTGTACTGGAATCTAAAATAGGAGTGGTAGTAGATGAGTTAGAATAAGTGATTATATAAAGAAAGAGATGATTCAAGGATTGTAGCAGGAAAGAGCAACATTTTGAACCATATGGAAATAGTCTGATAAATCATCTTACTGTGAAATACCAAGAATGATATGATGAACTGCTTTCTAGCTCACCATCAGAGGGTCTTTATCACAAGACGTGGTAAAGATATCAGAGACTCATGTTTGTAAGGATACTCTACTCTTTGGTTTAGCCCTGCCTCTTGGTAGACTTTTACACCAGCTATGATACAATCTACAAACTTAGTTATAGCTTTCATCTCTTCATAAACTGTACCAAGATGTATACTAATGTATTTCATACTCCTGTGTTGCTGTTTTTCTGGCATATCTAGTATGAAGCCATGAAGTTCTCTGTGAACTTATTATGCATGTCAATATCAATAAGAGAAAACAAGCAAAGTCCTAAGCTAATAGAATTTGCATTGACTGACTTGAGTACAGTATTTACCCAACGACCAGGTGCACAAGCAATAAGGTGAGCTTTCTCTATAAAACTAGTTTTGCCTTTCATGAAATGATGATGATGACTAGTAGGCATTTTAAGACTTATGATACTTAAGTGTAATTTCTTGTGTGGTTTGGAGGGGAATCATACTGCGAGTAAAGGGATGAATCATGGATAGACTTCCCATGATTGAATTCTCTGCATCTTTGGAGATTTTTGTGCTAATATGGATATACTCTTTTTTTTTTTTTTCTCAGTTGCATGTATTTTTTTTTTTTTCAGTTTGTCATTGTTATGTGCAAACAGTCCAGTTATTAACTTGTTAATTGCTTTAAAAAGTGACTGTTAAGTTTCCTTTTGAAACAACCTGAGCAAAGTGATCTTGCAGCCACTTGTTTGTGGGCATTTAACATGACTGAAAAGTTCTTGTGTTCCCAGTTCACTTTGAGATTTGTGGAAGAAAGATGTAACTGATCATTTTTCCTTTGTTTTGTGCTCTCACAGTAGGAAGTGAAAAGCATCTACTTTTTGGGATACTGAGAAATTGAGATATTTCAATTTTATTTCAAATGTAATGACTTAAAAATTCTGGGAGACAGTAACCCTTCTGTTTTAAACCTTGTTCCTTCTACTTGAGATGTACAAGTATAATCCATGTATAATATTAAGATACTATTGATCTTGATTAGTTTTATGCATGATTTTTAAAAAAGTTTTTCTTCTGTGTTTTCTATTGGTACTCTTGTGCATGTAAGTGACCCTGGAAATGCTGTTGTACTAAGAAAATGGGAAAAAAATAGTACATTTTTTGCAGTGAAATATTTTTCTTAGAGTGTTGGGAGATAAAATATCTTTAGCTGAGAGCTGTTTCAGAGGTGGATAATGAATTGAAAAAAATAGAAAAATTCAAGATGTAAAAAGCTCCTCTTGGAGTAATGAGAGTGTTTATCTTTGTTTCTTTCATGTCTCTGGACCAGAACCCTTTTCTCTCTGCTGTACGTCTGTTTCCCACTGTAAACATACCTTCTAATTCCTGCGATCATACAAAGGAATTCCCATTTGTTTCTCTTACCTGACACCTGTCCTCATGGAAAGTGTATAAAGGAAATAACTTGGATGCCCTTTTGTATTTAGACAGGGGCAGCTAATAGACACAAAAGATAATGAAATGGAAAATATTTAACACATGGATGTATGAATTAAATCCTTAGAAAAAGCTATTTATAGTTAGGGTAGAAATGTATTGTACTGGTTTGTGTTTTGGGTTTTTTTCATCTAATTTTTTATACTCTTACCATCTAATTGTACTTAGCCAGATGGATATTGTATCTGAACTGACTGCTTACATTTCTTTACAGGTTTGAAACAAAAATTACCTCACTCGAAGTTACAGGCGTGTCTCAAGAAAAGTGTACACCCCGTCTCCTGTCTTCTCGAACGGCCTACTCGGATGAGAGTACCTCACTTTTAAGCATAATGTTTGAGACTAATCCTTTGGATGAGAAAGCAGATCAGAGGATTAGAATAGAATCACAACCACTGGAAATCGTATATGATGCAGTAAGTAAATATTTGAATAAGCTATAAATTGTCAAAAGTCCTACTTAATAGTAAATTTACCATTTTTTTTTAACAGATGACAGTAAATAGCTTAGTGGATTTCTTCAGACCTCCGAAAGATGTACATTTAGAGCAATTGACATCAGCAACTCTTATGAAACTCGAAGAATTCCGTGAAAAAACATCAACAGGCAAGTGCTACATGCTCTTCTGATGGCACGCTCAGGCAAATTCTAGAATATAGGAGTGTTAAAACTGTATCTTTCCCTATGGAGATATGCGCATCCAAATCATAGCTTCCTAACACGCCACCTAAATAAGTTGAATTATTCAATCTCATTGCAATGTGTTTATTCTAGGTATTGAATAATTTTATGTTTGTATCTTTTTAAACTTGAACTATTTCTTATTATTTGTAAAATAGGCTTCAAAGCCATAGACAGTCCCTCAGTATTTTTACTCCGTACAGAGTTAAAAGAGTTTGTTACATCTTCTGCTTTGTTCATCTGATATGTAAAAGGCCTTAGTTATTTAATGCTCCTCAAATACTGATTCTGAGATATTAGTCATCTTAAGTTAACCTCTAAATACTTTTCAGATTTCTTGTTTTTCAGGACATTATGCCTTTGTATAGGTGTTTTCAATTTTCTGACTTCCTTGATGAATATTGATTTTGATGTGGATTGACTCAGTTCAAGTTATATAAACTATATTTATGTGCCTTCCAGCTGCTCAGTTTTATAGTCATTTCACTAGTTTTCATTTCATCCTGTTTATCTCTAGAGATCTTGTATTTTAAGACATGAATGCAAATGCTGAATACTGTGAAGCCTACCTCTGAGATCTGTGGAATTAATTTGTTCCAGTATGGATGTCTAAGGCTTTTTAAATCAGAGATGTGTCCAGCACAGTGTCCTGTCTCTGTGGATGGGAGTGGGTGCTGAGGGGAGATTCCATACATAAATTATTTTTTAAAGGAAAAAACTTAAACAATGGATGTTTTCTTAAACCTCTTTTAATTTTATAACCTATTAATAATTAAGGTGTAAATATAAAAAAATCTGAATGCTCAAGTGATAAAGATTTAAAGAAAACCCAAGCAAAATGTTTATTTAATTGATTACTTTTATCAGGATAGTATTGGGAGGAAATCGAGCATCAATATTTTTATTCATTAGTTTATCTTTTGAGTGAACTATTTAATTAAGGACTAATATCAGATTAACCAGAATTACATGGATGAGCTTGCTTGCCTTTTCTTTCAGAAAATTCTTGAGCAATATTGAGTATATGGATCCAATATTTCATTGTTCATTTCTGAGCTGAAATTTTAAATTTGCTTGGATATAATATGCTTGACTCTCTGCTCATTAGCACCAAATATAGTGGTGTTGATAATAATTATTTTTTTTTGTGAAAATATGAAATCATGCTCTGTGTTTATTACAGTTTAAGCATATTGTTACTGTAGAGGTATATCCAATACTGTTTGTGCCCTCACAGGAATGCTGAGTTGCCCAGAGTAAACTAAAACCTTGTTCCACTCACAAATGAAAAATTTGGTGGGAATGTCTAAAAATACATGTTACATTACTTATAAAATCTTCTCTGAGTCTTAGAGAATTACCAGGGAAAAAATACTTTATCTGAAGAATATTCTGTTGCAGGGGACAATGCTTATCTCAAAGGCAGAATAAGAAAAATGGGAACATATTAGTGTAATTAATATGTTCAGACCTGCAGTCCTCTAGAATAAGTTCTTAACACTTCCCTTTGAAGCAATAGAAGATAGCTGGAAAATATAGGAGAACTGTGAACGGCAAAATTGAACGAACCTGCTACACTGGAATAGTTATGATTTTTAGCACTAGAAGACATTACAAAAGCTTGGTTTACTAGAGGTCAATTTATGGATTCCACTGCATTTTCTTCCCAAATAAAAGAAACAAGAAAATATTTGCTTGACCTACATCACTCAATTTCAACTAAGCAGTTCAAACTGAAAAAATCTTACTCTTTTTATTATTCTGAATTGTTTTGTCTTGCAAATCCTGAAATATAGTTTCCATCAAGTTCTTCGCTGACTAGCCTAGCTCTCATGTGGCAGGACAGCTGGTGATAATGTAACAGTTTTAGTTGTTTTCGTACCAGTGGATGTGTTGACTGTCATGTTGTCATCTTCATAATTCAATATCTCTACTTCTGTGATCATCAACTTGTTGTAAATGGTAAATATTTCATGAGTTGTGGCTGCATCATAAGGCAGTTTCCAGAGCTCATTTGAAGTGATGCCATTCATTTATCCTCAGCTGAGCAAAAAAGCAGAATTTGACCTCAAATCTTATGACTGTCTGATTTTCCCAACTAATTGCATGATTTTTAAACATAATTTTTGTAATTATATATTTGCACATCTTTGGTATCTCAAGATGGAGATGTTTGTCAGCAGAGTTAGTGTAAACTTGTTTATCTCAGTATCAACAAACACTAGCAGTTTGACCAGAATAGTTGGACACTCCCAATAAGAAATTCTAGAGCAATTAAATTTCTGAATCTCTGGAACACAGTGGGTTAGCTCAGTAATTTTAAAGTTGCAGTTCACATTCCAGTTCTTCTCATTTCATCTCTGTTCAGTGGGAAACTTTTTTGAGTTTGCCTATGTCATGTTGTTGACTATACTGGTCAGTTAGCACTATTTCCTATCATCATTTCTTCTACTTGATAATACTTTAAGGAGTGTCTATAAAGAATGGCTTAGACAAAATATTAAGAGCGTATGGACCTTAATTATCTAGCATACAGGGTTTATTTAAAATCAGACCTGATTTTCTTTCTATCCCTTTCTTTTTATCCTATAGGTTCTATATGAATGACTTTTTGTTTGTTTATATTTAATAATGGTACTGTTTTTTCAGGTTTGTTGTATATTATTGAAACCCAGAAAGTTCTTGACCTCAAAATAAACCTCATGGCTTCATACATTATTGTTCCACAAAAAGGATTCTATGATCATACATCAAATTTACTACTTCTGGATCTTGGTAGTTTTACAGTATGTATTTACCCAATGCAATAATTTACTGAAAATAATATTTCAGCTTTTCCCTGATTTACAGTTTCTTAATTTGAGTTTTATGGTAGTGATTAAGTAAAAGGACCTCTTGCAATTTATGTATTAGGTATTTATTTCAAAGTGCTTTCTAGTCAAGGCAGATGTTACTGAACTCTTTTCAGTGGATTCAATCAATGCAAAAAAATTGCAAGAAAATACTCCTTCCCTAGTATGAAACTACTCTTGATACTTTGGACTGTTACATGGAAAATGTCTAATAATTTTTTACATTCCCTTACTATATAAAATAGTGAACTTCTTTCTTACATAAATAAATGGTATTCTTATTTTTCATATTATTATTATTTACCCTTTAATCACTCAATTTACTTTAAAATGAGAAAAGTTACCATACTGGCAATTTTTAAGATAATTTGGATAAAATTAGAAGTATGTTTGAGATAATGATTTATCTTTTTGACTTTTCTCTTATATGATGTATGTAAAATTATAATTTATCACTATAAAATAGGAATTGACTTTGAAATAAAATAGAAGATACTTTGTGCATATTATTAGCAATCTTCTTACTCACTGTTAAACTTCTGTTCTTCAGGATAAATGTCTTACATGTGTACAGGCAATTTACTTTTTTTTAAACTTGTACTCTGGATAAGATTGATTCTGCCACTGACTGTCTGTTTAGATTGCTGTCTAGTTTTTAGTAAAAATTTATTTCAAGTCTTAAAATCTTGCTAAAGAGGTTTAGTTTTCTATGTAATTTCCACATAATTACTTTCTGAGCCTGTGATTTCAGTTAGAATTATAGAATGGTTTGGCTTGGAAGAGACCTTTAAAGTTCATTGAGTTTAACCTCCCTGCTATGAGCAGAGACATGATTACCTAGATCAGGTTCCTCAGCCACTTGTCCATCCTGACCTTCAATGTTCCTGGGGTGGGTATCCACCCCCTCTCTGGGCAACTCGTGCCAGTGTCTTGCCACGCTCATTGTAATAAAATTCCTTATATCTAGTCTATATCTACTCTCAGTTTTAAAGTGTTATCCCTTGACTTGTCAGAACAGGTCCTGGTAGAGTCTGTTACCATCTTTCTCTTTGGCCCACTTTAAATACTGAAAGCTGCTGAAAAGTCTCCCCAGAGCCTTCTTTTCTTCAGGCTGAGGAACACCAACTCTCTCTGCCTTTTTCTTAGAGGAGATGTGTTCTGTCCCTCTGATCAACTTTCTGGCCCTTCTCTGGACCTGCTCCCACAGATTGTAGTATTCCAGGTGAGGAGCAGAGTAGAGAGGCAGAATCCCTGCTGGCCACTCCGCTTTGGATGCAGCCCAGGTATGTGTGGCTTCCTGGGCTGCAAGTGCACGTTGCCAGGTATCGTCCAGCTTTTCATCCACTCCCAGGCCCTACTCCATAGAGCAGCTCTCAATCCCATTGTCAGCAGCCTATATTGGTCACAGAACTACTGAATCACTTAGATTGGAAAATACCTTTAGGATCTTTGCCATGGTTTAGTTGAGGTTAGGGTTGGGTTGGACTTGCTGATCCTGGAGTCTCTTCCAACCTAATGATTCTGATTCTGAATGTGTTGCAGCTGAATTTGACAGGGTTCAGAAATAAATTTCATGTGTCTGAGTTGTTTAATGCAGTAATATTTTATATATAAAAATTCTGAGTTATTATTCTACTGATTGCAGAGGGTTTGAGACTTTGTACTTTGGAGTATAAGCCACTTATTAAAGAAAATTATGTACAGAGTATATTGTATATTTTAATTCCCTGTTTATTTGTTTCTTTGAGGAAGAAGTGGTGTTCATACTCTGTTTTTTGTTTTGGTGCAGGCTAGGAATTTCAGGTATTTGCTGTGCTGTGATAGTTGTAAGACTCTGTGACCTATAGTAAGGACTGAATGATTTGTTGTGATAGGAACAAGTATTTGTAGAATTAGTGCTTTGAATATTTCTGAAATTGATTTGTGCTTTTTTTTGGACCTGTTTTAAGATGAGAAGCAAAAGTCGTTCTGATTTATCAGAAATCAAAGTTGGACAAACCTCAATCGAAGATATAATGTCAAGAGCCTATGACAGTTTTGATGTCCAGCTCAGCAGTATGCAGTTACTATACAGCAAACACGGTAAGTATTCATGAAAGTAATCTTTCTTTGTATGACTAAATATAATGTGATGGTTGTTGTGCCTCATATTTTTAGCTGAAGCAGTGATGAATCTTTTGGAATGCATATTAAGAATTGGGTCCTTAGAAGTCTACCCCATGGATGGGGTAGCTGTGTAGATGAGAATAAGAGAAACTATTAATTAGTCTTGTATGTCTGAAGTTCAGATCATGTATAAATACATCTGTTGATAGAGCTGTAAAAGAGATTATGGCACCTGAATTTTTAGCAATATATACTTATGTCAGATACTTGAATTCTGTGATGTGTGCTGAGAAGGAATCTCATAAAATATTTAAAGTAGGTGTTCTCTGCCCTTCTAGATGAGAACTGGCGAGAAGCTCGGAAGCTGAAAAATTCATCCCAGTGTATCTTGCAGCCCTTGGATGTGAAACTGGAATTTAGCAGGGCTATGGTTGTTACAGATGCAAGAATGCCCAGGTATGTATTTTTCCCAAGTTTGAAATTTTAAGGTAAATAACTTTTTTTGAGGGGAAAAATAGGAAAAAGTAAGGATCTAGTCATACCTGTGCACTTTTGCATTGGCAATATGTAAATATTGGAAGTAAAATACATTTTTCTAGAAAAATAGAAAATAAATTAAAATAAGTTTTCAGATACTGAAAAAGCAATAGAATGTTATAGTAGTATGTTTAACATATTGAAAGATTTTTATTAAAGATACTACTGCCTCTTCTAATTCAGTCTTCCTGATAGCTACATTTCACTTCTCATTGAAAATACCAAGGAGCTAAAAATCTGAACTAAAAATCACTTCTATAAATACCAAAAAATATTTTGAAAATTGATGTGCTGTCATACTCCCTCAAAATCTTTTGACTTGGGTTATTGCTCTAATTACTTTACCTGCTATGAATCACTTCTCCAAGAAACAGCTCTTAGTGCCTTGAGTTTGCACTTAGGGTTGTTTAGCAAAATCTTGTTGGTTATGGAACTTGTATCAATCAGAAGAAAATAATTAGTACTGATAATAATGATCAGTGATTGCATGGTGTAATGCTGCCACCTTCTGGAAACCTGGGTGGCCAGGTCCTGAATTTTGATGCTTATAAAACATCTTGATGGTTCTCCTCCTTACTTTTTCTCTGTTGGTGAAGAAGGTCAGATAAGGGGAATGCAATTCACAGGAATCTTTTTATGTTAGAAAGTGAGATTTCATTTCTCTGGTCATATAATGGAATGACATAACTTTAATGTAGGTTTGTAATTCACATCTCTCAAAAATTACACAGGTAAAACCTGGATTAAGGAGCATCTTCTCTTAATGAGTAGTAAATGTAACTATTCCTTTATATATCAGTTTTTATAAGTATACTGTCATATCAACTCAGTTTTATATTTTTCCAGAGTTTTTAAAATAAATACTTGGAACTGTATGCATAGAACAGCATAGTTCTGTTGAGAAAAATGAGTGGAAAGATGTTAATTTCACAGCAAAACCTGGTACCAGAATTGTTGATTAAAGTAGCAGATTTTTACAAATGAGTTTCTTAGTTTGGATGGCCCCTGTTTTACATTTAATCATCTGAGAAGCAGATGATTGGGTGTCTCTATTTTTTGATTCTTTGATTGTATCTTTCAGTGACCATTGAACTCATTTGAATTCCTTGCGATTCTGTTGTTCAAAACAGTAATGAATTTACTAGGCTTTGTCCTGACTTTGTTTAGAAAGGCACCTATCTATATTGCTGCCTTGAGGAGAACACTAATTTATGTAATTTTGTTAATGACTACTGTATCAAAGGACTTTCACTGTTCATCCGTGTTTTAATCCACTCGTATTTCCTAATCCTTTAAATGGACTTTCATTCTGGTTGGATATGAATGTCTGCATTTCTTTCATTTCTGGTAATAAGATGCTTCTTACGGTTTCTGTTACTTCACATGTGGAAGCACTAACACGATTCTGTAGTTATATAGCCTGTGTAAGGTTTTATATTTTTTTAATATTTGTTTTATTTTGTTATATGGTTCCTCATTTCCTGGAGGAGGTAGGTGTCTGAGAGTCTGTTACATAATTTTTGAAGGTGTATGAAGAAAGTATTAGGATAGCAATGTTAAGAGCATCCTATATAATAGCATTCATTATAAATGCAATAAAAATTCCAATGTGAGGGAATATACCTATTTGCAGCTTTGATGGTGGCATTCTTTTAGCATTTCTTTCTCTCTAAACACAACCAGATTGAACCTGAAGGAAGTTCCTGCACAGATTTCCTCATCAATTGAAGCACTTAGCTTCTCTGTGCCTCAGTCTCTACAAATGGGTTGCAATTGATTCTCCATACAGAGGTTTTCCAAACCTTAAAAGCTTTCATTTAAAGAGCAATGTTGAGAGCCCAGATCATTTGCAGTTTTCTGCTTTATATCAGCTGAGTGCCTTCCTTCTGACTGTACAGGCTGTCTGTTGTACAAACACTCATCAAACATGTCTTAACAATGTACACAAGTTTTCTAGAGAGGTTTAAGTGCAACAAAAGTGAGAATTGCTATTGCTTCTCCAAAAACTGAGGAGCACAGTAGAGAGAGATTACTTCAAACTCTGTAGTTACACATCTACCTTAACCCTCTCCGTAATAATAAAAGAACGAAAGGAAAAAAAAAAAGGGAGAGTCTAAATCTTTCTCTGATACAACTGGAGTTAAGAATAAGAATTGCAGTTGAGAATTAATCCTGTAATTTTAAGGATGTGAAGAAATTTGTAAAAGCAATTTGTGAAGTCTGTAGGCATTGCCATGGTGAGATTTTCCTTTATACTGATGTTTAGGTAAAGTGAAGGAAACTAGTTACTGTCGTAGTTTAACATGTACAACAAAAAAATTTTGTGCTTTCTCAAGTGTCAGAAGCTGTTTTTTCAGATGCTTTCATGGTATCAATGTTAGCTGAGATGGATAGAAAATATGGAACTTTTGGTTCTCACATTTTCTTCAGTCTTATATTTCATGTCTTCTTGTGTTTTAAAGACTAAGATGCGAGTTAAGCACATTAAAAGTGGAAGGAAGTAGCTTGTCTTGTTCCTTGCGCACATAGAGAACCTTGTGCTGTCTGTTACCTGTTGAATAGACCTTTTTGTCTATTCTAGATTGAAGTTGTAATTAAAGCACAATAGGTTCTTTGAGTAAATTTTGTTCTTACTTCTATTATACTCACTTGTATGAAAAACTTAATTGTGTTTTGAGTCTTCAGAAACTCAGTGTGTATGTTTGACAGAATTCTGCTTAATTTTTTTGGCCAAATCCTATTAAAATACACTTAAAGTATGTTTTCCTGTTTTCATTTTTAAAGATGGTTGTTTTATTCTTTTATACCCTGTATTGCTATGTGTTTATTCCTTTGTTAAAGATCTAGACTACTGCTATAGTCTGCTTAACTATACATGAGTTCTAGGAGGTATTTTGTATTCTTCTTTTTATGTTTTGAGGCCTAAACTTTCATTTGCAAAAAAAGCCCTCCACCTTTTCTTCTCTTCCATAAAAGGCTGTGCAAAAGCTCAGTTATGTGATTTATGGTAAGTAATTAAATTAAATGTATGAACAAGAAGGAGAAATTTCTGATTATAAGGAAAATATGCTTTAGGTAACCTAACCAGGAATGGTTATTAGTACTATTTGTAGTCCTGATCCGCAAGACTTTGTAGCAAATGGAAGTATAAGTTATGTTACTAAGTGGATATTTGCTGATCAATAACTTTCCTGTGTGCATATAAGGGTTGCATATTATGTATATATGTGTTTGTGTATATATATGCATGCGCATATGTCTATATACATATACATACTAGGTGTAATGGTTAGATGGAGAATTTTCTGACCAGGAAGACTTATGTGTTTTTCAGAAGAAAAATAATGTGAAGTTTGACTGAAATAATTTTAAGATTGCTTGTTTTAACTGTGAAACTTTTGCCTTTGGTTTTTTAAAAAACAGGTTCAAGCTGTCAGGACAGTTGCCTTTACTTTCTATCCAAATATCGGACCAGAAGGTGACAAGTATCTTGGAGCTAATTGATAGCATTCCTAAGCCAGAAAGTGCGCCTGCTACCAGTTCTCCTCCAAAAATGACCGAGGTAAGGTTTTTAAGAGATTTTATTAAAAATGATCAGAAAAATACCTTCTTGATATTAACATTCCAGTTCTGAAAGGTGCTCAAGAAAATGATGAACAAGCATTGACTTAGTGCCTCTTGAAAAAGTTAGCTCATTCTCTAAAGCTGTAGAAAATTTTCTTGCTATGTAGTTAGTTTATTGTGAACTTTAGCCAAAAATTATGAAGTAGATGTCTAGTGTTTGGATTTAAAATAGAACCCCTCAGAGATTTACTACTATGGGAATTAATTTGTAGTTCATAATAATCTTGAGTAACAAACATACTCAGTTTTGTTGAGGATTAGTTTAATTGGACCTTGAATTTTATGCATGTATTATGGTGCTGCAGAATTTGGGTTCAGCTGTTTTGTGTAGTGAGGAAAACATTAAAATGCTGGAATTTTTGAAGTTCAAGTATTACTTGATGTTAGATGAGAGTTTCAAAAGCCAAACAAAAACTACTCACTATTTGTTTTATAAACAGTGCCTTGCCTGCCAAAATTAGCAGGTTTTTTCCAGCTGACCTCAGTGCTTTTCCCATTTCAAGTCCATTACACAGTGTGGCTCAGGTGTGGAAATTTTTCCTTGTGCTGTAACAGTTAGGAATTGGGAGAGTGGGTCTTGCTTTTTCACCACTCCCTTTCCTTGGTGAAAATGGTTTGGATCACTGTTTTATACCTTCTTCAGAATAGAGGTTTGTCCCCTTCTTATTATTCCTGAAAAATATATTTCACCTGTTAAGCTGATCTTAACAAAATTAGGAAATACTCACAGTTGCTAATTTTTTACATGACTAGTCTCTGTGATCTGGCTAGGTTTTGTCTTCTATGATTTTTCACGTAACGTGCCATTTCTGACCATCTTTTGGTCTGCAAAGTTGAATGCTTGAACCTCTTCACTGTGTTTCCTAGTGTGTTCTCTCTAGTTAGATGCAAGTGCAATAGCTGCTGCTTCTACCTATTTTAGGCCTCATTTCTGCCCATGCTTATAATTTTAGTAATGTAAGTATTTAACTTTATTGATTTGCACTTAAACTAAGTTTCCCTAAGTTGTAAAATTTGGATGCAGCATATATGCATGCAATAGCATGACCAATAAATACAAGAAAAATTTTATGGTATCTCCTGTTTCAGGCTGTAGTGTCCCCTGTGCTTACAGCATCACATTTATCTCAAGGCGTGTATCCTGTTTTGGATCTTCATTCATTTGCTGAGTCAGGTAATATAATCTATTTTAAAGTCTTGCTTAAGAAGTTGGTCAAGTTGAGAAGTTTTTGAGTTTGTTGAATTAATTTATTATTCTTGCCGTAGGCAAGGATATGGGGCTTTGTTTCAAGTTCTTGAGGGCTGAGTAGTGTTAAATTCTGTTTAGCTTATAGTTGATACTGTACTTGAGTATTTTCTTAAAGGGATAAAATTCTGTGTGCTTGTTTTTGTCCTTCCCTTTCTGGGTGTATTGCAGGAAATTTTTTTTTGGTATGGTCTGTTTATTTTTGTCAGGGCATATATTATTGCAAATCTCTATTCAGGGAATCTGAAGTAGTATGAAATTTTTAGCTGTAGCATGTACTTAGCCCTCGGATGATGGTTTTAATTATTTTCTTATGGTGAAGGATTTCTCTCCTATTTAGGTGGATTTATTTAAATTATGAGGTAGTGAAATGATGACTGTTAGAAACTGCTGTGTTTTTATAAACAACACTTTGACTTCTACTGGAAGGATTGGCTGTGGGAGAAGCAGTTGTGTTCAATACTGCCTTGCTGTTCAAAACAGCTTAGCTAGATCATAACATTTCATCTAGTAGTTACATTAGAAAAATAATCAAATATATCAGTGTTATTTCAGTGTCAGTCAAGTTTGTGATGCTTCTTCTGATTCTGGAGAAACAGAGAACCAGACTACTACTCCTTTCTCAAGTTAATGATTTGTGTGGTTAGCAAACACTATCAGAACTATCAGCAAAGTTATTATGTCTACTTAATAGCTTTAAATTCAGCATTTATGCAGTATGTGTAAAAATATGCATTTATGCATCTTCATCTGTTTTTATATGAGTTCCTTTAAGTGTCCAGAGGTAGAGTGGAAATGTCTTTCAGTTCTTAAAAGTTAAGCTGAAGTGAGAATGCATGATGGCAACAAGTAATTTGAGAAAGTAATAGCTAGATTTAGATTTGAATCAGGTCTGATTTTTAATCTGTACTATACATACAGCTATACAGTCCTTTCAAGTGATTTATGTTAATTATCTGTGTTCACCCTCCAAAAACTCAGGGCTGCTTTTAAGCATTACAAAATACTTAATTTGTTGAGGTTTTTTAGAAGGATATTTCTTCCACAGTTACCTTATACTTCAGTGTTTATGGTTTTTAGGTGAAGGAGAAGGCCTTCACAAGATAGTGCAATGTATTTATCTTGGTTATATTTCTGCACTAATGTATGCTAGATTAAAAGCTTGATAGTTCTTAGGAGTCTCTCTGAAATGGGAGATCTGCAGCAGGGAAAAATCCCAAGTAGTGTGCCTGATTTTGAAGCCAAGGCTCTTGTACTGTCAGCAGCAGTCTGACCAGCAAACGAGTTAAGCTATGAAGTCACACCAAAGGCAAGACAAAGCATCATTTGTGCTGTCTTTTGCAAAGCCAAAAGTAAGAGAATGCTGACGGAAGGAGTTAGCTAATGAGATGTGAAGTTCATGATGACATGATGGAGGCAGGTGTAGGTGTGGTGTAAAGTTGTGGAGGCAGGAGTTGAGATGGTTATGAGGACCAGATCTTATTGGTTGTTAGTTGTCAGCTTGTATGTTTAGCTTTTCTAGATGCAGATGTAAAAACTCTAGGTCGTAATACTGTAAAATATTGGCTGTGGAAACTGCATACGTAATGTTATTGTGCATTAATCCTTAGAATCAGAAGAAGAATTTTATGATGCACTAAGCAGTCCTGTGGAAGATGTGCCATTTTTTGAAGTCCCATCTGATTCCCTCAAGCAAGCTGTCAGTACAAGGCGAAAAACCCTACGCAAACAGGAATCTTTGAAAAACATGACAGATTTCCAGCTAAAGTTTGAAGTAGCTGAGGTAAAATTACTTTTTTAAATTTCCCTGAAGCACAGCAGGACTGTAATTTTTAACATGTTTGTTGTGTTTATAAATCCATGTCTGCAGAGATATTCATTTCCCATTTTTTCCGGAAACTATAATGCAGAGTTTTTTCTGGGTCATAGTCGTGTTTCTGTATCCTTGTCATTACCGAAATGCTTTGATTTATCCTCTTGGTTTCCCAACTCACTTTGTCACTGAATTTTCTTTACCTATGTCTCAGAAATTTACATTACATTACATATTACATATTTGTTTTAGCTAAATAGGTGCTTGTGGCATCTTTTTTCCAGATACTGCTGTGGTCAGTGGGAAAAATTCATAGATGTTTTATTTTGTAACAAGCACCATACTGTTCTGTTCTGGTTTTTCCCAGATGCTGTTGTCCACACGTGTAAATCCTGTAGCATCTTCATTATGAAGAGTTTTCTGTGTTGCTGTTTCAGGCTCATGGTGGGGAAAACAGTATTTTATCCAAATGCAAGAACACTTGCTAACTGTATCAGTTTTAGTAAAAGAGGTGACCTCTTAACACTATTGTTAACTTTGTTGTTAGACCACCATGGCTATGACACCGTTATTCCTTCAACTCAGTGTATTATACTTCAGGTTTATGTTAAAAATAAATCATACAGATTCAGTTAACTTCACAAGTTTTGTTTTATGGTAGAGCTTAGAGAATCACCAAACCACAGCTAGCTTGTAGCGTAGTACACCTTTGCTACAAATAGAACTGAAATGTACGGTTTGTGTGATGACAAGACCTTATTTAGAGCTACTAGTCTAAAAGGAGGATGCTGTGTTTTACATTATTTTCTAATGACAACTAACTTACAGTCGTAAAGAAAAAATTAAATTGGGAATCTATTAGAAATCACCTCTGTTGTCCTCATAGTTTAAAATTACTTAGTGGGTTTTGGGTTCATTTTCCTTATTTGTAGACAGCATTATGTGGAAAGGAAGAATACATATATTTGTTTGGTTGTCAAAGTCAGATACAACAGCTCAGCTACATATTTATTTAACAACAATATTGTCATACATTGATGACAATATAGTAGAGCCTCTTGCCAGACATTCATCTTGGGAATCTAACTCTTAGCAGGAGAATTCAGAGAAATTCCTTTGAAAGTAGTAAACGTTTTGTGCTGACTGAAAATCTACAGCTGTGACTGTATTGGACACTGCTAAGTGCTGTACAGACTTTTTTTAAAAGTAATTTAGTTTGTGTAATTGTTACTTTGGTATTACCTACATGCATGTTTGAAGTTTTTTTATAATAGCATAAACCAGTTTATAAATTGCTTGTTGAATTGTTTATTTTTTTCCAAGGCATTTGCCGTATAAAATTAAATTATCAATACACAAATAGACATTAACCAATAAAATGTAAGTAAATACATTATGTCCTGTATAAAAACTAAGAGGTTTTTATACTTCCTATAATCCCTTATTGGTTTTGTGTGTGTGTTTTGGTTCTTTTTTCAGGTCTTAATTAAATTATGCCGTCTTACTGGTGACACTGAGATGCCTGTGCTTGAGCTTGATATTTTGGGCTTAGGCACTGAACTTAAATTAAGAACATTTGACATGACTGGGAATGCTTTCCTTCGTGAAGTTGGTCTTCTGTGCCCAGAGTATATTGGTAAGTATTTATAATCTGGTCAAGGAATTATTCACAAATAACACTGTAAGTTTGTCTTCAAAAACTGTGTAGGGCTTTTGTCAAATAAGGAAGATTTGCTTCTTAAGTAAAATGCAGGGCTGAGGGCAAGTAAATCAGGAGCTCATCCTCTTATTAGTGCTTTGGTAAATAAGTTCTGATGCTGATGATTGTAGAGAGATGTTTAACTATTTTACGTCTGCAAAAGAGGTTTTGTGATTAAACAGTAATGAACAGCTAGTAGCCTAGTTGGCAGTTGATAGATTAAGCAAGTTTTATATTTTTTTCTTTTAAAGAAAGTAAATTTCTTTATTCTCTTTTTTCTTTTTTTTTAGATGATAATGACAAGCCAGTTTACATAATTACTACATTGGATAATGTAGAAGATGATCTTCTCACTCTGGAGTATATAAAGGTTAGGAAAGACTAGAGTTTGCTTTTGAATTGTAAGCCTGTTATAAACATCACATTAATATGCAGCAGATGTTGAAGTTTTTTTCCGTACTTACTGATATTTTTAACATCTTGAATGTCATGTGCAATGTCTTTCTGCTCCTTCAACAGAATAACTTTTGCATCTTAAGTTGTAGTGGTTTTGAAAATAAGTTTTCTTTAATGGAATTTACAAACTTCTGATTTGTTTGTTTTATGTGCACTTTTGGTGAAATAGACTGATATTAAAGGACCAGAACTGAAAACTGTCTGTCAAAATGTTCTACAGAAAATAAAGGTAGGATATAATTTTTTAACATAATTTTCTCAGTTTGGGAGGAGAGGCATACTGGATAAACAAAAATTTTTTCTTTTAGGTGAACTTTTCTTCTCTAGATATTCATTTGCATACTGAAGCTCTGCTGAATGCTATGAACTATCTGAATAATCTTCTTCCTAAACAAGGAACTAAAGTTGTGGAAGAACCAGTCCATGAAAAAACAGAGGAGAAGAAGGATGTTCTTAAAAAATTAAGTAAGTTTCTTTATTATTTTTTTCCTCTTTTCAGTCCTCTCTCTTCACTTAAGTAAGGAATAAAATAAATTTTTTCCTACTTTTTTAAACCTGTCAATGATATTTGATATGAGAAATTCAGCTTAGAATTATATGTATTTATAGGGCTGTATCCTTAGCCATGTGCCGTTTTCTGGCATATAGGTCAAGGCATACCTTTGCTATGTGTTGGAGGCACTAAGTCAATGTAAATAGAAAACACGTAAATTGTTGTCAGGTTTTTATAGTTTTTTTCCTGGTATGAATTAAGGCATTTGATAGCCTTATGGGTATTACTTTTTACTTGAGGAGCATTAACCTCTTGCTTGCCATGCTGTTCAAAGGGATACCAAAATAGTACGTGTCTTCATTGAGGAATGGTAACTTCTGTTATTTTTTATTTCCCATAGCATCAAAAAAATCCAAGTGTGAAGATGTTATTGACCTCATTATCTGTGCCGATTTATCATGTTTGCGTATTTTTATAAGAGAGAAAAACCACAGAATAGCTGAAATTCACATTGAAGGTAGGAACAAAACTAATCACAAAGGCACAAAACTTTGTAACCGTACTATTGGATCAATTTTGTATGTCTTGTTTTCAAGGTCTGGATAGCCAAGTGATCATGAAGAAAGCAGCAACTGATGTGACTGCAAAATTGAAGAACATCATTATTGTGGATTCTGATGAGACAGCATTGTATAAAAAGGTAGGCATATGCATATATAGTTGATTTTTTTTTTAATGGATGCTAAATTAAACTTACTTTTTAGACTCCACTTTCTATTATGACTTCTTTCAGTCATGTTTTATTGTATTTGTTGGGAATAGCATTGTCTCTATGACAGATTGGTTTTGCTCCCACAACCAGTAATTATTAGACTGACATTAATTTGTGCAACTGTGATATTCAGCTGCTCATTGTGCCTCTTACTCTGTTGACTTTAGTGAAGGGAATTATTCAAGCTGACAGGTCAACTGAATATTTTCAGCTATTTCAATGGATTTTTAAAATTCGATTTTTTTTCATATATTGTTGAGCTACTTGAAGTAAAAATGTCTTAGTGGTGTGAGGTACTACATTATGTTTTGAAGTTAAGTTTCTCCAGTATGTAAGTTTTTACAGTAGAGATACTATTTTTTTTTTCTTCTTAAGGCTCTTTACATCACAGGAAAAGAAGTCTTCAACTTCAGAATGGTATCATATGTGAATGCTACAGATGGTGTTGCATATACAAATATGGATGTTGTTGACAATCGTATTTACCTAACTGTTGGTTGTATTCAAGTAGTTTTTGTCAACAAGTTTGTTTCATCTATTTTGGTAAGTTAAATTTTCCAGATACTGTTTCTTAGCATCCAGGTGAAATTGTCAGAGCAAGAAAGGGATGAGTGCTCCATACTGGGGTGGTGTCTTATTGTGTAAGAGTTCTTATTGTAAAAACTTTACTGGGATTGATGGTTGGGCTGTTTATTTTTCTTCTACGTATGTTTGTTACTGTGGAGCAGATGAGTAAGCAAAAGGGTTTACTGTTGTTAATAGGAGTGTTTTTCTTAGATGATTTGTGACAACTGTTAAATATACCTACCATTCATTATTTTTAACACTGAAATATAAGTAAGAAACCATGAAAATTAATGGCCTTTTCATAAATACTACCAAGTAAATCAATCTTTTGCTGCTCGTATGATTAAATAAAATGTAATTCCTACAAGTCATGTTACAAGGTCATTGCTCTTACCATCTAATTTTCCAAATATTTAGTATTGAAATTTATTTTTATATTTGCATTGTTTATCGTATTTGAGGGAAGATTATTATTAATCTATTAGTTCTTTTAAATCTATTAAAGAATTTGGACAAAATGTGTAGCAAAAATAACATTTTAGGATGCTTTGCTATTTAAATAACTATGATTCATAGTGCTTTTGAAGTACTGTAATTCTTAATAATTAATTCCTGACATCTGTATTCCTTTCCTAGGCTTTTATAAATAACTTTCAAGCTGCCAAGGAAGCTCTTACTGAGGCAACTGTTCGAACAGCAGAGAAAGCAGCTACAGGTGTAAAAGAGTTAGCAGAGCGTAGTTCCCGTTTGGCGCTAGACATCAATATCAAAGCACCTGTTGTGATAATTCCACAGTCAGCAATGTCTGCAAATGTCCTAGTGGCTGATCTTGGTCTAATCACCGTGAAAAACCAATTCTTCATTGCTAAAACTAAAGCACGGTGTAGTCTCCCACCTGTTATCGACTCTATGACGGTGAAATTGAGTGAACTGAAGTTATACAGGTAATGTAATGTCAATATTTTTAATTTCATTTAGTCCTTTTGGTATTCTTCAGTTAGAGAGCTTCAAGGAGTAGTTAAATAATTAGTTAATGGTTGTTGATTGACACTGTTATCTTGGAATATAACAGGAAACTAGTATCTTTTTAAAGCACTGAAAATGTATGGTTCAGGAAAAAGAACAATCTGCAAATCTTAAACAATCTGCAATCTTAAATAGAAACAAATGTTTTTTCAGGGTAAATTGTGTAGTACTATAGATTTATGCAATATTCATTACTTTGGGACAGGCTGTATCTATTTGTATTAGACTGTTTTGATGGGATTTTCAAGCTATGCATAGCAGCAAAGGTACTGAATTAGATCGACATAAAGAACTGTTTGAAAATGGTCTTGATTCAGGGGGTTCATGGAGGGAGAGGGGAATGGAAGGGGTTTTTCAAACACAGTTGGAGAGTACTGAAAAAAGAAGGAATTACTCTCCACTGGAGAGCAGGTAAGAGGTCCTGACTGGCAAGAGTTTGTGTGTTGCATGCCTGGTACCTACCTGATACCGCCTCCCTGAAAAGGAGGGAGGTCTGCTTGGTGGAGTAAGGCTTCAGCTAGAGCTACTTGGAGTAGTATAAAGGCAGTTTTATAGCATTATTTTAAAAAATGAGAAAAAGACAGAAATGTGTTTTTTAGCATGTGAAATATGTAAAAGCTGGGAGTATTTTGCTTCTTTTCACAGATCTTACTATGAGCAAGATTCTTTGCAAACTGAAGTACAGTTGCTGCAGCCAGTCAATCTGGAAGTAGCTGTTGAACGAAATTTAGCTGCTGCATGGTATAATGAAGTTCCCGATATTGAAATATCTGGCCGACTCAAGCCTATGAATGTAAGCACTTGTTTCTGAAAGGAGCTATTAAAATATTTGTGGAAAACAGATTCATTTTTCTCTATAGAAGTCCAAGCTCAGTAGTTAAGGTATTGTTTGATTTCAAGACGTAGAGGTAGAACAGATTTTGTTGCTTCATAGGGGAAAAGGAAATGAATAGATTTCTGTTGAAATTTAAGCTCTGTATTTCATCTATGATACTCCAGGCAGACTTTGTACTATGAATTACTGTTGCTAGTTAAAAATGTTTATTCTGTTCTAGCCTTTTACCTGTCAACGTCTTTCAATGGAGGATTGGAAAAGTTGGGGTTTATTGGTTTGTTCAATAGCAGTGCTAAATTTGTACCATTTGAACTATTTGTATTTGTACTATTTGAATAATTATTAGTGACCTGCTGTACCACAGAGACACTCACAGATCTGTGGGGCCAAATGGGATTCATCCTAGGGTGATTTAAATTTAACATGAAAAAAAATAAATTAAAATTCAAATGTAACATAATTTAAATGTAATGTTAAAAATAGAAAGCCTGTGAAGTGTCAAACTGTATGTCTACATGTTTTGACATAGCAGTTTCTAAATTGTAACTTGGTAGGGAAAGTTTGTGGATGAAAACAATGTGTGACTGACTTCTGATTTCTAGAAATTACTGTAAGGAGCTGTGTGAATTTGAGAAAAATGTCAGTGTCCTAAACAGATTCTCAGATGAGTTTTATTTGATTTACCTGTTTATTTGTAAGCTTAGATTTTAGTTGTCAAAAGTTATGCAAACAGAGTTGTTCTGACTTCTGTTCCAATCTTTTTTAAAGCTAATTCTCAGTCAGGAAGATATTACCACAATACTAAGGACACTAAATGAAAATGCAGGTGAAAGCTCTGGTGCATCAACAGCTTTGCCAGAATCGAAAGCATCAACTACTCATTCTAGTGAAATGCATGGTACTTGTCAGCACTCTGCAGGTAATATTTTATAAAATTACATCATCTGGCATTTTTAGGTATTATTGTCAATATATTGGATTTAAAAATGGATGCCAGATTAATTTGTGTATACCAATATTGTAGAATCACAGAATAATTAAGATTGCCCTCATAATCAGCCCTGCCAACTCATGGGCAAGAATCCTTTTAGGAATTTTCAAAGAAACCCCTTTGAGACAGATGAACCTCATCTGTCCCTAGTAGTCCTGGTACTACATCAGTTGCCTCATATTCAAAAAAAGAAAATTCCGCTGATGTCAGCAGCCTACGAGCAACGTGTTCATCAGGTGGGTTCTCCTGTTCATTTCAGCATTCTTCCCTGCTACTGATGGGATCAAGGCAAACACCACCTGATACTCCTGTTCCTTCAACCAGTCATCCTGAAGTCCTTTCTAATTGCTGTAGGACTTTTTTCCTCAACCTCATCATTGCCAACCTATTACTAACAGAAGTGGGTAATTATCAGGGGGCTGAATCAGTCTAGAGGATCTGACAGAATCACAGAATGGATCACGTTGTAAGAGACCACAGTGGGTCATCCGGTCTAACCTCCCTGTTCAAGCAGGGGCATCCCAGAGCTCATGGTGTAGGATTGTGTCCAGACAGTTCTTAGTTATCTCCAGTGAGGAAGACTCCACAACCCCTCTGGGCAATCTGAGGCAGTGTGTCGTCATCTGCACAGGAAAGAAGTTCTGTTTGGAACTTCCTGTCCATAATTTTCAGACCTGTCCGCAGTCCGCTGATCCAAGCAACACTTGCTGAGTTTCTTTGAGGATGTTGTGAGAGGCATTATTGAAAGCCTTGTTGGAGTCACGGTAGACAATAACCACTGCTCTTACCAGGTAGTTATTTCATTATAGAAGACATTCATGTTGGTCAAACCTGATTCCCCTTGGGTGAATCCACGCTGACTACTGACCACCTTTTTGTCTTCCATAGGGGTAGAAGAGATGGCCTCCAGAATGAGGCACTCCATCACCTTTGCAGGGATTGAAGTGAGGCTGACTGGCTGGTAGTTCCTTGGGTCCTCCTTCATTGCCCTATTTGAAGACTGGGATGACATTTGGTTTTTTCCAGTCCTCAGGCATCATTCCTAACCACCACAGCCTTTCAAAGATGATTGTGTGCAGTCAGTTCTCTCAGCATTCATAAATGTATCCCATCAGGGTCCATGGTCTTGTGGATGTCAAGATTGCACAGGTGTTCTCTAACCCAATCCTCCCTGTCCAAGGGAAAGGCTTTTGTCCAACATGCCTTTACTCTGGCCTCCTGGGTCAGAGATTCCTGAGGGCTGGTCTTGTCACTGAAGACTGATGGAAAGAAGACATTCAGTAATTCCTCTGCTTCCTCTGTTACCAGTGTCCTTCCTCCATTTAGCAATGGTGCCATGTTATCCTTAGCTTTACTTTTGTTGTTGGAGATTCCCTTCTTGTTGTCCTTAACATCTTTGGCTGGATCTAATTCCTGATGGGCCTTGGGGTTCATTGTCTCACCTTACCCTGACAACCTCTCTATATGCATTCCAAGTAGCTTCACCCCACTTACATCTCCTATGTATTTCCTGCTTATGTGTGAGAATAGTGGTAGAAGCTCTTTATTCATCCATGGAGATCTCTTGCCCCTTTGCCTGATTTCTTGTTCATTGGCCTGCATTGGGATGCCAGTCCTTGAGCCTGGAGGAAGTGATCCTTGAATATCAACTCCTCTTTCCTGCATGGCATGTTCCCATGGATTCTTTCAAGAGAATTCCCTTAAGCACCTAAAGTTCTCTCTCCTGAAGTCTACATGGTTACAATCTTACTTGCTGCATTGTTCACTCCTCACCCAATACAGAACTCCACAATCTCATGATCACTACCCAGCCAAGGCTGCTGCCAACCTTCACAGCCCCCATAAGGCCTTCCCTGCTTGTTAGTGAGGCCAAGCAGCACAACATTACTTGTGGGATCCTCCAGTGTCCATGACAAGAAGCTGTGATCAATGCTTTTCAGGAACCTGCTGGGCTGTTCGTGTTTCAAGTGATGGTTCTGTGGTTGACGTCAGGGTAGTTAAAGTCCCCCAACAGAACCAGTGTCTTTGTTTCTGAGGCTGCTTTGTGCTGTGTATAGAAGGCATCATCCACTTCCCTCTCCTGCTTGGATGGCCTGTAGCAAACACAACAGTGTCATCCCTACTGGTCTGCACTTTTATCCTTACCCGTNGCTTGGATGGCCTGTAGCAAACACCCAGGAAACCTCACTACTCACTATTATTATATTGTTGCTGATGTTATTTATTNGCTTTTGACTTGCTCATCATCTACTGCAAGACAGAGCTCGATACATTCTGGGTATTTCCTCACATAGAATGATTCTCCTAAACAGAATATAGGCTTTCATGATGACATTCCGGTCATGTGAGCTATCCCACCACATCTTTGTAATTGCAGTTAGGTCAAAGTCCTTTGACTGCACACACATTCCTTGTTTCTCCTGTTTGTTTTCCGCACTGTGTGCATTGGTGTACAGGCACATTATAGAAGTATTTGATTGTGCAAAGGGGTGGCCCCTAGTCTGTCTTGTGGTTACATCTTCGGATCCTTGTACTCACTAAATGTATTCCCTCTTAAGCCTCCTTTTGCTGCTTGGGTGGTCACTGTAGTTCTTCCCTTCCCACACCTTATTTCTGTCAACTAGCCTGTCCTCCTACCCCTTCAAATCTAGTTTAATGCTCTCTCAACAAGCCCTGCTAACTCCTGAGCTAAAATCATTTTTCCCCTTTGAGACAGTAGGACCCTTTTTGGTGCCAGAAGGCTCAGTGTTCTTTAAACTGACTCATGATGAACAAACCCAAAATTCTGATGTTAACACAGAATTGTGTTACCAAGGTGTTCATCTGCATGATTTTCTTGACCGTGCAGAAGAGAACACAACTTGTGTTCCAGGTCCTGTCTCCTAGTAGTATGTCTTACCTGAGCCCCAGAGAGGCAGCAGACTTCCCTGTGGGAGGGTCCAGTTAGCATGGAGGGCACTCAGTTGCCCTCAGAAGAGAGTTGCAACAATTACTCTTCTTTCTCAACCTGAAATTGTGATACATGTGGTTGACTGACTTGCTCTGGGCAATCCTCCAGGTAGACCTTCATCTTCACTATCATTTGCATCACCCTCAGGTTCTGGAGCCTCATACCTGTTTCCTAAGGTTGCTTGTGAAGGCAAGGGAGGCAGTTCTCCTGTTGAGCCCAGCAGGGACCTGTTTCCATTTCCCCCTTTTGTTTTAGATCCCCTCCTTCTGTCTGATGACAGGAATGTTGGAGCTCCTCTGACTTACTTTGAACTTGCACCTTCTGCATTTCTCTCAGGAATTTTCACCAGTCTCTTTTTCTGTCAGACCCCCTTATTCTGTTCAGCCTCTCCACTTCCTCTCTAAGCTTAGCCATCAGGCTCAGCTGGTCATCCTCCTGGTCCCGCTGCACACAAGTGTAGTCTCTTCTGTCCTCTGGTGCTAATGCCAAGCTCAAGCACTCCCTGTAGCCGCAGACCTGAACAGGTGCATGCTTCTGAGGAAGCTCAGTTTGGATTGCTGTGCTCCTACCAGCAATGGCTTTTATGGAGATCACTGTTGTATCCTCATGGGGTAGGTGAAAACCACCAGGTGAGCTCTTCTCAGGAGCTGGGAAGGTGACTCTGCCCACCTGCAGACATGAACTGCTGCAGCAAGTACTGTGCCACATCTTTCTGATGTGCTATGTCCGGTTTGCCCAGCTTTTCACCATGCTCCAAGTTGCTCATGCTTGTTAGAGTCATTTAAATCTCCCTTGGTTGTTCTGGCAAGGCCCTCACCGTGTAGGCCTCACTTAGGAGAGCTCCTGGGCCCTGCCAGTTCTCTCCCATCTCTTGGGTTCCCCTGACTCTGGGAACCGCCTGCAAAGCACTTTGAGGTATTTTGCCCTACAACTGAAGCCATTGCTGCTGCTGTCACTAGTTGCTCCTTGCCTGATGAGGTTGGTTGACAGTGGACCTATTATTGTTATTGTGGTTTGACCTATATCTGACAGTAGTAATAATGAAAAGGAGCAACTGAGTCACTGTAGTGAGTTTTGGAGCATGATGTGTAATGTAAGGGTCTTGTTTTCCTGGCCATAATGCAAGGCAGCACTTAAAAGTTTGTTGACTGCATTTGTTAACATTCCAACTTTGGAAAGCTGCCATTTTACTCTTTCCTGTATATATTGGTTTTGTTGCTGTTCTGATTTAGATCTCTTTGTCTGTTGTAATGATGACATCTTTGAAAGTTGTTCCTATTCAATACATGTCACTCCCCATTGACTGTTCAGCACACAAGAAAAGCAAATTAAGTTAAGGAAAGCATCTTTTTTTGAATTCCTTTATTAAATATGAAAATCAGCAACAATGTGGCAAATGAACAAATAAGGATGAAAGTAAATTTGTATTGTTTGTAACATAACACTGTTGCACACATTACCATGGAATATTAAGGGGAAGTTGTACATCTGTGTTTTAAAGACAGTAGAGATCTCACATAGAATATGTAAGGGACGTGTTTCATATTCTCAAACATTGTGTGATTTTGCCAAAAGTAGTTACATAAAGCCCGATAAACACATGTTAAGTGTGGATGGATTTACATGTGGGGAAAAAGGGAAATTGCTGTCTTTATGGTCATAAGCGAGAATGTTTTGGTTTGGTTTTTTCCTTATTTGCACTCAGGTAATTTTCTTAATTTTAACCATTTCTCTGATTCCTTAAAGGTGTAACTGTTGTGACATCAGCTGTGGTGGAATTGCATTCACCTATGAAAATAAAAACAACACTAAAACTGGACTTCAGATTTGACTCTCTGACTTTAGTGTTGTATAGTCCAAATTCAAAACAGGTAAGTATAATTTTGGTTACAAAGAGCAGCTTGAAGGTTGCCTAGAGTCCTGGAAATTCTGAACAAGTATAGCTTAATTTATGACAGAGAAAGTGTGTTCTAGCAATAATAACAAATGTGATGGAAATGAGAGAACAGCTATTTTAGCTAAATTGACTGGCAAATACTAGAGGAAATAGAATAACCTGCGGTAGCACATAATACGTGGCATCTTCTGTCACCTGACTAAAAATCTAAATAAAATTTATATTAATTTAAAATATAGTTTGGGAAGAAAAGTATGCAGAGGAATGAAGCATTCATTAGTTGCATGTAGAGATGGGTACATAGACACGCACAAAATGGTGGAGAAAGATTGTTAAATTTGTCAGTAGGAATGAATTTATATTCATCTTGGTTTAAACTTACAAAACTTGTCACCAGATTTTTTACTAAAAGTTTGTAATTTCTTAGAAACTTAGGTCTCTTGCTTATGTAAGTTTGTTTTAGCAAGATGGTAGAAGGGCAAAGCTTTGCTCTTTGAAAGATTTCTTTTGTGTGTTGTTTGTTGATTATGGCTGGCTTTTGAATTAGTATGGCTTTATTTAATTTATTATTATTGAAAATATCATCAGTTAGAATAAAATTCTGTATCACATCTATATATTATTTTTGTTACCTGTAATGAAATCTACAGATGTTTCATTTAAACAGGTTAACAGTTTGGATCAGAGAGATGACCTTTTGAAGCTTGCAGAGTTTAAATTAGTTCTCATGTCAGCTGCTCTGAAAATGTTATCAGATGGTTCAATGAATGCTTCAGTCAAACTGGCAAACTGTACATTAGATGATAAAAGACAGTCAATCCAGAAGGCCACACCAAGGTCTGTAATTTTACCTAATTTACTGTTTATTAGAGTTAGACAGAGTTCATAATGTTTCAGTTTTATTAGTATTCTGTTAAAACCACAGTTGTTTTAGTGTGGGGCTTCTTAAAGTACGTGTTATTGGGGATTTATGTGTTTCATGTGCCTTTTGTTCCACATATCTTTATGAGAGACCAGTGCTAAATACAAAAAATGAAACAAACTGAATTTTAAATATAAATTTCATAAATATGCATAGAAAACAATTTCACTTTCCACTTTAATGAAGTGCTGAGTAAGACTGAGATGATGTTTCATGAACAGTAACAAACTTAAGTAAAATGTAGTATTTTTGATATGTAAACAAGGAAATATGATGGTTTAGCTTGTTAAAATTACTTACACCTTTAGTTACCGGTGTATGGGATTCCATTTAATTTTAAAATTACATAAAATTTGTGCAAATATTTTTATTGGTCATGTTCTAAAGTTATTTGTATTGCTTTTTAAATTCGGTCTTGTTAAGGTATTGCATCTGGAATGAGAGTGTTGAGTGTGTTCCAGTATTTGTGGCTGGCTTTTTATTGTTTCATTAAATGCCTCCTTAATTGTCTTTCAGAATGGTAGAAATGAAACATGGATTTGAAAAGAAAGTTATGGTGGATGTAAACTACAAACAGGGGAGAGATGGCACTGTTCTTGATGTTATTGTTCAAGAGATATACCTTTGTGCGAGCATGGAGTTTCTACTTACTGTAGCAGATATATTCCTAAAGGCTAATGCAGAAAGTGCTGCTGCACAGAGAAGTCTCAAACAGTCATTGCCTTTAAAGGACCAAGGTATATACCAGTATACACTGGAAATAGTTCAAGATCTCTATTGGAATATCAGCTTAATTTTGATATTGTAATACTATTTAAAAAATACAGTACTCATTTTATGCTATTCCCTTTGTTTATATGTGTAGAACAGCTTGTAGCCATTGATGTTGCTTTCTTTGTATCATGGAAATAGGTTAATGACCTTTAGTCTTTGTGTCCAAATGAAGTCTTGTCTTACTAGAGAAAGAAGATACCTAAAAATGCATGTTTAAAATAAAATGGGAATAATTACGGAGCATATTATACTGTGCTTACACATGGAATCAGCCTGCCTGATATTGCTGCCTAGAAATATGATTTCATTTGTCTATTGATGTGCATTTCATCAGAAAACAGACTTTCAGCTTGACTACCTGACATCAAAAACTGGTCCATTACAGCATCAGTGCAGGAAATATTCTTTCTATGGTTCCAGGCCTCAGGTAGCTCTTATCTGGTATGCCAAAGCAAGTCCCTGTTTTTTTGGTGTTGTTTTCCTCTGCTCTAAATATCCTAGTTGTGTCCCTCTCAGCCAGGCCTGTCGTGGTTATTTGCTGATGATTGAAGTCTGAACAGATAAATAAGTATTATATGAATGTGTATTTTTATTGCAAGTGTTTACATTAGGCATCAGTAATGCTGCATTATTGCCCTGCGGAAAAATGAGGGTTTGCTACTGCACAGAGCAGAAAATGTGCCCAGTATTTTTGTAAGACTCTTATCAGAGCTGGCAGATGTAGATATGGAGTGAAGCTGATACTTTTGTTAATGTGAGAGTTAGTAACAGTGGTGA